>NW_026844101.1:2206465-2670992 GCF_029531705.1 Pantherophis guttatus
CAAAGTTACCACGGCGCTGAAAAAAAAACTGTCGCAGCATCCCCATGGTCACCTGATCAAAATTCAGAAAACTGACTCATATTTATGACGGTCGCAGGGTCCTGGAGCCATGTGGTCACCCTCTTAGGACCTTCTGACCAACAGTGTCAACGGGGAAGCCAAATTGACTTAACAAGCGTGTTGCTAACTTAACAACCGTGGCAAGGAAAGGCGTAAAATGGGGCGAAACCAATGGTGGGCTGCCGCCGGTTCAGATCCCATCCTGCGCAAGCAAATTCCCATGTTTTGTGATGCTGCACGCATGTGCGGATGGGACGCGAGCAAAGCGAGTGTGTGCATGCGCTCACATTTCCGGTGCCGGGCGAACCAGGGTTGTTACAGTATGTGACGCCCCACCTCTGGTCAAAACTCACTGAACAACTTTTCTTGCTTAGCAACAACAAAAAATATCTTGGGCTCCGTCGTTGTGGTCGTACGTCGAGGACTCCCTGTTATCGATTTATCATCCCCAGTTTGTTGGCTTCTGTACCGGAACACCGAAGTGATGTAATTTGTGCTCCATGGAGATATATTATAAGGATCGAAGGATGGATTAATGGCGAGCGGAGAGCAGATTTAAAGAGCAGACTTTTCCTCTGCTTTTCTGTGAACAAGAGCCATTTGTTTTAACGCACACTAGGTTTTTATTCTCTGTGTGTAGTGCTGCTAATCACCGTGATGGAGGCCAGGCCTCTCGTGATAGCATGAGGTTTAAAGATTCTGGAGGCTATAGGCGTCTCCTACTTAAGAAGAAACTTTGACACAAGTTCATACTCACAATTTATCACAAGGGGCCCTCCATCCACCACAGCACAACCAACACGAGTGTTGTGGCCCGTCAGCAGCCTGTGCAGCTAGTAGCTGATTCCAACAGCGAGGAGGCTGGTGTGGTGCTGCGCCAGCAGCCTGTGCAGTTGGCAATCGAGTCGGACAATGAGGAGGCTGGAGAAGATGTGGTGCCAGAGGTGGGGTACAAGACCTAGTGTTGTACCTTATGATTCTTGACGAATGTATCTTGTCTTTTTATGTACACTGAGAGCAGATGCACCAAAGACAAATTCCTTGGGTGTGTCCAATCATACTTGGCCAGTAAAGAACTCTACTCTACTCTACTCTACTCTACTCTACTCTACTCTACTCTACTCTACTCTACTCTACTCTACTCTTTTCTAATTCTACTCTACTCTCTATTCTACTCTACTCTCTATTCTATTCTATTCTATTCTATTCTATTCTATTCTATTCTAATTCTACTCTACTCTCTATTCTACTCTATTCTACTCTATTCTACTCCTATTCTATTCTATTCTATTCTACTCTACTCTACTCTACTCTACTCTACTCTACTCTACTCTACTCTACTCTAGTGAGTGGGTCTTCCAAGCCCAGGCAAACCCGCCTTAGGAATGATACGTGCAAAAACATCTATGATAGTTTTCAATTTTCTCCAATGGTGGTTAGATTTTGCGACGGGCTCTCCGAATCAGAATCCAAGCTATTTCTTTGCATCTCTGTTTTTCATTGACTTAGAGATCCTTACATACTGTATGCACGTTGTATTTTCATTGGAACATCTTGCAAACCCAGCGTGTTTTCCTTGAGACGTGGAATGGCCTCCATTGGGTCAACTTCAGTCATTTTTTGGCACTTCAGCTAAGCTTTTTATTTTGTCTTCTGGAAGGGGAAAATCACAGTCAGGAAACTCTAGTAGTATGAATCGAATGTCAAGGCAGGTCAACCCTGAAATTGAATTAAATTGGCAACATGCTCTTAACTGTATGACTTTGCACCAGTATGTTATCCAAACATTCCAGTTTAAAAATAACAAGCTTGATTGAATTTAATCGGTTATAAAACTTGAGCCAGGCGGCCCTGCCCATTCTCTTGAAGAGAGCCAAGTATAATGTGATTTTGGAAGCGGGTTTCATTTGGATCCTTCAAAACGACAACGTTGTGCTATGCAAAATTCATACCCAGAGATCTGTGGGGTTTCTTTCTTTCTTTCTTTTATTTTTTTTGTGCAACCTTTTCTCCTTCCTTTTGACAGCCAAACTATCAGCCAAGCAGAAGGGGGTGCCTTTGCAAAAGTTCCTGGTCACATTCTGATTTATTTGACAGACTTAGTAATAAAATAACTATTTGTCTAGTTCTTCCTGATCGGTCTGAAGCCGATCTGTGCCAAGACCGAGAGAATTTTGACTAGTCAGGAAATCACAGCTATTTTGGCTTTGGGAAGAGCCCGTGATATTTGAAAATAAGAGATGTTAGCATTTCCAAAATAATTCATCGCTGTGATGTGGACGTTTTCCACACCACCAAGAAAGTCTCTTACGGATAAATTTACCAAGGAAAAAAAGGGGGGGGTGTGGGGAGGAGGGCAGGGAGTCTATCCAAGAGGAAAAATAATAATAAAAGGTCCGTTCCAGATTGCTTGCAGATGTATCCTGTAAAAATAATTGTTTTTCACTGGATTTTAATGTTGCTTTGACTTTGTAAACATAATGCTTAAATGGTTTTATTCAATAAACATGACCCACCCAGTAATTGCTTGCAGCCCCTGAAATGAGGAGCAGCTTTTGCAAAGTCTCTGCAGAGCCCTGGAGTTCCTTAGGCCGCAGCTTTTCACAAAAGCTTGTTTTTGACCTAGGAATCAGTGGCTTGCAGAGTGATTGTTTAAAAGGAGCACTTTTGCTTCAGTGAAGTATGAAACATTGATGATGCTGGACTTGAACACATGGGTCTTTGATCTGGCCCCCTTTCCTGCTTCGGAGCCGAAGCTTTGAAAGGATTCCGTTCAGGACCCATTAACTGTCTGTCTTGGAAAAGTTAGGCTCCTTGCCTTCTTTTACTAAGGATCACCAAGGGGGAATCGTGGTATTGCTGGTTAAGTTATTGGACTGGAAGCAAGGAAATTCAGGTTCACGTCTGCCCATAAGGAGTCGATTAGGATAATGTGGTGGAAGGCAGTCTGGATTCCCAGCAGGGAGGGACTGAATTCCAGAAGACCAAGAAACTATCTAAAGAAGTTTAGATAGTTTGGTCAGGGGGAAGAGAGTTAAGACAGCTCAGAATAACAGAGTTGGAAATGGAAGTCTTCTAGTCCAACCCCCTACTCAAGCAGGAGACCCTATACCAGGGGTCAGCAATCCGTGGCTCTGGAGCCGGATGTGGCTCTTTCATCCCTCTACTGAGGCTCCCTGTCGCTGGTCGGTGCCATGATTTTGAAAGGAGCTTCTAGTTAGGAGGGAGAGAAGCATGGCGTGCCAGGAGGAGACTCTATGGCAAGGGACTGGTTTTCCGGTCGGCTCTCCAATAGATAGGGCTTTTGGTTAAGACAGGTAGAGGAAAAAGGACACCGCACTAGGAGGAGATTCTATGGTGGGGGAACCAGACTTCCGGTCGGCTCCAGAATTGAACGGTGGGCTTCCAGTTAGGACATTTGTGGCTCTTTGAGGATTTAAGGTTGCCGACCCCTGCCCTAGACCACTTCAGATAAGTGGCTGTCCAGTCTCTTCTTAAAAGCCTCCATTGATGGAGCATCCACAACTTCTGGTGGGAAGCTATTTAACTGGTTAATTGTTCTTACTGTCAGGAAATTTTCTCCTTAGTTCTAGGTTGCTTCTCCTTGTTTAGTTTCCGTCCATTGCTTTTTGTCCTGCCTTCTGGTACTTGTATAAACTGCCCTCTCCTTCCACTCAAAAATCTTTGGTCCCATGAAACATGATAGAGTCAGGATTAATAGTCAAGAAAAACTCACTTCCAGGACCACGATATTGATGTCTGCAGCTCATGTTGTGGTGCACATCCAAAGGGCCTAACCAAAAGTCCTCCTTTTTCTTGAAATGCCATTTTATTTCCAACCGGCAGAACAAAGCCTGGGCATTGGCACCTCGACAACAAAGGAAGGTATTGTCAGCGTTCCAGAAAAACCCAACTCCAATTAAAAACTCCGAGGCAAGCATTTTCTCAAAGTTCCATTCAGGGGTGAAATCCAGCAGGTTCTGGAGAACCTGTAGCAGAAATCTTGAGTAGTTAGGAGAACTGGCAAATACCACCTCTGGCTGTCCCAGAGTGGGGGTGGGAATGGAGATTTTGCAATATCCTTCCCCCAGAAGTGGGGAGGGAATGGGGGATTTTGCAATATCCTTCCCCCAGGAATGGGGTGGGAATGGAGATTTTGCAATATCCTTCCCCCAGGAGTGGGGAGAGAATAGGGGTTTTGCAATATCCTTCCCCCAGGAGTGGGGAGAGAATGGGGATTTTGCAGTATCCTTCCCCTGCCACACCCACCAAGCCATGCCATGCCCACAGAACCGGTAGTAAAAAAATTTGGATTTCAACACTAGTTCCATTTCTTACAGTTGGTATACTGGCACATCTGGGAAAAACCCGAATCTGAGACTTGCGGGTTTTCCCTCAGTAAATCAAAACCCCCAAATCCATCACCTCACTCATCCATCCATCACATAGTCCAATCGCCATCCGTCCCATCTCGAGACATCACTCCAACCACTCCTTCTCCAGGTGCAGAACTCTCTTGACCTTGACCGAAACGAAGAATGCTATTTTGTCTTAACTACATTCCCTCTACTAAATCTCCCCTCCTACTTTCCCACACATGAGAAGGTGGCAGCACGGAAGCTTCCGGTGCTAATATGGCTTCCAAAGCTGACGGGTATCTTCGTTTGGCTTAAGTCTTTTCCTGATCTTGTTTTCGAAGCCTTGGCTTTAGAAAGCACCTCAACGAGGCTAAAAAACAACAACAACAACACACACAAAAAAAACACAAGGCCTCCAAAATTGTCATGGTTTGAAGGAAGGGAGTTGGAAGGGAAGGCGAGGATCTCGAAACCTTCAGCTCAGGAGAAATGTCAGATGAGAAAAACAAACGCTGGGAGAAGAATGACCCCCACTTGCTTAAATGCTAATTAGATAAATGCATGTCAGAGGATGGTTGGCAGAGGAACCGACCCCCTTCACCCTCCCGCCCCCCTAGACAAAAAAGGAGGAAAAAAAATCCTGTAAAATCGAAGTTCAAAAACAAACAAACAGAAACCACATGGACCCTCATTCCTCCGTGCAGTGGTTTTAATACAGCTCTCCACCAAAGGATTAAGCCCAAACGTGTTGCAGATTGCCTTGGCAAAGGCAGGAGGTTTTATGAATGTTGTGGGGAAGGGTTATTCACCATTTTCTTGTGCCTCTTTGTGAAAGAAAGATGGAAGGAAGGAAGGAAGGAAGGAAGGAAGGAAGGAAGGAAGGAAGGAAGGAAGGAGGAGGGAGGGAAGAAGGAAGAAAAGAAAGGAGAGGAGAAGAAAGGCAAGAAAGAGAGAAAGAAAAGAAGGAGAGGAGGGAGGGAAGAAGGAAGGAAGAAAAGAAAGAAGAGGGAGGGAAGAAGGAAGGAAAGAAAGAGGAGGAAGAAGAAAGGCAAGAAAGAGAAAGAAAGAAAAAAGTAGAGGTAGGGAAGAGGAGGAGGAAGAAAGAAGAGGGAGGGAAGAAGGAAGGAAAGGAGGAGGGAGGGAAGAAGAAAGGCGAAAAAGAGAAAAAAAGGAGAGAGAGGGAAGAAGGAAGGAAAGAAAAAGAAAGAGAAGGAAGGAAGGAAGGAAAGAAAGAAAGAAAGAAAGAAAGAAAGAAGAAAGAAAGAAAGAAAGAAAAGAAAGAATAATATCTCTGCTGCAGAACAGCCAATATTTCCAGCCATTGCTGGGGGTGGGAATGGAGATTTTGCAAAATCCTACCCCTGGATGGGGAGGGAATGTGGATTTTACAATATCCTTCCCCTGGAGTGGGGTGGGAATGGGGATTTTGCAATATCCTTCCCCTGGAGTGGGGAGGGAATGGGGATTTTGCAATATCCTTTCCCCTGGAGTGGGGAGGGATGTGGATTTTGCAATATCCTTCCCCTGGAGTGGGGAGGGAATGGGGATTTTGCAATATCCTTTCCCCTGGAGTGGGGAGGGAATGGGGATTTTGCAATATCCTTTCCCCTGGAGTGGGGTGGGAATGTGGATTTTACAATATCCTTCCCCTGGAGTGGGGTGGGAATGGGGATTTTGCAGTATCCTTCCCCTGGAGTGGGGAGGGAATGGGGATTTTGCAATATCCTTTCCCTGGAGTGGGGTGGGAATGTGGATTTTACAATATCCTTCCCCTGGAGTGGGGTGGGAATGGGGATTTTGCAGTATCCTTCCCTGGATGGGGAGGGAATGGGGATTTTGCCGTATCCTTCCCCTGCCATGCCCACCAAGCCATACCATGCCCACCAAGCCAGGCCCACAGAACCGGTAGTAAAAAAAAATTGAATTCCACCACTGGTCCAAGGGGCATCTTATCTGATGGCTGCTTTGGGTCCCCTTAAGACTTCTTCACCCAATTGAAAGAAGAACATTTGCCCTTCCTGAGCTTGCCGAGCCCCCTCAAAAAGCTTCGCCAGCCCCCTGCCCTACCTAATTACCCAAAGGGGCTTGCTGCCAGTGCTTAAACGCACAAGGTAGGAATTCTCTGCCGCCTAGAATGGCAGTGGGCGGCGAATTGCTTTAAATGACAAAGCTAAGCGTGTCTCTCTCTCTCTCTCTCCCTTCCTTCCTTCTTTCTTTCTTAGAAGTGCCGTTCGTGGTGGGGGGAGAGGGGGAGAGAAGGGGGGGGACAAAAAGAAAGCTTTGTTCTCCTCCGCTCCCCAAACACCCACTTTCTCTGACAAATGTCGCGTAAATTATTCAGAATAAAGTTCATAAAGCAGTTGAGGTTTGAAAATTAAAAAATAATCATAACGGAGGTAATAGCGACGATAAATCTCAGTTCAGGCCTGCAATTAAATGTCAGCAAGAAGCTTTGACTGAACATTGGGTGGTGGCGGTGGGGGGAAGTTGTTGGCAAGCCCGGAATAATTCCATCAAGATATAAAATATATATTTATATATATATATACCTTTCTTACACGTTTGGCTTTCTCTTTGATGTCTCTTTTTCTTTCTTTGTATTCATTTTTATCTTCCTTTTCAAGCATCTTCAATAAAAAGGTTATACACACACTCTCTCACACACATATATACACAGAGATGATGTGTGGATGGATGGGTAGGTAGGGTGGTGGAGAGAGGGAGAGATCTAGGGTGGGGTAGGGTAGGGTAGGGTAGGATAGGATAGGATAGGATAGGAGAGGATAGGATAGGATAGGATAGGATAGGATAGGATAGGATAGGATAGGATAGGATAGTGGATGGATGGATGGATGGATGGATGGATGGATGGATGGATGGATGGATGGAAGGAAGGATGCAGGAGTGGGATTCAGCTGGTTCGGGCCGGTTGAGGCGAACCGGCTGTTAATTTTAATCTGGTTCGCTGAACCAATTGTTTCAAGGACTGGCTGACCCCATCCACCCCGCCCTTCCCAGGAATCTCCACGCAGCCCTTTTTGGATGCCAGGTAAGTGCAGGGGCAAAAAATGGGTCTACCAGAAGTCTGAAAATGGGCCCATTTCGGCCTCCAGAGCCCAGGGAGGCCGTTTTCGCCCTCCCTGAGGCTTGAGAAAAGCCTCCGGAGTCTGGGGAGGGTGTAAATACCCCCCACCTCCATGGTGCAGGAGGCTGAGTAGGTCACACCCACCCAGCAACTGGACAGGGAACCGGTTGCTAAAATTTCTGGATGGATGGATGGATGGATGGATGGAGAGATAGGTAGGTAGGGTAGGTGGAGAGAAAGGGAGAGATAGAGGAGAGACAGATAGGATAGCATAGGATAGTGGGTGGGTGGATGGATGGATGGATGGGCAGATAGGAAGGAAAAGGGGGGAAACAGGAGTTCACAGAGTTTTGATATCTTAAGATCAAAGAAGCTTGGTTAAGAAAAGACCAGCTCACATGAAATGACCAAAACTTTTGGAGACGGTGTTTTTCCTTACAAAGTTCTTGGATTTCAAAGCAAGTCTTTTTTTTTAAAAGTTCCAATTTCAAATAAGCCCACCATCTCACCCAAGGGACTTCAGAAACGTGCCCCAAGAAGGCGTTTAACCTCAGGGAAGGCTCTTCATTGTCCTTTGGCCACTCATGGTAAAGGAAGGGACATGCATTAGAGACGATGCCATGTAGCTTCTACTGAATCTAGTAAATGAGAAAGATAAAGCCTTTAGCTTCTTTGAATTTAAGGAACTTGTTGTACCATTTTAGCAGCTTTATTCTTGGGCAGGAGTGTCTTGGCCACTTCTAAGACTTGTGGACTTCAATTCCCAGAATTCTCGCTGGCTGGAGAACTCTTGTGAGTTGAAGCCCACAAGTTCTTAAAGTTGAAGTTCACAAGTCTGAAAAGTTGCCAAGTTTGATCTTAGGTAAAGTTGTGATATTAAGCGGGAATTAAAGCCTAAGAAACACTGAAGACGAAATAGATGAATTCTTTTTTCTTTTTTAAATGAAAATCACTTCCTCTAATCTTTGACTTACCTGTAAAACCACACGAAGCCCACAAGTTCTTAAAGTTGAAGTTCACAAGTCTGAAAAGTTGCCAAGTTTGATCTTGATTTCCAGCTTTAGTCACATCTGGCCTGGAGCAAAACAAGAATCCCAATCGGGATTCTTTGCCAACCATCCTGTTCAGTTGCATCACTTGGTAGCCCGATAAAATCTGGTCTGAAAAATGACTCAGTCCCTTTACAGTCCCAAAGGCAAGCAGGGAAGGATTCTTCGAATTTCTCACCCTTGACTTGCATCAAAACACAGTTAAAATGTCACCACCGTTTTCCCCTCCCAACTTTCTTCAAGGCACATATTTATTACGGGTTGGTTGGTTTGCTTATATATTATTATTATTATTTTATTATTATTATTATTATTATTATTATTATTATTATTATTATTATGTGGGTTTTTTACATATATTATTATTATTATTTATTATTTTTTACAAATAACTCAAGGCGGCTAATGTGTCTAACAGAACTTCCTCTTCTTATTTTCCCCAAAACAAAACCCTGTGAAGTGGGTTGGGATGAGGGAGGGGGGACTGGCCCAAAGTCACCCATCTGACTTCGTGGCTATGGTGAGACTAGAACTCACCATCTCCTGGTGATTGGCCCAAAATCATCCAGCTGCCGTTCATGCCTACAGTAGAACCAGAATTCCCAGTCTCCTTGTGATCAGCCTAATGTCACCCAACTGGTTTTTGTGCCCAAAATGGAACTAGAACTTACCGGTTCCTGGTGATTGGCCCAAAGTCACCCAGTTGCCTTTCCTGCCTAAGGCGGGACTAGAACTCACTGTCTCCTGATGATTGGCCCAACGTCACCCAGTTGCCTTTCCTGCCTAAGGCAGGACTAGAACTCACCGTCTCCTGGTGATTGGCCCAAAGTCACCCAGTTGCCTTTCCTACCTAAGGCGGGACTAGAACTCACTGTCTCCTGGTGATTGGCCCAAAGTCACCCAGTTGCCTTTCCTGCCTAAGGCAGGACTAGAACTCACCATCTCCTGGTGATTGGCCCAAAGTCACCCAGTTGCCTTTCCTACCTAAGGCGGGACTAGAACTCACTGTCTCCTGGTGATTGGCCCAAAGTCACCCAGTTGCCTTTCCTGCCTAAGGCAGGACTAGAACTCACTGTCTCCTGGTGATTGGCCCAAAGTCACCCAGTTGCCTTTCCTGCCTAAGGCAGGACTAGAACTCACTGTCTCCTGGTGATTGGCCCAAAGTCACCAGCTTACTTTCATAATTAGGTGGGACTAGAACTCCCAGTCTTACAGTTTCTAGCCTGGCGCCTTAACCACTAGACCAAACTGGCTTTTAAATATGTTAAATATGCCATAATAAAAACCTACAGAAGGCTCTCTGAAGTGGCACTTGTCTTTAATTTTTTCCCCAAAACTTCCAGGAGAGACACCCACCCCCCAGGGGCTTTTTCAAGAGGCAACTGGACTTTCTTGTTTTTTGTGGAAGACGTTTCGCTTCTCATCCAAAAAGCTTCTTCAGCTCAAATCAGATCGAGAAAAAAACCCAGAAAGTCCAGTTGCCTCTTGAAAAAAACACCTTTGGGACAACCATGACTGGATGACTGAGAACCTCCATAGACATTCAAGGAGAGACCTCGTCTGATGCCTTCAAGAAGCTGATCTACCTCTGTAACAGGTTGACTTGTAACGAAACCTCTCATTGTATCCCACACTGATCCTTTGCTATAAGAACTAGCCCATTGTAAAAACATGAAGAACCAGGAACCAAGTACAGTAGTAATTGTTTTTGTTGTTAGTTGTGAAGTCTTGTCCGACCTATCGCGACCCCATGGACAACGTTCCTCCAGGCCTTCCTGTCATCTACCATCCTCTGGAGTCCATTTAATGTCACGCCGGCTGCTTCAGTGACTCCATCCAGCCACCTCGTTCTCTGCCGTCCCCTTCTTCTTTTGCCCTCCATCGTTCCCAGCATTAGGCTCTTCTCCAGGGAGTCCTTCCTTCTCATTGGATGGCCATAAGTATTTGAGTTTCCTCTTCAGGATCTGGCCTTCTAAAGAGCAGTCAGGGTTGATCTCCTCTAGGACTGACCGGTTGGATCGCCTTGCCGTCCAAGGGACTCGCAGGAGTCTTCTCCAGCATCAGACTTCAAAGTTCAAAGGCCTCCATTCAGTAGTAACGGTTGTAGATAAATACTAAAGAAGTCAATGTCATTTCATTTGGGGCTCCAGCAGATTTTGTGCGAGGATCACAGACCTGACTTGATGGTCTTGCCTCATCTAATGGTTCCCCAAAGGAAAAGGCTGAGAACTGCCATTTGGGAGGGCCATTTTTTTAAAAAAAATCACACTCTCTATTAAATTCCGTCCTTCCTTCCTTCCTGGTGCCTAACCCTTCTGGCCTATCGCTAGTATTTCGGAGCAGCAGCATCCGTGATGTAATGTTGCAAGACGGGTCTAATGCCAGCTTGTCTGCGAGCTGCATACTAACTAAAACCTCCGTGCTGACATTTTTCCTTGTGCGGAGGTACTCCGACTAATGAAACTCGTATTTCAGAACTGGCTCTGACAGCTGCGTCTTAAGGAAGGAAGGGGGAGGGGTTTCTGCAAGGTGGGTTCATATAAATACATACTTTTGGCATGGAAGGATTGGGAGAAGGGAGGGAGGGAGTGGAGGTAAGGAGAGTGGATGGAGGGAGGGAGGGAGGAGGGGAGGGAGGGGAGGAGTGGAGGGAGAAAGGAAGGAGGGAGTGGAGGTAAGGAGCGGGGGGAGGGGAGGTAAGGAGTGGAGGGAGGGAGGGAGGGGAGGAGTGGAGGGAGAAAGGAAAGGGAAGGGAGGGGAATGAAGGAAGGAGTGGAGGGAGTGGAGGTAAGAGGTGGAGGGAGAAAGGAAGGAAAGGAGGGGGGAGGGAGGGAGGGGAGGAAGGAAAGAGGGGAGAGGGAGGGGAGGAGTGGAGGGAGGGGAGGTAAGGAATGGAGGGAGGGAGGGAGGGGAGGAGTGGAGGGAGAAAGGAAGGAGGGAGGGGAGGTAAGGAATGGAGGGAGGGAGGGGAGGGAGAAAGGAGGGAGGGAGGGGAGGTGTGAAAGGAGGGGAGGGAGGAAGGAAAGAGGGGAGAGGAGGAATGGAGTGGAGTGGAGGGAGAAAAGGAGGGAGGGAGGAAGGAAGGAAGGGAACCAATATCGGTTATTGTCAGCACTTGTAATAAAATCAAAAACTGCCTTAATAAAAGCCCCCTCAGAAAAGAGATCCGTCCATGATGGATTCTGGGCAAGATTTGAGTGGCAGGACTAGAACTCCCCGTCTCCCGGGTTCTACCTTGGTGCCTTCAACCACCCCAGACCAAAGTGGCTGTGAAGTTTTCTTTGTTGTTCCTTGCTGAGCAAGTGGCCCACGAGGCAGGACGAGAACTCACAAACAAGGCGCACAGCTTCAGTTCTGGGAAAGGGATGGCTTCGGGCGACAGAACAATGAGAAGATGGAAACTGTTTAAAAACAGGCCGTCTTCTCTCTTCTCGCGGCGTTATTCCCCCGACCACATTCGAAAAACCCAACTGTCGCGGTTACTAAACTGCATCACAGACCAGTCGAAAGACCAGGAAATCTCTGGACTGACAGTTCTTTCTTGTTTTGCATATGAATTTTCTAGTCTAATGAAAGCTAACTGGATTTCAAGAATCCCCTCTTAGGCTGTTTATATTTCCACATCGATCGGAGCCGAATCCAGCACAGAAAAAAAGAGAGAGGGGGGAAAAAAGGGGGGGAGGGAAAGGGGTTGTTTTTTGGTCTTTCTTGTTGTGCAAAAAACATGAATCGGTTTTTTTCCCCCTTGAGTCAGCCTAGATTGTTACCAGCTTTAGCAACGATCTAATTATTTCTTTGTTCTGAGTTCACAAAATGTTGCAAAAATATTTATTGGTGGAGGGGAGCATCGAATCTGGTGTTTTACAGAAATTCCAGGATTTTGCAATCGTGAGTAAAAAAAAGACATCCAAGAGTTGACCATTTCTTAACAGAGGTCCGTGAGTGTTGTCTGGATGGAATGGGAATTAGGATAGGATAGGATAGGATAGGATAGGATAGGATAGGATAGGATAGGATAGGATAGGATAGGATAGGATAGGATAGGATAGGATAAGAATGAATAGAATAGAAATAGAAATAGAAATAGAATAGAATAGAATAGAATAGAGCAGAGTAGAGCAGAGCAGAGCAGAGCAGAGCAGAGCAGAACAGAACAGAACAGAACAAGAATGAATAGAATAGAATAGAATAGAATAGAATAGAATAGAATAGAATAGAATAGAATAGAATAGAATAGAATAGAATAGAACAGAACAGAACAGAACAGAACAGAACAGAACAGAACTTATTTGGCCAAGTGTGATTAGACACACAAGAAATTTGTCTCTGGTGCAGAAGCTCTTAGTGTACATGCAAAGCAACAGAATAATAATCATCACCATCACCATAATATCAATAAGAGGGGGTAGTAAAGAAGATAGCAAGAAGGATAAATAATACTGCTACAGCCATACTATCTGGGTAGTATATTACATTGTCAAGTGGAAAACCAGCAGCCCAGATTCGAGACCCAAGTTCCACACGACGGGGTGAGCTCCCGTCCTCCCCTCATCTCCTGCCAACCTAGCAGTTCGAAAGCATGCAAATGTGAGAAGATAAATAGGTACCATTTTGGTGGGAAGGTAACAGCCCTCCGTGACGTCATACTAGCTGCATGACCACGGAAATAGAATAGAATAGGGAAGCGGAGGAGGAGGAGGAGGAGAAAGGTAGAAGGAGAAGCAGAGAGGATGGAATGGAGTTCTATTCTATTCTATTCTATTCTATTCTATTCTATTCTATCCTATCCTATCCTATCCTATCCTATCCTATCCTATCCTATCCTATCCTATCCTATCCTACTCTACCTACTCTACTCTACTCTACTCTACTCTATTCTTCATTCCAATATTCTCTTCTCTTCTCTTCTCTTCTCTACTCTACTCTACTCTACTCTACTCTACTCTATTCTTCATTCCAATATTCTATTCTATTCTATTCTATTCTATTCTATTCTATTCTTTCTTTTTCCTTTCTTCTCTCTCTCTGTCTCTCTCTCTCTTTCTTTCTTTCTTTCCACGTTTCCCAAATGCATTCGGCCTAGTTCACATGGACCCTTTTTACAGTCTTTAATTTGCAATTTCAGTCAGCCTTGCCCAAAGATTGCCAGCCGAAGTTACATTCTTGCAATTAGCTCACTTAAAGCGATGCCACCGGTGTGCTAAAGATGCTTAAAATTAGACCCAGGCGTTAGGCAGTTAATCTATAAAATCCCTTGTTTCATCCCAGGGTTGTCAGAAAATTCGTTCCACATCTGCACAGAGAAAAGCTGGTGGGGGGGAGGGAGGGAGGGAGAGGAGGGGGAGCGGAGGGGAGGGGGGGGCGAGGAGAACAGGCAAAAGAAAAGAAAAGAGTCGAGGTGTAAACTGCCAAAAACCATTTTAATGATGGCTGTAGAAAGAGGCAGGCAGATGGCGAGTCTACTCTGGCTGTGGTTGGTATTTAACTGCTTTTTTATTGGAAAAATATGGGGTGAAAAATTGTGTGGGGCTCATTAGACAGCCTGCTGTGATCCTGATCAGCTTGCCAATCTGTTCTGCGTGGCAAGGATCCAAACATCTATAAATTTTGAGCAGCAGCTTATAATCGGCTGCCTGGAGCTTGTTAAAGCTTCTCCTTTAGATTCTCTTTCCCTCCCTTGTCTCTCTCCACACACACACACACACACACACGTGATGATGGGGAGGGACAGAGGGAGAAAAGGGTGGGGAGGGGTCTCTTTTCTGTCTAATAAAAAGAAAAAAAATCTCCAGGATACAAGCTGGGTTCCAACCGACGAGAAAGAAGGAAACAGGAAATTCAACCAAGTAACCCATTTCAGCGACTGGTTGTCGTCGTTTTTTGGGGGAGGGTATTTTTTGCAAAGAGCCGGTTCCATACTTGGCTAATATTCTGTTGTTATTATGATTATGAGCCCCCCAGGTCCATAGCATTTTATTTCAAGAGCTGGTTGTTTGCATTCAAGGTTTTGGATCCAAGGATGGTGGTTGGAAAGTTGTTTTTTTTTTTCTCATGCCCAGATAAAATAGGAATATGCCCAAGCCGGTCATACCGCCTATTGGTTCAACGATAAGGGGTCTAAATCAGTGGTCACCAACTGGTGGTCCTTGAGAAAATTTTGGTGGTCCGCAGAAAAATTATTTGCATTTTTTTATATTGCACTAAATCTAGGGGTCCTCAAACTACGGCCCCTGGGACGGATACGTGCAATGAACGTTTGTGTTGCTGCAGAGAGTCTCCCCCTTTGGGGTCTTTTTGTGTGGGTCAGAGGGGGGCAGAAATTCCGACTTGGGGTCTGCTTCAGCCTCCTGGTGTGGGGCTTTGGGCGAAGGCTGGAGGGAAGTGCTGCTGGTGGAGAAGAGCCGGAGGGCCTTCTCCAGTGGGACCGCATCATGGCCTGGAACTGGCTGACCATCTCAGCCCGCTGAGCCTCCAGGCGCCGGTACCTGGCCTTGCACTCCTGCAGGTCTTCCCTCTGCTTGGAAAGCCTATGCTCCTAGTCCTCAGTGAGGTGCTTCTGCTGAGCCTCCTTCTTGGTCAGATCCAATTTGAACTGAGCTGTTGTGCCAACTCTTTCTCCTGGTGGCTGCTTAGCTCCAACCACTGCTTCCTGTTGGGGCCCTAAGGAGCCCGGGTGGAGAGGCGAGGAGTGGCTGGGAGGGGAGGGGCAAGTAGAGGCTGGTGTGGTGCCCCTTGATGTGAGTGACATTGAGTTGGCCACGCCCACCCAGTCACATGACTACCTAGCCACACCCACCCAGGCGGTCATTAGGCAGATCGTATTAATTGTCCGCGGGATTTAAAATTATGAATTTAGTAGTCCCTGAGATCCGAAAGGTTGGTGACCCCTGGCCTAATTGTGTGATTTAAGGGAATTAGATATATTTATGATTAAAGTCCACCCCTTTTAAATACAAATACGATACCGAAAAAAAGATGCTATGATCCTAGAGCCAGAGGTGTCAAACTCAAGGCCCGCGGGGTGCTTAAATCTGGCCAGACTGGAAATATCAAACGACCGGCCCACCGTGCCTCTGCCGGCCAAAACGGACCACGGGTGGACCATGTGGGGTCCCCCCCCATGCGGCCCGTTTTCAGCCTCCCCGGCCTCCAGCAGTACCCCCAGCTCCGCAGGGGCCTCCATGCGGCCCATTTTCGGCCAGCAGAGTGCTGCAGGAGGACTGGATTGGACTGGATTGTAACTATGTGGCCTGAAGTAAGGGCCTGATCTGGATAGCAGACTAGCAACCATTCTATGTTAATACTACAGTTGAATGCCAGGTTTTACATACTGTAGGTCCATTTAATCTACCATTAACAATCTATAATTGAGAGCCATTTCTATTTACTGTCCTGGAAATTGACCTCTGCTGTTAGATCTTGTATTATCGTGTTATTTATGCTATTGTATTTTTTCTTATTAGTTGAATAATAAAAAAATACAAAAGTATAAATAGCTTTTCTGCCTGGAAAAAGCAATTTACTATGAAACAATGGGGTATAAATTAAGAAATAAAAAGTTTGGTGGAGTATGAAAAATAAGTAATAAATGTTTGTCGGTAATATCTGGTAGAAGAGATAGGAAAATGGTTATAGTAGAGAACTGTGGAAAGAGAAGAGAAGAGGGGGAGAAATGCATCTTGAGCCTGTGTCAAACGCCCACTATGGCCACGCCCACCCAGCCATGCCCACCATGGACACACCCAACCCCGGCCACACACATACACACACACACACATACACACCTGGCCTTCTGAGATCAAACACAACTCTGATGCAGCTCTCAATGAAATCAAGTTTGACACCCCTGCCAGGGGTGAAATCCAGAAGGTTCTGACAGGTTCTGGAGAACCAGTAGCGGAAATTTTGAGCAGTTCAGACAACCGGTAGCGGAAATTTTGAGTAGTTTGGAGAACTGGCAAATACCACCCGTGGCTGGCCCCAGAGTGGGGTGGGAATGGAGATTTTGCAGTATCCTTCCCCCAGGAGTGGGGAGGAAATGGGGATTTTGCAGTATCCTTCCCCTACCATGCCCACCAAGCCACACCCACAGAACCCGTAGTAAAAAAATTTGGATTTCACCACTGACCCCTGCCCTAGAGAGTGCGAAGAATAGCAAGGAAGATGATAAGCTTAAGTCCTACAATGAACAGCAAAGGAGGAGCTAGCTGTGTTTAGTCCAATGAAGAGAAGAATTAGTAGGGACACGATAACTGTCTTCCAGTACTTGAGGAGCTGTCCCAGACAAGAAAGGATTGATTTATTCTCCAAAGCACCAGAGAGCAGGACAAGAAGCAATAGGTGGAACTTCATTAAAGAGAGATCCAACCTAGAAGTAAGGAGAAATTTTCTGACAACGAGAGCAATCGATCCATGACACAACTTGCTTCCTGGAGTTGTGGGTGCTCCATCACTTGAGATCTTCAAGAAAAGACTGGAGAACCTGTTAATCTAAGATTCAGATTAACAGAGTCGGAAGGGACCTTGTAGGTCATCTAGTCCAACCCTCCCCCCCCCCGGCCCAAGCGGGAGACCCGACACCATTTCTGACAAATGGCAGTCCAATCTCTTCTTGAAAGCCTGCTGTAGGAGATGACCAAGCTGAGCCTGAGGGAGGGGTCAAATACGTCATCCATCTCGAGTCCCTTCATGCCTATAAGAGATCTCAGTCAACCCACCTTGAATGCCCTTGACTCTTATCTACTACCAATTTGCTTTGACCGTTGGTAGTTCAGATTCTTGTAGAGAGCAACACCATGCCTATTTTATTTAGTTTCCTGCTATGATTTCGATTGCTTATTTAGTATCCTATGACTATCACTAAATGTTGTAGCTTATGATTCACGATGAATGTATTTATGATGACTGTGATCATGATTTATCACCTATATCTTTTGTGTATACTGAGAGCTTATGCACCGAAGACAAATTCCTTGTATGTCCAATCACACTTGGCCAATAAAGAATTCTAGTCTAGTCTAGTCTAGTCTAGTCTAGTCTAGTCTAGTCTAGTCAGTCTAGTCTAGTCTAGTCTAGTCTAGTCTAGTCTAGTCTAGTCTAGTCTAGTCTAGTCCAGTCCAGTCCAGTCCAGTCCAGTCCAGTCCAGTCCAGTCCACTTCTCTCATTCTATTCTATTCTATTCTATTCTATTCTATTCTATTCTATTCTATTCTATTCTATTCTATTCCATTCCACTCCACTCCACTCCACTCCACTCCACTCCACTCCATTCTACTTCTCTCATTCTATTCTATTCTATTTCTATTCTATTCTATTCTATTCTATTCTATTCTATTCTATTCTATTCTATTCTATTCTATTCTATTCTATTCTATTCTACTCTACTCTACTCTACTCTATTCTATTCTATGAACATTTGGACAGCAGGATCCCTGTAAACCAGAGGTGGGTTTCAGCAGGTTCTGACCAGTTCTGGAGAACCGGTAGCGGAAATTTTGAGTAGTTAGGAGAACCGGCAAATACCACTTCTGACTGGCTCCGCCCCCATCTATTCTCTGCCTCCCGAGTCCCAGCTGATCGGGTGGAAATGGGGATTTTGCAGTAACCTTCCCCTGGAGCGGGGAGGGAATGGAGATTTTACAGTATCCTTCCCCTGCCACGCCCACCAAGCCACGCCACACCCATCAAGCCACACCCACAGAACCGGTAGTAAAAAAATTTGAATCCCACCACTGCTGTAAACCCCGTGGAAGCGTGGAAATTCCACCTGCCTCCTTATTTTTTCGTTTTCACAAAAGGGACCTGGCTGAGCTTGCAAGACGAGATGAATATTTTATTTTTTTAAAAAAAAACAAAGCTTTCTGTTCTGTTTACCTTTTGGAGGGGAGGATGGGGGAAGAAGAAAATGAAACAATCCCAAATTGAAAGAAATGCAAATTTCACACAACATCATAGCCGGGAGCAAAAAAATGTTATGATCACAGAGCGAGTGTAGTTGAAGGGGAGCCATAAAACTGCTGACAGAGTTTTAATTCTCCATTCTAATCAGGTCTGGATTTCTGAAGACTCCTAAGAGGGAAAAATAAACCTTTCCTGTCTCTTAATATTTGCATATTAAAGAAATTGGTTTGAGACAAACAGAGCTTGGGGGGGGGAAGAGGGCTTTTAAAGAAGCATTGTGAAATATGTCCAACTAACACTGGGAGAAAAATCCTGAACGATCTTCTCCTTTTGAGCATGGAGGAGATGTTCTTCAGATGTTTCTCCTTGTTGTGGTCCTCCAGCAGCCTGCGGAGCTGGCAGCAGAGTCGGACAGTGAGGAGGTTGGGGAGAAACATGGGCCAGTCCTGGAGTCTGTGGAAGGCTCGGAAGTGCATCACTCCCAGATGGCCCTGGCCCCATCTCTGCCTCCGATGCACGGACTCCGGAGCCTCCAGAGTCGGACATCAGAGAGGCAGATGAACAGGATGATCTTGTTCCTAGTGCATGCATGCGCAGAGCTGCCAAAAGGCAAGAACAGTTAAAACAAAAGGGGCGACTCAGGAATGAGGCCTGGAGATGATTGGCCCCTCCCATAAGGCTTAAAAGAGGAGCAAAGGCACGTGGGGCCTTTGCAGGAAAGCAATGTTGTTAATTCTGTTCCCAGTCGGCATCTCTGTTTGATTCTGGACTCCGTGTGGCTTTGCCAAGTAGGTCTTTGGCAGCGTGTCAAGGGAGATAAAGGTGGGTGATTATCCCAAAGGACTTTTTGCAACTAATTGGGACTCAGCTGTGAATGAACGTAATTCACAGCTGTTGCAATAAAAGAGGTTTTTGGGACTACTTGTCTGGTTTAATGACTCAGGAAGCCAAGGTCACAACAGTCCTGGTAACCTGCTGGACAAGTGCCTGCATTTTTCTCGGCAAAATTTTCAGAAATGGTTTGTCCTTGCCCACTTCTTCCTAGTTCTGAAATAGAGGAAACTGGCCTAAATTCACCCAACTGGCTCCATGCCTAAGGCAGGACTAGAACTCACATTCTCCCAGTTTCTACTTGGTGCCTTTAACTATTACCTTAACTGATTCTCTTTGCTTTTGAGTTGGTCTTGATTCGTAGCATTTGCCTGGGCAAGTCCTTGCAGTTTTCTTGATAATGTTTTCAGAAGTAACTTCTCCTCTTCTTCTTCCTCTTCTTCTTCTTCCTCTTCTTCTTCTTCTTCTTCTTCTTCTTCTTCTTCTTCTTCTTCTTCTTCTTCTTCTTCTTCTTCTTCTTCTACTTCTCTTCCTCCTCCTCCTCCTCCTCCCCTTCTCCTCATTCCCTTCCCCCTCCCCCTCTTCTTCTTCTTCTTCCACTTCTCCTCCTCCTCCTCCTCCTCTTCTTCTTCTTCCACTTCTCCTCCTCCTCCTCCTTCCTCCTCCTCCCCTTCTCCTCATTCCCTTCCCCCTCCTCCCCTTCTCCTCATTCCCTTCCCCCTCCCCCTCCTCCTCCTCCTCCTCTTCTTCTTCTTCCACTTCTCCTCCTCCTCTTCCTCCTCCTCCTCCACTTCCTCCTCCTCCTCCCAGTCAACATCCTTGCCTAAGGCAGAGTTCTCCAGAGCTTCTGACAACATTCTTTCTGAAGGCCAGTGTTTCTCAACCTGGTCAAATTTAAGATAGTTGGATTTCAACCTCCAGAATCCCCCCAGCCAACATGCTGGCTGAGGAATTCTGGGTGTCAAAGTCCACCCATCGTAAAGTTGACCAGCTTGAAAAACCCAGCTCCATGCTGCCTGAAGATATGAGAGTTTGGAGAACATCAAAGTGCAGACCATAAACTAGACACAGGGAGACACCAATAGATGTTTCTGCAGCCAAAGACTCCAAAATAGTTCTATTTTCCTTTGCCAGCTCTTGGAGAAAGTGTTGCTAAAATCCTGTTGGTATTCTCTGCGGGCTCTGCTCTCTCTACAGGGATTCCAGAAGTTAATCTCTTCAGTGGGTGCTGGTGGTGGATATAATTTGCCCCCGCTGGGCAGGCAATCTGTGCGCAAGAATTCCAAATTGCCATGTGGTGGTACCACATGCCGTTTCAGCCGCTGCAGATGCTGAGGCATAGTTTGAAAGGGGCTCATGTAATAGCATGACTTCCTTCCTTCCTTCCTTCCTCCCTCCCTCCCTTCCTTCCTTCCTTCCTTCCTTCCTTCCTTCTTTCCTTCCTTCCTTCCTTCTTTCCTTCCTTCCTTCCTTCATTCTTTCCTTCCTTCCATCCACCCTTCCTTCCTTCCATCCCATCCACCCACCCTTCCTTCCATCTTTCCATCCCATCCCATCCCACCCACCCTTCCTTCCTTCCTTTTCCTTCCTTCCATCAACCCTTCATTCCTTCCCATCCGACCCACCCTTCCTTCCTTCCTTCCCACCCACCCACCCACCCTTCCTTCCTTCCATCCCATTCACCCACCCACCCACTCACCCTTCCTCCCATCCCATCCCATCCACCCTCCCTTCCTTCCTTCCTTCCATCCACCCTTCCTTCCTTCGTTCCACCCACCCTTCCTCCCATCCCATCCTATCCCATCCCTTCCTTTCTTCCATCCATCCATCCACCCTTCCTTCCTTCCCTCCTACCTTCCCATTCACCCTTCCTTCCTTCCATGCCATTCATGCTTCCATCCTTCCCTTCATCCTTATTGGTTTCTCCTTCGGCACTTGGCTTGCCAAGGCTGGAGGAAAGCAAGGGAAGGCATCACATCATGGGGATCAGGGACCTGGCTCCCAAAGAATGTCACGCCAAGGAAAAGAGATAGAAGAGAATTGTTGTGGCTCAGGATTGAACTGTGGGGTCCTTGATGCCCTCTGAGCTTGGTGGTTTCCTTGCAGATGTTTCATGACCCAACGAGGTGGCATCATCTGTGGTAGTTTTGTTGGGGAACGAAACCTCTGCAAGAAAGCCACCCAAGCTCAAAGAGCATCAAGGACCCCAGAGATTGGGTGACATTTTATCTGAAGTGGTGCAGGCACCCACAACTTCTAGGAGCAAGCTCTTCCACGGATAAATTGTTCCCGCTGTCAGGAAGTTTCTCCATAGTTCTAGGTTGGTTCTCTCTCTCCTTGATTTGTTTCCATCCATTGCTTCTTGTCCTGCCTTCAGGTACTTTGGAGAATAGGTTGACCCCCCCCCAACTCTTCTTTTGTGGCAGCCCCTCAAATATTGGAACAGGGCTATCATGTCACCCCCTAGTCCTTATATTATTATTATTATTATTTACTTTATTCATTAAACATGACACTCAGTCAACTGAACATTCAAAAATGCATCACAAATACCACTGACTGGTGCTAATGGTTGATACGGGTTGCTGCCAGCGTCCTAGGTATCAGCCAAGTACCTTCTTAAAATTTACGATGTTCCGAGTAGCGCAGTTTTTTGCAGTCCCGCTGGTGTTATTACAGGAATTATAACATTCTTAGACATGGTACCAAGTGCCCCAATGACAATGGGTAGTATCACAGTTACATGTTTCATCCATAGCCGTGTAGTTTCGATGGCCAGGTCGTGATATCTCGTAATTTTTTCCAGTTCTTTTTCTTCGACTCTGGCATCTCCTGGTATCACAATGTCAATAAATTGTACGTTTCGGTTTTCGACAATTGTGATATCTGGTGTGTTGTGTTCCAAATGACGATCCATCTGTTGTTGTTGTTGTTGTTGTTGTTGTTGTTATTATTTCTTTTATTCATTAAACTTGAAACTCAGTCAACTGAACATTTAAAAATGCATCACAAATACCATGGACTGGAACTAATGGTTGATTCGGGTTGCTGCCAGCATCCTAGGTATCAACCAAATATCTTCTTAAAATATATGATCTTCCAATTAGCGGAGTTTTTGCAGTTCTGCTGGAATTGCAATTTCTTGATGTGTTTTGTAAAATTCTTGGACATGGTACCAAGTGCTCTGATAACTGTTACATGTTGTTGTTGTTGTTGTTGTTGTTGTTGTTGTTATTATTGGTTAATCTTTAGTGAGATTCACAGCCTTTGAGGCTGGTTAATAGCTCAGCAGCTCGAGTCCTAACCAAGGACCTAGGAACTGTTAAGGTATTGTCGGAGGATGTAAGCTGTTCCGAGTAAGGTGGTTTTTTGTAGAGTCAAAATGTTCAAGTCCGGCAAGGGCTCCAATTACAATCGGGACAACACACGATTTCTTTTTCCACAGTCACTCAACTTCAATTTGCAAGTCCCGGTACTTTGTGATTTTTTTCTTGCTGCTTATCTTCAATCCGTGCATCGCCAGGTATTGCAATGTCAATGAACCATACTTTTTTCTTTTCAACTATTGTTATGTCAGGTGTGTTGTGGACCAAGTTCCTATCAGTCTGAATCCTAAAGTCCCACAAGATCTTGAGTTTCTCATTCTTGACTATTATTATTATTATTATTATTATTATTATTATTATTATTATTATTATTTGTTGTTGTTATTATTATTATTGATTAAACCCAGCATTGAGGTTGTGCAAAGCTTAAGGGCCCTCCCTTTCTCCATTCTTTGGACTTTTTTTGTCTTTTTTTTGCACCACGTATGGAAACATCTCAGGTTCTGGACCCCATCCTGAAAAGGGCCCACCGCCTATTATCCGTTTCCTCCCCCAGAATGGACGACCAACCATTCCTCTCTTTGACCTTGCCTTGGCCATCTGTTTTATTTTTAGCACTTGGGGCTTTAAAACCAAGCACACAAAAACCCTTCAAACCAACCCTGGGCCCTGCTTGGAGAGCCCCCTCCCCACCAGGTTCACCTCCCACCCACCCCCGATTGCCTCTGAATGGCTGGGGTCTCCAATAATTTTCTCTCCCGCACAAAGCCGGGCCGACAACTGCGCAGACAAAGGAACAGAATCCAAAGCTTCCCAGGGGAGAGCGGACTCCTCAAATGAAGCCCCCTTCCCCGTTTCCAACATCCCACCTTCAGAAGACCCTTACACACACACACACACACACACACACACACACACACACACACACACCATCCTGTTTTCAGCTTTCTGGATCTCCAGGAAGGCTGCTTTTGAGGTGACAAGGGGGACCTGATCCATACGGCAAAAAGCTCAACTTGTCCAAGGAGCTGCTGATCCAGTTCTACAGAGGAACTATTGAGTCTGTCATCTGCACCTCCATAACTGTCTGGTTTGGCTCTGCAACCCAACAAGACAAACACAGACTTCAGAGGATCATTAGAACTACGGAAAAAACCATGGCTACCAACCTGCCTTCCATGGAGGACCTGTATACTGCATGAGTCCAAAAGAGGGCTGTGAAAATATCTACAGACCCCTCGCATCCTGGACATAAACTGTTTCAACTCCTACCCTCAAAACGACGCTATAGGGCACTGCACACCAGAACAACTAGACACAAGGACAGTTTTTCCCCGAACGCCATCACTCTGCTCAACAAATAATTCCTTCAACACTGTCAAACTATTCACTAAGTCTGCAGTACTATTAATCTTCTCCTCCTTACTAGTACCTATCTCTTCCCACTTATGACTATAACCATGTTGCTTGTACCTTTCAATTTATATTGTTTTTATTTGTTTCCTAGTATGATTTGATAGCTTCTTAGTAACCTTGACTATCACTAAGAGTTGTATCTTTTTATTCTCGATGAATGTATTTTATTCTCCTAATGTGCACTGAGAGCATAAGCACCAAAGACTAATTGCTTGTGTGTCCACTCACACTTGGCCAATAAAGAATTCTGTTCTGTTCTATTCCTATATTCCATTCCATTCCATATTTCTATTCTATTCATGATGAATGCATTTATGATGACTATGATCATGATTTATCACCTATATCTTTTGTGTACACTGAGAGCTTATGCACCAAAGACAAATTCCTTGTATATCCAATCACACTTGGCCAATAAAGAATTCTATTCTATTCTGTTCTGTTCTGTTCTAGTCTAGTCTAGTCTAGTCTAGTCTAGTCTAGTCTAGTCTAGTCTAGTCTATTCTCTATATATTCTATTCTCTATATATTCTATTCCATTCCATTCCATTATCCTTCTTTATTTCCTTATTCCATTCCATTCCATTCCATTCCATTCTATCTATTCTATTCTATTCTATTCTATTCTATTCTATTCTATTCTATTCTCTATATATTCTATTCCATTCCATTCCATTCCATTCTCCTTCTTTATTTCCTTATTCTATTCCATTCCG
Organism: Pantherophis guttatus; assembly: GCF_029531705.1. The sequence goes on from NW_026844101.1 coordinate 2,231,207, forward strand.
TTCCGTTCCATTCCATTCCATTCCATTCCATTCCATTCCATTCCATTCCATTCCATTCCATTCCATTCCATTCCATTCCATTCTCCTTCTTTATTTCCTTATTCCATTCCATTCCATTCCTATTCTATTCTATTCTATTCTATTCTATTCTATTCTATTCTATTCTATTCTATTCTATTCTAGATAGAACCAAGCTTTGCCAGAACGGCCGATGCCTTTAAATCCAGGGCAAGCCAGTTGCTTCTGTTGCTCGAAGAAGCGTTTCGTCTTTAATGTGGGGTTTCCACGCCTCCCCCCCTCCCCAATCTTGTCAAAGCAGCCGACTCCTGCTGTCGGGGTTGCCGCTTGGTGCTTTTGTGTCCCTCTTCTTCCCTTTCTCTCTCTCTCTCTCTCTCTCTCTCTCTTTCCCTTCCAGCTCACTGCTTCTCTTTCGGCAGGCCTCGGGAGACTGGAACAAGCCCTGGATTGTTAGTGACACTCAGACACTTTAACACTTAAAGTAGAAGGTTTGATTTAATCGCCATCCTGTCATTTATTATTTGTCTGCTGTGTTCCACTGGAACGCCCGCTGATCAGCTGCCTGCTCCCATGGGAGACCCCCCCTCTCCTCTCTCTCTCTCTCTCTCCCTCCCTCCCTCTCACTCTTTCTCTCTCTTTTTAATGTCTAAATCCTCCATACAAATTGCACAGCTCCAGCATCTCCCAACGGGACCCATTCCTGCCTGTGGGGCATTAAGGATCATTAATAGTGCTGTCAGCAAGCTAGCCAGTTGGTTAGCTTCTCATAAATAGGAAATTAATCCATCGACTTCATTAATAATGCCGAGAGAGGTGGAAGGGGGGGGGGAGAGAGAGAGAGGCAATTCGTTTGCCCTTCACGACAAGCCGTCTTGCTCGGAACGGACTGACACACACACAAACACACACACACGTCTGTAATGTGAGAAGACAGGACTCTAGATTGCCATCCGATGTCTGGTTCGGGAGGAGGGGGTTTCAATTACTGGAAGAAATGTTATCTTAGGTCTTATATGTTTGGGGGAGGAGTGTTGTTGGGGGGTGTGTGTTTTATTTTAAATGTCCTTTCCTGCTATTTTAGGCACCCTTCCGTGGCAACATAAAAATATAAAATGGGGGGGGGAGAGTAATAAGAAGGAGATTTCAGGAGTGTTTCTGGTTTAATTTTCCCATGGTTTTGATTTGCTTTTTATTTGTTTTGTGTTGTCGTTGTTTTTGTAACTGTGTGTAATCTCTCAAGGTCTTTCTTCCTCTTTCTCTTTCATTATGAAAAGAGACATTGTCTCCTTCTCTTCCGCTATTTATTTATTTATTTATTTATTTATTTATTTATTTATTTATTTATTATTGGTTCGATTTATATGCCACCCTTTTCCGGAGACTCAGGGCGGCTTACAATGCATTAAGCAATAGCCTTCATACTTTTGTATATTTATACAAAGTCAGCTTATTGCCCCCACAAACCGGGTCCTCATTTTACCTACCTTAGAAAGGATGGAAGGCTGAGTCAACCTTGAGCCTGGTGAGAATTGAACTCGCAGTAATTGCAGGCAGCTGGCAGCTAAGTGCTACTTTAGCAGCAGTTTAGTCTGCTGCGCCACCAAGGCCATCTCCTCCTCCTCCTCCTTCTCAGAATAACAGTGTTGGAAGGGATCTCAGAGGCCTTCTAATCCAACCCCCTTCTCAAGCAGAAGACCCTATACCATTTCAGACAAATGGCTGTCCTATCCCTTCTTGAAAACCTCCAGCGATGGAGCACCCACAAGTTCTGGAAGTTCCACTGATTAATTAAAAGAATAAAAGCGTTGGAAGGGACCTTGGAGGTCTACTAGTCCAACCCCCTGCTCAAGCAGGAGACCGTATACCATTCCAGAATGGTGGCTGTTCAGTCCATTCTTAAAAGATTCCAGTGATGGAGCACCCACAACTTCTGGAGGGAAGCCTGCTTAATTGTTCTTACTGTTAAGAAATTGATTCTTAGTTCTACGTTGCTTCTCTCCTTGAATAATTTCCATCCATTGTTCCTTGCCTGGCCTTCCAGGTGCTTTGAAAAATAGGTTGACCCCCTCTTCTTCATGGCAGCCCCTCAAATATTGGAACACTCCTCCTCCTCTTCCTCCCTCCTCCTCCTCCTCCCAGTCTTGGTACAGAGAAGTTGTCTAAAAAGGCAGAATAGCAATTTGCACTTTATTTTAAAATGGCCGTTTATTCAAAGGACGAGCAAAGGAGGCAAATACACACAATTGGCCATAATACAATATTTCAGGATTTGGGATTCTTTAGGCCACAGAAACTGTCCAGAGGTCAAACATTTGGCAGTTTAAGCTTATTTTTTTATCAAAACAGGATGCCAGTTTCTCTACTCAGCCCTCGGATGAATATATATATATAAAAAAAAACCTGGTTGCACAATATCTGCGTGGTATGTTCAAACAGGTACCTTATCAAAACCCATTTTATCATCTTGAAGGAAGTAACAATCTGAATCCTTGAGCGCAGCGTTTCCTATTCCCCCGTTGCGTTCCAATTTTTTAAAAAAGAAAATTGAGAACAAAAGGAAGAACAAATAGATGAAAACGCAATCGAAGTAAACAAGGCTAGAGTTTGTGATTGGTTGTGAATCTCCCGTATTTTTTTAAAAAAAAAAACAACAACAGCAGCAGCATCAAAGACTTTTCAGTTTTTTCCCCTCCTTCCTTTCATGTTCCAGATTCTTCATCTGTAAACCTTAGGGGGCAGGAACTTGAAGAGTTTTTGTATGGATTTTTTTTGTCCTTATTTTAGTTTCACAAGAGCAGGAAGCATCCAATGAGCTGAAAACAAGTGGAAGAAGTTCCTTCGGGCACGAGGGTTCAGCCAGAGGTCGTATTCACTTACCTTCCCTACCGGTTTGCAAATGTGTGCGTGCACGCGCACTCCGCTTGCACATGCCATCTTCCATGCATGCGCAAGGCCTACGCCTACGCAGAGCCTCAAAAACGTAGAAAAATGGGATGTCATGACATTGTCCGCGAAGGTGGGCGGGGCATCCCGCAGTCACCTCTACCGCTTCGCTCAAACCGGATGGAACTTACTGAATACCACGATTGGGTTCAACCCAGTATGCCCCAAGGCTTCCGGCTGTACCCTTTCCGGAGTTAGTGGAGATAACATCCCAAACAGAACAGTGGGGTGTAACTACCGACTCTTTTCATTACGCATCCTTTACAAGCGAACCCAAGGCACGCTTTGAAATAAAGAGGAGGCCGGAGCCTCGCGCTTTTTAATTAATTTTAATTTTTCACTTAATTAAAAGAGTCAGGTGGCGCACGTTGCCCCTGGCAGGTGCCCAAGGTCATATTCCGTCTTGTAGGGAGTGCAACCCCGTTGGCTTCCGTTATTAACTTCTCCGTTTGAACAAGCTCGGGTCGAGTTGGAAAGAGATGTCACCGTGTGTGTGTGTGTGAGAGAGAGAGAGAGAGAGAGATGGGCCCGATCCCTCTTCACAAAGGCGGGCAAGCAGGCAGGTGCGTTTCCTTGATAACCTGTGAGGTACACTTCCTACAAGGTGCAATGTGACCTTGGGCACATGCCAGGGAGTGGGGGGGGGGTTTAAGTACCGAGTCTTTTTTCATTACGCATCCCTTACAAAGCAACTGTTAGGAGAAATTTCCTAATGGCGAGAACAATAAGCCAGTGGAACTGCTTGCCACCAGAAGTTTTGGGCGCTCCATCACTTGGAGGCTTTTAAGAAGAGACCGGACAACCTGCAATGGTACAAGGCCGTGATGGCGAACCTATGGCATGCGTGCCACAGGTGACATGTGTAGCCATATCAGTGGGCACGCCACCTTAGCTCTGGCGCATATGCATGCATCGGCCACCTGATTTTCGGGCCTTCTGGGCCCATCAGAAGTAGGGAAGCTGGCTGTTTCCTGCCTCCAGGGGGCCTGGGGGGTGGGGAAGGCCCGTTTTTCTTTCTCACCTGGCTCCAGATCCTCTCTATGCATCTGGGGAGGGCAAAAACAGCCTTCCCCGCTCCCTTGGAGGCCCTCCGGAGACCTGAAATGGCCCATTTCCCAACTCCTGGTGGGACAGGAAGGGACTTTTTTGCTTTCCCCAGCCTCCAGAGACTGCATCTGGAGCCAGGTGAGAAAGAAAAATGGGCCTACCAGGCCACTGAGTGCCAGGAGCAGGAGGGGGGTTGCGTGCGCAGAGCAGGGCGCATATAATTATGGGTGTGGGCACGTGCGCGCACGAACCTCCCCTGCCCCCCCCTCCTGGCACATGATGGCAAAAAGATTAGCCATCACTGGTATAAGGTCTCTCCTGCTTGAGCAGGGGGCTGGACTAGAAGACCTCCAAGGTCCCTTCCAGCTCTATTCCTGATTGATTGACCCAGTGGAACGACTTGCCTCCAGAACTCTGTAGGTGCTCCATCAATGGAGGCTTTTAAAAAGAGACTGGGCAGCCGTTTGTCCGGAATAGTATAGGATCTCCTGCTTGAGCAGGGGGTTGGACTAGCTGACCTCCAAGGTCCCTTCCCGCTCTGCTATTCTGTTCAGTGTGTTGAAATAGTTAACGCTTCCTTCCTTCATTGACCTTTTCCCCCACTTCCCTCCCAACGCCATTAAAAACCAAGGCCGCTGTAAACAATTTCTGGCTTTCTTGGAGGAAGCCAATTCATCCAACTGATTTTGTAGCCTTCTCTTTAAAGCCATGCCAAACTTTTGCTCGGCCAGTCCTGGCTGGAGGTATCTCAGTGCAGGAAGCAGACAGATGTTCAAGATGCTGGCTGCATCTCCGGGTAGAAATAAAAAAAAAATATTCTCTCTCCGCCATTGGGTGTCTGTGCACAGATACATTGGCTTAAGACGTGATCGAAAGGTCGGCAGTTCAGAGGTTCGAATCCCTAGCGCCGCGTAACGGAGTGAGCTCCCGTGACTTGTCCCAGTTTCTGCCAACCTAGCAGTTCGAAAGCACGTAAAAAATGCAAGTAGAAAAATAGGGACCCCCTTTGGTGGGAAGGTAATGGCGTTCCGTGCGCCTTTGGCATTGAGTCATGTCGGCCACATGACCATGGAGACGTCTTCGGACAGCGCTGGCTCTTCAGCTTTGAAATGGAGATGAGCAGCGCCCCCTAGAGTCGGGAACGACTAGCACATATGTGCGAGGGGAACCTTTACCTTTACCTTATATTTAATATATGAAGGGACACGGTGGCTCAGTGGCTAAAACGCTAAGCTCATCGATCAAAAGGTCGGCAGTTCAGCGGTTTGAATCCCTAGTGCCGCATAATGGGTGAGCTCTCATTACTTGTCCCAGCTTCTGCCAACCTAGCAGTTCGAAAGCAGGTAAAAAATGCAAGTAGAAAAATAGGGACCACCTTTGGTGGGAAGGTAAGAGTGTTCCGTGCGCCTTTGGCGTTGAGTCCTGCTGGCCACATGACCACGGAGACGTCTTTGGACAGTGCTGGCTCTTCGGCTTTGAAACAGAGTTGAGCACCATCCCCTAGAGTCAGGAACGACTAGCACAGATGTGCGAGGGGAACCTTTAACTTTACCTTACTGTTTCCCCCCTCCCCCGCAGGGCACAACATGGTGTGAAGGGCATCCCTTTGCTGATAGGCGCATTTCTGTGAGTTGATTGACTGTGTCCCCATGAACGGGTTGGACTGTTAAGGTATTTCTTGAGGCACCGGCTGCAGTTAACCTAGATAATCTTCAAGAAACCGGCGTTTGGTTGAACATTCCAGCTCATGCACTGGAAAATACCACGGTCACGATTTATCTTCAGAAACGATAAATGTTGCTTTTCTGCAACACAAAACGACGTCTCTTAAACGGCGGGCGTTCTGGAGAGGGAGAGAACTCGGAAGTCAATCGTTTTGTTTTGTTTTCTTGGCGAGATGCGGCTTTTGAAAATTGAGTGTAAAACACACAATTAATGATTTAACAATCACTCTACAAATCAGGCAACCAACCTCAAGGCGAGCAGGGGCTCCATATTAGTGCTAAAATTGATGTTTACTCATGTGCAACCTGGATGAAATTGAAAGAGGAAAAGAGCCGCAGAAAGAAAAGTAGGAAAGGAGGGGGGAGGGAGAAAACTCCCCTCCCTGTCTGTCTCCCTCGCTTGTTTTACAAATGTTGGTGTTTTTCCCCTCGGGATAGTGCAGAAGCTTGTTCCCACATCCGTCTCTCGAACAGATTCGAAGGCTGCATGTGTAGCTTGGAAATAGAATCCCCTTCCTGGTTGGCTGTTTGATGGCTTCAGATGCAATCCGTACAGAGGTGGGTTTCATATAATTTAACAACTGGTTCGGCCCAGCACCGAAAATGCGACCATCCGTGCCACCTTCTGTGCATGTGCTTTGCTCTCTCTCACATGCTTGCACACGTATGTGCATCTTAAAAAACAGCTAAATGGGACGGCATAGCGCCTGGGTGTTGTGACCTCGGCTTCCTGAGTCAGTAAAACACATGAGTAGTCACAAGAACCTCTTTTATTGCAACAGCTGTGAATTCTGTTCATTCACAGATGAGTCCCAAATAGTTGTAAATAGTCCTTCAGAATAAGGCTGATAATCAACCACCTTTATATCTCCCTTGACACTCTGACAAAGACCTAATTGACAAAGCAAACAGAATCAAACAGAGCTTCAGGCTTTAAACTGAACAGAATGAACAAACGTTGCTTCCTGCAAAGGCCCACGTGCCTTTGCTCCTCTTTTAAATCTTATGGGAGGGGCCAATCATCTCCAAGCCTTACTCCCGAGTCGTCCCTTTTGTTTTAATTGTTCTTGTCTTCTGGCAGCTGCACATGCGCACACTGGGAACAGACTCTCCTCTGCCTCGCTGAGGTCCGACTCTGGAGGCTCCGGAGGCAGCACTTACCTCCCAGATGGCCCTTTCTCTGCCTCCAATGCAGAGCCCTCGCCCAAACCTTTCCCAGACTCCAGGACTGGCCCATGTTCCTCCCCAACCTCCTCACTGTCCGACTCTGCTGCCAACTTTGCAGGCTGCCGGCAGTAGCTCTTCCGTCCCAAGGATCGGCCCATAGATTTCCACTGCTCTCCTCTCCTCTGCCTTTTGCCCATCTGCATGTCAGGCACTGGACCCAGCTGTTCCTCCTCTTCCTCATCAGCCATCCAGACTTGGAGGCGGTTGACTCTCCATCTGAGGGCTGAGGGATGGCCCAGGCTCCGCCTCTCTCTCTCTCTGACAGCTCCCTTCCCTCTTCCCTCTTGGAGCTCTTAGGTGGCCTTGATGCTGACCCTGACTCCCACGCCTCCTCCTCCTCCTCCTCTGATCTAGTTTCTGGAGGGGGCCAAAGGCCGACAGGCCCCAACAGCCTGTTTGTCCTACATAGTGGCTGTTGCAGTCATTACAAAATCTGTACACATCTCTGATTTGAGCTCTCCCGTCTGCTACCAAAACGTGACCTTAAGCTCTTCCAGTTCTCTTGGTCAACACTCATCCTCTCTGGTTGAATAATAATTTAGCACTAACTGCTTCCAGAGGGAGAACCAGTCAAAGTCTTCTCTTTCTGGGAGGGGGCTGGCAGCGGTGGCAAGCGTGACATGGGCTCTCTAGAGCCCAGGAAAAGCAAGCGATTAAAACGGCAGAAGTTGCCTGAACCAGGGATCGGACAGCTCAATTAGCATCCCACAGAAAAGAGGGCCCCCCGGAATGAAAGAACGCTCCCCCTAGGAACGGAGCTGCCCACTTAAAAGCACGAGAGGCCAAATGCTCTCTCGGAGCTGTCACTTCAGAAGCCTTCAGCTGTTGATTTGCATGTCCTGCTTCTTCTTCCCTGTTGCTTCACCGTCTGTCCTGTTGATTAATCGTGATTAGACAGGGAGACAAAAATGTTTTGCAACGTTGGTTGTTGTTGTTGCTCTTGGTTTTTTTAGAAAAGAAAATTCACATCCCGAAAAAAAAGCATGGCGGAGGCGTCTTGTGTTGAAGGCAAGCCTTAGAGACCGATGGTCGTTAGTTGCGAAGTCTTGTCCGACCTATCGTGACCCCATGGACAACGTTCCTCCAGGCCTTCCTGTCCTCTACCATCCCTCGGAGTCCATTTAAGCTCACGCCGACTGCTTCAGTGACTCCATCCAGCCACCTCGTTCTCTGCCGTCCCCTTCTTCTTTTGCCCTCCATCGTTCCCAGCATTAGGCTCTTCTCCGGTGAGTCCTTCCTTCTCGTTAGGTGGCCAAAGTATTTGAGTTTCCTCTTCAGGATATGGCCTTCTAAAGAGCAGTCAGGGTTGATCTCCTCCAGGACTGACCGGTTGGATCGCATTGCAGTCCAAGGGACTCGCAGGAGTCTTCTCCAGCACCATGGGCTCCTTGGTGCTCTCCCAGCTTGGTGGTTTTCTGGCAGATGTTTCATGACCCAAGTAGGGAACATCATCAGTGCTAGAAGGGAGTGGGGTTTGTAGAGTGGAGGAGGAGGACGTCTATGTGGTCCTTATTGCTCTCTGAGCTTAGTGGTTTTCTTGTAGACATTTCATAACCCAACTAGATCACGTCATCATTTAAGACAGATGATAGCACTGATGATGTTACCTTGTTGGATCAAGAATCATCTGCAAGAAAACAATTAAGCTCAGAGAGCACCAAGGGCCCCACAGTCCTCCTCTTCAGAGGTGGTATTCAGCCGGTTCGGGCCAGTTTGCACAAACCGGTAGCGGAAATTGCGGATGGGCCCGCTCACTCGCCTCAGCTCTATGCTGTCCTATTTAGGCACGTTTTTGAGGCTGGGTGCATTTATGGAAGGCTGTGCGCATGTGTGGACGGGGCGCGTTTGAGCGAAGCAAGCGTGAGTGCGCTCACATTTGAGAACCGGTCGGGAAAGTAAGCGAATACCACTTTTGCTCCTCTTCCTCCTTAAACCCCACTTCCTTCTAGCCAAGCTCAGAGAGCCCCAAGAACCCCACAAAACCTTGAGAAATAAATCAAGCGCTGGTGGCCTGTGACTCAGCTTCCTTCCCTGCTCCTAGGCTCAGCTTAGATCAATAAGCTTTATCAATATTCCGTCAATAAGCAGTGAATACACAGGTCTTTCCAGATTTACTAAGTAATCACTTAAAAGCATTGACCAGGCTTAAAGAATCGAACGGCCAATCCCTAGTACAAGGGTCTCCAACCTTAAACACTCAAAGAGCCATTTGGACCCGTTTCCCACAGAAAAGAAAACACCGGGAGCCACAAAACCCTTCCAGTGCCTGACGATTTCTTGAGCGGCCACAAAACTAGCATATGTAGTTGAATTAAATGTTCTGTTTCCTTCTGAAACTTTTTTTCTTCTCTTGGATTTATCCATGGTTGGCCTACCGGGGGTTGAAAAGCTCAATAAATCATGTGCTGGCGGGTGTCGCACATTGGTGGTTGTGACACATATTTTGAGTGACAGGGAGCCACAGCAGAGGGTGAAAAAGCCACATGCGGCTCCAGAGCCGCAGGTTGCTGACCCCTGCCCTAGTAACTTCTTCTGAGCGTCTTCAGTTGTGATTGGGTCTTCTTCACATTTACTTCCTCTTGACCTTTTATTCCCTCCCCCCAATCCAGCGTGGATATATTTGTTCAATAGATTTATATCCCACCTTGTCATCGGTCCTTCCTCCACAATGACACTCTTGGCAGGATAAGTGGGCTAGCTAGAGAGAGCGGCTATTGATATCTGGTCATAAGTAGCATTTGGAGAGAGCTTCCAAGCTGTAGACTGGTAACCTGATACGATAGCAGTGTTCCAATATCTCAGGGGCTGCCACAAAGAAGAGGGGGTCAACCTATTCTCCAAAGCACCTGAAGGCAGGGCAAGAAGCAATGGATGGAAACTAATCAAGGAGAGAAGCAACTTAGAACTAAGGAGAAATTTCCTGACAGTTAGAACAATTAACCAGTGGAACAACTTGGCTCCAGATGTTGTGAATGCTCCAACACTGGAAGTTTTTAAGAAGAGATTGGACAACTATTTGTCTGAAGTGGTGTAGGGTTTCCTGCCTAAGCAGGGGGTTGGACTAGAAGACCTCCAAGGCCCCTTCCAACTCCTTGAAAAGGGACCTTGGAGGTCTTCTAGCCCAATAAATCTTTTTTTTATTATGTGTTCTCTTAACCTACAAAGAGTCCAGATGGCCAAAAGCAGATTTCTATATCCCCGGGGTCGTCATCTATCGATGTGGACACTTCCTTAAATTACGAAGCCACAAAGGTTCTCTCAAACCCAGTCTTGAGTTCATAGCGGGGGGGGGGACTCAAGAGGCAATCAAGATGATCCACCTCCCCTCTCCAGCATTAATGCTTCTTCATTGAAGTCAGTGCCTCATTGCACCATCTGGTTCTGTTCCGTTTGTTTGACTATTTGATGTCTGGTTTTGCTTTAACGCTCAAGAGAAAATAACTAAGTCCTTTTTTTTTCTTTCTTCTTCCTTTCTTTATTTTTTTTTTTAAATGCTTTTCTCCCTTCTCTTCTCGGGTAATTTCTGTCATTAATTCCTCTATTTTCACTCCCCGTTCCCCTGCTGGCAGCTGCCATCTGCAGCAATATTTCTCCTGCCAGAAAGATTGGCAAGTAAGGCCCACTTGTGCCCGCATCAGTTTTCCCTTGCTGACAGGATGGGGGGCCTGAAGAGCAGAACTTTCAGCTTTCCCCCCCCCCCATACACACACACACTCACACCTCCCCTTCCCCACTCCTCTCCTTCACACGTTCACACTCTCCTAGACAGTATGTTAACTTGGAGAATGCTGCTTCCCAATTGCTGCGAGCTTTACGGACTCAATGCTTCCCTCCGCAGTTCCTAAACGAACTGGGAATTACGTGAAAACTGTACCATTTGGGTTGAGTGGCCCAAAGATGACCTTCTTAGAATCTGAGCATCGGGAAGGGCTAATTGTGGGCCTCTAGTCCAAGGTTTTCCTAATGTTTTCAAGATGCGGAGACAGTTGTCATTTTTTTTTTAAAGGATTTTCTCATCAAAAGGCAAAGCTCTTGTAATGGTAGGTGCGAATGGCCTCGGGAGACGGGCAAAGGGGTGAAAAGGAACAGTCAGATAAGAGGGAGCCTAGCCCACAGCTGTATAGTGGGTGGAGAAAGAGGATCAGAATAGACCTTCCATAAGTTAGGTAATATGGGATGCGGTGGCTCAATGGCTAAGATGCTGAGCTTGTCAATCGAAAGGTCGGCAGTTCAGCAGTTCAAATCCCTAGTGCCACGTACCGGGGTAAGCTCCCATGATTTGTCCCAGCTTCTGCCAACCTAGCAGTTCGAAAGCATGTAAAAAATGCAAGTAGAAAAATAGGGACCACCTTTGGTGGGAAGGGAACGGCGTTCCGTGCGCCTTTGACGTTTAGTCATGCTGGCCATATGACCACGGAGACACCTTTGAACAGCGCTGGCTCTTTGGCTTTGAAACGGAGATGAGCAGCACCCCCTAGAGTCAGGAACGACTAGCACATATGTGCAAGGGGAACCTTTACCTTTACCTAAGTTAGGTAAAGATTTCTGCTGTCCATTTGCGAGCCAGCATTGTCCGAAGAACTTTCTGTGGGCATGGAATGCTGTTACCTTGCCACCAAAATGGTACCTATTTATCTACTCGTGTTTGCATGCTTTTTGAACTGCTAGATGGGCAGGAGCTGGAGCAAGTAATGGGAGCTCACCCGGTCACACAGAGCTCGGATCTCAAAACTGGGCTGTCAGCTTTCCAGCTGATAAACTCAGCGCTTTAACCAGTGAGCCATCTTATCTGGCCAGATTTCTTGACTGGCTAACAGTTGTAGTAGCAGAAAATGGACTGCATTTTCATCCTTAGCCTTTCAAAAAAAAACCTCTTGTCAAGTTCCTAGTCTTTTATGGAACGTATTTTGGAAAAATGTTCCGTCAATCTCCTGCTAAAAGCAGGAATCCAGATTAAGGCATCCTTGCAGTTGAGACTTCAAGCTGAGAAACACGAGTCCCATGGGTCACTCCGATGCTCCTAGGAGGCTAATGACAGCCGTAGATCATCTCTCAGGAAGACGACAACCGAGAGTTTTGAGATGGCCCCTTTTTTGGTTCCCGAGGAAGGTGCATTTCTGAATAAATACGAATTCCGACAAGAATATATTCTACCGTTATGGAACAGTATTCTACTATTCCAATGGGAATAGTAGATACATCTTATGAGCAATTTTGGAGATTAGAAGGAACTGTTTAGTGCCTATGAAAATTGCACCATGGGTGTACGTGTGCGTGTTAAAAAAAAAAATCTGAATTCCAAAACAACAATAACTACAATCACAAAGGCACAAAAGAAGTTCTAAGCATGCAAATACGTTGAAATGGTCATTTTTTTGTAAAATTCATTTTCGGAGTCCGTTAAAAGTGCCTGGATGTCTTAAAATAGCTCAATTTATTGAAGATTTCAAGGAAAGAAAGAAAGAAAGAAAAAGAACCATTAGTTTGTCACCGGGTAGATAATGTAATGATCGTTAAATCCTGTTGTTTTGACTGGTGTTTTTCTCAATTGGAGTGGGGTGACTCGGGGGGTTTCTTATTTGTTTTGTTCTGTTCTGTTCTGTTTTGTTTTTAAGGCAAGAAAGGAGCTGCCAGAAAGTAATAGCAGTGACGTGCCTGAAGAAATATTTATATAGCATTCACACAGAGACTTACTATATTAATACCAAGAAAGATAGATAGATACTCAGTTCTCCTTGTTAATAAGCGGTTTCCTTACAAAAATGATGCAAAGCAGTGGTGAAATCTAAAATTTGTTACTACTGGTTCTGTGGGCATGGCTTGGTGGGAGGGGGGGTAATGTGACTGGGTGGGTGTGGCCAATTTTTTCTTTTAACTTTTAAAACCATTTTTTCTACAACCTCTTCAGCGAAGAGGTTGTAAAAAAAATGCTTTCAAAAGGCTCTGATGATCCCAGCTGAACCGCTCAATCATCAGAGGCTTTTTTTTAAGGCATTTTTTCGGCCGATGAGGTTGTAGAAAAAATGCTTTTAAAAGTAAAAAAAAAGCCTCTGATGATTGCGTGGCTCAGCTGGGCATGTGAGGGGGCAGGAATTTTTGCTACCGGTTCTCCGAACCATCTGCCTCCATCGCTACCGGATCGGGTGATCTGGTCCGAACCGGGAGCATTTCACCCCTGGACTCAAGGCTGCCATAAAAATCAGAGGAGAAGCAGTGTTTGAAAGTATCTTAGAATTATCTACGTGAGGTTCCTTGGAAATCTTGTAGAAATTGTGCATTTTATTGGGGGGTGTCAGCCCTCATCCATCTCGTCTGTGCCGTCCTGAAGACATGTCGAGTGATGCAAATCGCAGATGGCCTTCTCCACACTCTAGGGCTAATGTTTTAACCCTGTTACTCTGGCGGTTGTTAAGCGAATCACGCAGTCGTTAAACGAATCCATCTTCCCCCATTGACTTATGCCCGGGAAGGTCATAAATGGCCATCACATGACCCTCAGGATGCTGTAACAGGGGTGAAATTCAGCAAGTACTGACAGGTTCTAGAGAACTCTTTCACACATCAACAGGACGCTAGCCAGATGAATACCAATGGATGTTGGTAGGCAGAGGCAGAGGTTTTTTTTTCTTATTTTCCTCCCACAAAACTAAGGTGCATCTTATACTCCGGAGCATCTTATACTCCGAAAAATACGGTAATCTCTCCCCTGGTGTAGCTGACAAAGCAAGGAGAGCCCGTGGCTTAGAGGTTAATACATCTACCTAATACTGCAAGTAGCTCGGGTTCGAATCCCAGAAAGGGTATGGCTAGCTGACGAGAGCTAAATAGCTTGAAATAGATCTATACTAACTAGTCTCCTTTTATTTCTTCGTCAGTAAATTATAAATTCAACACAAAAATAGTTTGTCGTGGAAGCGACTGCCTGCGAAGGCTCCTGGATTGGGGCTGAAAGGCAAAAGCAGTATGTTCCGTCTCATAGTTGAGTAGACCAGGTTGCCCTGATAGACTGGTCTTACCGGAAAATATTTACCATATTTTTTGAAATATAAGACACACATTAGTTTTTGGGGAGGAAAACAAGAAAAAAGAATTCTGTCTCTGCCTACTAGCATCCATCAGTATTCATCTGGTTAGTGTCCTTGCAGCAAACAGCCTGGTCAGCTTCAGCACGTTATCGCAGCTTGATTCAGCACAAGCAGCTGATTTGCAGTTGGATCGGCCTCCCGGAATACCGCCAATCAGCTGTTCCAGGCTGCGGAGATCACCAGAGCACATTTCCACCTCCGCACATCACGTTTTGAACCGTCTGAAAATGCGAAGCATGGAGGCAAAAAACGGGGCATGCAGAAGCCGAAAACGTGATGCGCAGAAGCGATCGGCGGCAATGTGTTGTGGTGATCCCCGCAGCCTGGAACAGGTCTAAAATGGGGCGTGCAGAGGCCGAAAACGTGACGAGCAGAGGCCAAAAATGGCCAAAGGGTGGGGGCCGGCAGGTGGGCGGGGTTTCAGCAACATTCGGTGTATAAGAAGCACTGCTATTTTCACCCATTTTTATGGGTGGGGGAAGTGCATCTTATACTCTGAAAAGTACAGTAATCTCTCCCCTGGTATAGCCGACAAAGCAAGGAGAGCCCATGGCTTAGAGGTTAATACATCTACCTAATATGCAAGTAACCCGGGTTCGAATCCCAGAAAGGGTATGGCTAGCTGACGAGAGCTAAATCTACCTCTTGCCGGGAAAAACACTCGATCCCACTGAAGTTTTGTTTCTTAAAAAAAAAAAGAAAGAAAAAATAGGCATTCCTTCCCGTTTTCCCTGTTTAAGTGCCTTAAGCGCCACCGATCCCTTCCTTTTCTTACTGGCATCTGAAGGGTGATCTGTGAATATTAGCACATGTTTTGTGCATACGCGCACCAGTGCATGATTGATATGTTTATCCTTAACCCAAACCAGTCATCTGCTCTTTCTTTTCAAACTTGAAAGAAGCACAGATGGAGGACATTTTTGGGGTCTAAAGCAGGACAGCACAAATTCAGCGTTGGGGGGGGAAAATCACTGGCAAATATTTTTTTTTCCCCACTCAATGCTGGCTTACTCGCATAATGAACCATAACAAAAAGTTTCTCAGTGTTGGGAGCGTTTCTAATCCGGTCTCAGGTCTGGATCGACTTTACAATGTAGTATATATTTTTACCCGGCTTATTGTTCTCTTCGGGGGTTCCCAACCAGAGTCTACAAGAAATGTATCAAACCCCCCCCCAATTTGGATTTCTTACTGTTGTTATTATAGTTGGTGGTGCAGTCAGCCAGATGTTTGGACTTATTATACTTGGTGGTGCAGTCAGCCAGATGTTTAGACTGGGTCTGGCATTTTTATCCACCTACCGGGTCCTTCCCAAGGACCTGGGATAGCCAGATGTGCTTGTTTGATGGTGTTAGTTGGTATTATTGAAGGATGTAAGCTGTTTGGAGTAAAGCTTGCCTTTTGTAATTGACCGATAGTGAGTTTGTCAATGTTGATGCTATTCAAGTGATACTCCCGATGTTTTGGGATTCTACTCAAAGCGCATATCACTGCTGGTATCATCTTTGCCTTCTTTTGCCCTAGTTAGAATAGGATAGAATAACTGAGTTGGAAGGGACCTTCGAGGTCTTCTAGTCCAACCCCCTGCTTAGGCAGGAAACCCTACACTACTTCAGACAAATGGTTATCCAACATCTTCTTAAAAATTTCCATTGTTGGAGCATTCACAGCTTCTGGAGGCAAGTTGTTCCACTGATTAATTGTTCTCACTGTCAGGAAATTTCTCCTTAGTTCTAGGTTGCTTCTCTTCTTGATGAGTTTCCACCCGTTGCTTCTTCTCCTGCCTTCTGGTACTTTGGAGAATAGCTTGACTGCCTCTTCTTTGTGGCAGCCCCTGAGATATGGGAACAGTTGTTCCACATCTGTCTGCAGGTCTTTGTATTTTGCAATTTTCTCTAGTTCTTTCTCTTCTCTTCTGCAATCTTCCAGGTATAGTCACATCCACTATCCAGATTTTAATTAATTAATTAATTAATTTGGTCTTCCTTACTGACAATTGCTAATGTGACAGGCGCTGTTATTATTATTATAGTAAAAATAAAAACTCATTATGGAGTTTACCACTCATCCCAGCTGTTTCACATTTTATTTTCAAAACTTCCGTAAAGAAACCTGGCTTTGATCAGAGATTTTTCTGGGTTTTTTCCCCAACAAGCAGTTGTGTTTTATTTTATTCTACTTTTTATTTTATTTTGTTTATTTTATTTATTTAATTTAATTTAATTTAATTTTATATTTTATTTTATTTTATCTTAATTTTATTTTATTATTTTTTATTTATTTTATATTATTTTACATTATATTTATTATTTTTATTTTATCTTCTTATTATTTTTTATTATTTATTTTATGTTACTTTACATTATATTTATTATTATTTTTATTTTATTGTTTTATTTTATTTTATATTTTATTTTATTGTTTGATTATTTTATTTTATTTTTTGAGGGAGGGGGAGACACTGAGATCCTCCAGAGAGACCATGAATCCTTCTCAAATCCATCTCTCTTACACCCAGCTGTCCAAGCAGGAACCCCAAGGAGGCCTTTAGAAGAGAGACACAGGAACGCTTATAATTCACAGTTTTGCCATTGTGGTCCCCAGAGCATGTGAGCTTCCTGCTTGGTCTCGGGTGTGTGTGGAGCTGGGGAGGGGAGAGGAAGGATCAAATTGGTACCATAACACAGCCAGACATAACTCGCTTGAAAGATGGGCCTTTCATTATTGACTTAAGGGAATCGCGGGAGATTTATTAATAACCTTTGGCAACTTAAATAGTTCTAGTGATTTCCAGGTGTGACCCAAGCCTGGCTGATTAGACACAACCAGGATTTTACTTTCCCCTCCGGACTAAAAGGATGAACCAATATGGTCGGCTTTCCAAGAGTTCTGCTAGTTAAACTCCCCGAATTAAGGGGAGCGGGAGTGGAGGGGAGAGAGAGACCTTAAGAAAACATGGCCTACCAGACCTATTAGGAGTTCCTTTGTTACAACAGGTTTAACCTTACCTTCTGGTTTCAAGAAGAAGCGGTTAAGTAGGAAGGACGAAATGTCAAAGGAAGTCAACAGAGGGAATTAATAAGGCTCCGTGTATCTCTCAAAAGCGAGCAACGAGGAATATTATTTTTTAATCCGTCACTGCTTGGGAGATACAGATGACACCGCCGCCTCTTCTAAATCGTGTTTACCCTTTTGATGCTGCTCAATTGAATCGGGAGGCCTCGCTAAGTGCCGCCTCTCTTTGTTGAGCTTTCCTAAGCAAATGTTAAACTCCACAGATGGTGTCGACGTCAAGGAAGAGCCGTTGGGTCAAAAGAGACATCTTTGCAAAACCTGAGTTTGTTTGTTTTTTCCTCGCTGGGTTAACATCACCCACTGGATAGCGCTTCTATCAAGTGCCGGGGAAATCAGGAGTTCCAGGCAGTACAAATGGGTATAAATGGGTGTATGGGTGTAGCTTATGCGCGTTACAAGAATCTGAACTACTAACAGTCAAAGCAATTTGGCAGTAGATAAGGAATTCATGGTGGGCTGGACTTCGCTTGTGGGCACGAATGGACTCGTGACTGATGATGCGCTTGACCCCTCCCTTGGGCTGAACCTAGTCATCTCCTACATCAGAGGTGGGGAACTATGCCCCCCCTTTATGAGTCGTGGACTTCAATTCCCAGAATTCCTGAGCCAGCATGGCTAGTTCAGAAATTCTGGGAGTTGAAGTCCACTAGTCACAAAAGCCCATATTTCCCCACCTCTATCCCACATCTTCATTAATTGGAACGATCTATATGTGTTTAACTAAGAGAGGTGGATTTCTAGCATCTCTGAAATATTTCGTCGAGGCAGATGACCCAACTTGTTGGAATAAAAACAAAAATGTTGATAATGTTAATGGATGACTTGCTATTGGGGTGGAGACTGAAACCTACAGCCCTAGAATGCGCTTGAGAAATGCAGGAGGCAACGCTGGATCAAAACTTCTAGAGATGATCAGACTGAAGAAGACGCTGCAGAGCAGGGATGCCCAACCTTGGCAACTTTAGGACCCACGGACTTCCACTCCCAGAATTCCTTAGGAAAAAAAATTTCTGATGCTCTAGAGCAGAAGTGTCCAACTTTGGCATCTTTCAGACTTGTGAACTACCTGTACTAACCAGGCCTAACTCTCCTTAACTTTTAGTAATTAGCCCAAGATATGTACCTGTTGTGGCCCGCCAGTGGCCAGCAGAGCTGGCAGCAGATTCGGACAGTGAGGAGGTTGGGGAGGAATGTGGGCCAGTCCTGGAGTCTGGGGAAGGCTTGACGAGGGCTCTGAGTCGGAGGCAGAGAGGGGGCCAAGGCCATCTGGTAGTTCTTTGCTGCCTCTGGAGTCTGACATCAGCAAGGCAGAAGAACAGCGGGAGCCTGTTCCCAGTGTGCGCATGTGCAGAGCTGCCAGGAGACAGGAACAATTAAGAAAACAGGGTCGACTTGGGAGTAAGGCTTGGAGATGATTGGGCCCTCCCATAAAACATAAAAGAGAAGCGAACGGGACGTGAGCTTTTGCAGGAAGCAATTAGTTCATCTGGCCGATTCAAGATTTGAAACTTCTATTTGTGACTCTGTGCCAAGTTTGGCCTTGCCCTGCGCCTGGAAATCAGCTCTTTGGCAGCGTTCCACGTGAGATAGGTGCGTGTTGATAACCTTCCTCTGAAAGACTGTTTATCAAGTCTTGCGGACTGTAAATGAAAGTAATTTACAGCCGTCTGAATTTGCCGGGACTAAGTTTGTGCTGTTTAATTTCTAAGGAAGCCTAGGTCAGAACAGTACCGTAAGGTGTCTAGTTTCAAACAGCTGGAAATAACAAGCTAAGTTGTTCTGCGGAGAATATTCAGAAGTATAGCAAATGAGGTTGCCTGGAGGAAGATCCAGCTTTTCTTTTTCTCTTCCCCTTTCCTTTTCTTTCCCTTTCTGTTTATTTCTCTGTCTCTGTCTCTCTGTCTCTCTCTCTCTCTCTCTCCCTCCCTCCCTCCCTCTCTCCCTCCCTCCCTCCTCCAATTACTAGGATCAAGTAGCAGATGACACGAAAAATCTCTGCTCAAGGACTTTCTCCTTAAAGCAACTCCTAATTGAAGTACACCCAAGTGAACTGAGTTGACAAGCACAGAAAGACACACAAACATAGCATTCACCATTTATTTATAGAAGCGGGAAGAAGTATTTTCAGGCAGGGAGACCAACATTACTTGGGACAATCTCTGGGCTCATTTATTGTCTAGGAAAGAAAGGTATTAATGGGCGGTCAGATCTCAGTGAGCTCCAGAAACCTGGCAAACAAGAAAATTTCCCCATGCCGTTTTGTTATCTCTACAAGAGAAGTACAGATACAGAGAACAGGGCAGTCCAGTCTCCGCTTCCTTTTCGTTTTTTGAAATCAGAAGATTTGAGTGACGGAAAAGCCGGCCATCGGACAGCATCAAGGGTGAAATGCTACCGGTTCGCCCCGGTTCGGGCAAACCAGTACTGATAAAAACTACCAGCTCAGGCGAACCGGTAGTTAAAAAGCTACTGGTTCATCCGAACCGGTATATCTGAAAATCAGCTGTGCCGCACAGTTTCTATTTGCTAGAAAGCAGGAAATCCTGCTTTCTAGTGAAGCTAAATCACACGGCACAGCCCTTCCCCCCTTCTTTTTTTTTCTTTTTTTTTTTTTTAAATTTGATTTATATGCCGCCCTTCTCCGAAGACTCAGGGCAGCTTACAATGCGTTAAGCAATAGCCTTCATACTTTTGTATATATTTATACAAAGTCAGCTTATTGTCCCCACAAACTGGGTCCTCAATTTACCTACCTTAGAAAGGATGGAAGGCTGAGTCAACCTTGAGCCTTAGCCTTCCATCCTTTCTAAGGTAGGTAAATTCTTCACTGTTCTACTTACTTAGTGAAGTCTTCTTTTTCCGCACGAAGCGTTTGTTTGATGCATGTGCATGCGCAACATGCTTTTTGTGTGCACTGCACATACGTGCACACACCGTGTGTTTGGCGTGCACCACTTGCGTGGGAAGCAAACTGGTGGCGATCCACGGAAAATTTCACCACTGGACAGCATCCCAGAAAGGTAGCGTTGATTTCCGCCAAATCCTGCAAATCGGATCGATTGATTGCGGAAATGCACAGCTAGTAACAATAACGTTATCTTCCAATGACGCCCACAATCTCTTTCTCTCTCTCTCTCTCTCTCTCTCTCTTCTCTCTCTCTCTCTCTCTCTCTCTTTCTCTCTCTCTCTCTCTCGCGTGAGATCTCATTACTATGGCCGTTGTTTTAATCAAACCGCATTCTTCTTCTGCCTCATTAATATGGCAGCACGGGCTTTTATAAATTTGTTGCCTTTTTAATGAATATATGGCTCTCCCCTGGTGTTCCAATTAGCCTTTAAATGAGATTTTTTTTCTCTCCCCCTTTTTTTAAATGAGCAGGAACCGGGTTTTCCGGGGGGGGGCGGATTGGTGAGTATCCTTATTTGCGTCTGTGGCATCTCGCTTTTGACTAAGCATCAAAGAGACTTCACTTTCTCCCAGCTTCAGAGGCTATTTTTCACCCAAGGGAATTTGTTTTCTTTCTCCCTCTCTCTCTCTCTCTCTTGCATTGATCATGCAGAAGTTGTCCAAATTAAAAAATCAGGAACTACACCCCACCCAGCACACAAGACTGGCCCAGGGGGTGATATTACCACCAAGGTACCACGAGAGAGTCCCAGTTTTGAGGACTCTGTTTGAGGCACATACAGCTCGTCCAATATGATTAATTACCAGGGTTATTTATAACGGTGGCAAAACCTTAATGTATTCTACAGAATTGCATCGCTCTGGCTTCGTTCACTGCATGTTGTTTTTCTGGGCTTGATCCAGCCACTTGGACTTTACAGAAATCTCTCTCTGCGCTGGGTTTCTTAACGATGCAACCTTCGTTGCTTACCTAGATTTATTCCAAACTAGATGATCTGTGACCCACTGGGTCTTCATTTCAGAGATATTTTCTTACCTAAACAGAGAAACGGAATGATCAAGGGCAGGCCTAAAAGCAGCAGGAGTGACTTCCAACTTCCTGCTGGCTTCCCCATGAAGCTTTTTTGGTGGAAATCTTGCAGGAAGCAAGATTTGGAAATCTCTCCTCTCCTCTCCTCTCCTCTCCTCTCCTCTCCTCTCCTCTCCTCTCCTCTCCTCTCCTCTCCTCATTGCATCCCATCCCATTCCTTCCCAGCAGTCAAGTAAGTGGCTGCTATTGGGTGGGGGAAGGGAGCAAGGGATTGCAAGATTGGCTAGGAAAGTGTCACACAACTTTGGGATTGCAAGACTGGCTGGGAAACTGTCACAGAACGTTGAAAATGAAGCAACTACGGCAGCAGCCCAGCAACTAGCACTGAAACAGGCATGACTTCCCCAAATTTCATTCCCTCAAGACTCATGGGTCCCAGATATTGGGACACATTCTATAAGCTATTGTGAGCTAACGTGGTTTGAGCTAACGTGGTTCAAAAGCGGTTGCCCTGTGATGCACCGTTTCACCCAATTAATGGTCACAACAATGAATTTTTTTCTACCAGCATATAGATAGATTTGACGCCACTGCATTCTGAACATGTCAAGAATTAACAAAGAAGTACAGAGCCAATCACTAGGTTCAGGTGTAGACGTCCCTTCCTGCCCAGTAACCACCATGCTGGACCAAGCCATGCAATGTTTGTGTTTCCCCATTAATACCCTAACATAACCACAATCTGGAGGACTGAGAATCTCTACAGACTTTTAGCCATACAATTTGGAATGAGCACCGTTTGAATGGTGTGGGAGTAGGAATGGATTTCCAGAGGAAAAAATTGCAGACTACAGGAACCATTTGCACCACTCAGGTGACCCTGAGGACACAGATAAACCTCCAAGTGGCCTCAACGACTCTCTAAAAAGGATGCAAATGATGAGCTGTCTACAAGGAGTATAAATCCTTCCATTCCCCACCATCCTGTCAGAGCTGAAGAAGCTTCTTGGATGAGAAGCGAAACGTCTTCAAAGAAAACAACCAAGAAAGTCCTGGGAAAAAAAGCAATTTTGGGACAACCATGACCTGGATGACTGAGAATCTCTACGGGCCCTTAATTTCCACATTTCTCCTGTCATCCCCCATCTGCTGTTTTTCCACTATCATAGAACCAGTCACGAATCGCTCGAGCGTTTCTGTGTCCATCCCCTTTCTCTGCCTTTTTAGCTCCCCTCTGCTGCAGCCAAGATGGCAAAGGAGTGAAAGCTTCTCTGTTGTTGTTTTTTTAAATTCAACTTAATTGCCTCCTTGCTCAGTAGGTGCAAGTCAATTAGCGCTTGACTTAAGTTGCGGCCTCTGAGAAACAGACCCAGTAAAAGTGAGCAAGGCTGTGAAATTAACCAGCCAAGGCAAGTCCGGATTGACTAAATAGTTCTGAAGCCTGTAAATTATTGACCAGGCGCATTAAGCCTCTAGAGATTCTTCTCCTTTTGGAATTAGTTCTCTCGGTCTGGTTTGTGCGGCAGGAGCCAAAAAAGCTAACCCAATCCTTGGCTGTATCGACAGAGGCATAGAATCGAAATTGCGCAGAGTATTTAGTACCGCGTTATAAACCCATAGGAATGCTGCATCCGGTTTTGGTCGCCACGTTACAAAAAAAAAAAAAAAGATGTTGAGACTTGGGGGAAAAAGTGCAAAGAAGAGCAACTAAGATGATTAAAGCAAGGGTGAAATTAAAGCAGGTTCTGACAGGTTCTGGAGAACCGGTATCAGAAATTTTGAGCAATTCGGAGAACCGGCAAATACCACCTCTGGCTGGCCCCAGAGCGGGGTGGGAATCGAGATTTTGCAGTATCCTTCCCCCAGGAGTAGGGAGGGAATGGGGATTTTGCAGTATCCTTCCCCTAGAGTGGGGTGGGAATGGAGATTTTGCAGTATCCTTCTCCTGCCACGCCAACCAAGCCACACCACTTCGCTGAAGAGGTTGTAGAAAAAATGATTTTTAAAAAAAATTGGCCACGCCCACCCAGTCACATTACCCCCCCCCACCAAGCCACGTCCCACAGAACTGGTAGTAACAAATTTTAGATTTCACCACTGGATTAAAGGCCTGGAGATTAAAACAGGTTGCAGGATTTGGGTTTGGCTAGTCTACAGAAAAGAAGGACTTGAGGAGGTCTCCATGACCTTGTTCAATCTGGTTGTAAAGCCATTCAGATGGTGGCCTTCACTATAGCTCCTGGTAGCCCATATGTGGTGTAGGGGGAAAAAATCCTCCTTGACAGTCTCTTGGTCCACTCTCTTTAAAGAGGTAAAAGTTCCCCTGGCACATATGTGCTAGTCATTCCTGAATCTAGGGGGCACTGCTCATTTCCGTTTGAAAGCCAAAGTGCCACCACTGTCCGAAGACATCTCTGTGGTCATGTGGCCGGCATGACTCAATGCCAAAGGCGCACAGAATGCCGTTACCTTCCCACCAAAGGTGGTCCCTATTTTTCTACTTGCATTTTTTACGTGCTTTCAAACTGCTCGGTTGGCAGAAGCTGGGACAAGTCACGGGAGCTCACCCCGTTACGCGGCACTAGGGATTCGAACCGCTGAACTGCCAACCTTTCGATCGACAAGCTCAGCGTCTTAGCCACTGAGCCACCGTGGCTAACACTCTCTTTACACGTGCGTACTTTTATAACCTCTGTTAACACCCCTTCCTTGTGTTACGAGCTAAACGTGAAACAGCTTCTCTCGTTTACTTCCTTGATGGCTTTTGAGTTTTACATATTTGGCATATTTTGCAGCTGTCCCAAGATCATAACTCACCTCTGGGTTTGAGATAAGCAGAACTTTATACCTATAAGTAAACTACTGAGCCATTAAAATCAGTGAGAGATTATTTCTTCAAATTCAGGCTCCACCTGTATTTGCTAAGAACCAAATAAAATTATGGGGTTAGACCAGCAAGAGAATCACACTTCCTTGAAAGACAGTAGAACAAGGGTGTCAAACTCAAGGCCCAGGGGTCGGATCCGGCCCACGGGGTGCTTAGATCTGGCCTGTGGGGCCGCCCTGGAAACAGTGAAAGACTGGCCCGTGGTGCCTCTGCTAGCAAAAACGGAACTCGGCAGGGCCGCAAAGCAGTGGTGGTATTCAGCCGGTTCTATCCGGTTCAGGCGAATCGGTAGTGGCGGCTGCGGGAGGCTCTGCCCACCCGCCCGGACATCATCACGTCCTGTTTTTCACACTCTGTGCATGTGCGGAAGGCACGCACGCTTATATTTACGGACCAGTAGCAAAGGTAAGCAAATACCACCCCTGCCGCAGACAGCCCTCCCGAGCTCCGTTTTCGCTGGTAGAGGGTTGCGGGAGGCCGTCGCAGTCCATAACGGAGCTCAGGAGCCTGTTTTCTCCGGCAGAACTCTCAGGCCACCATGGGCGCCCCCTACATCAGTGATGTCAAGCTGGCCACGCCCATCCCATCCCCCCAAGGTCAAAGACAACCCTGATGCGGCCCTCAATGAAATCAAGTTTGTCACCCCTGCAGTAGAACATCTTACGTTCAGGGTGTAAGTGGACTGTTCTGTCAATCAAACAGACCTCTCTCTCCGTGTGCTGATTCTTAATATCTGAAGTTTCCTCCGCATTGCCTAACAATGATAAATGGGGTTATAATATTGGCTGTTGAACCATAAGCCACAGATAAATGTGCTTCTGAGAACTTCCATTAAGTCCCTAAATGCATTATATATATTTGGTTTAGAAACCTAATATTTAATATTGGTATGTTGTCGAGCGGTTTGCTTTATTCCTCTTGCTAATCTGTCCCCCACTTCCTTTCCCTTTTAGGTTCCTCAACTCATTAAATCTTATATATTGCAAGGGATTTCCTGCTCTAAGCAAAATGAAAGATGTATAGTCCAACTTTTTGTGTATGGGGGGGGTCGTTTTCCTGCTTTTTTTTTTTTTTTTGAGGGGCGTATCTGGGGGTTTTTTCTTTCCTTCTTGCACAACCAAATTAAGAGTTTCCCCCTTTAACTGGGAAAAAACGGCAGCCAAACCTGGATGTAACTATTCCTTTAAATGATGGATTTTAAGGCTGCTTTTAGCGGGAAGTGCTCAGCAACTTGAGGCCTATAAAATTCTTGTTAGAAGGTAGCATAACAAATGAGGCTGCAAATGGCATTCCTTGTAAACCACAGCCAAAGTCTACAAGATCTTCACACAGATGAAAACAGGTTCTCAAGAACTTTCCATTTGATTGAGCCACAGACATGATGCAAGAGAAGCAATTTGAGAAATTCCTGGGTTTGCAAAGATATTTATGGCTCCACTGCAGGGGTGAAATCCAGCAGGTTCTGATGGATTCTGGCGAACCAGTAGCGGAAATTTTGAGTAGTTCAGAGAACTGGAAAATACCACCTCTGGCTGGCCCCAGAGTGGGGAGGGAATCAGAATTTTGCAGTATCCTTCCCCCTGGAGTGGGGTGGGAATGGAGATTCTGCAGTATCCTTCCCCCTGGAGTGGGGTGGGAATGGAGATTTTGCAGAATCCTTCTCCCTGGAGTGGGATGGGAATGGAGATTTTTTTTTAAATTTATTTATTTATATGCCGCCCTTCTCCGGAGACTCAGGGTGGCTTACAATGTGCTAAGCAATAGCCTTCATCCTTTTGTATATTTATACAAAGTCAGCTTATTGCCCCCACAAACTGGGCCCTCAATTTACCTACCTTAGAAAGGATGGAAGGCTGAGTCAACCTTGAGCCTGGTAGGATTTGAACTTGCAGTAATTGCAGGCAGCTGTTCTTAATAACAGGGTGCTTTAGACCACTGTACTACCAAGGCTCACTTGGTATTTTGTAATATCCTTCCCCTGCCACGCCCACCAAGCCACACTCACAGAACCAGTAGTAAAAAAAATTGAAACCCATCACTGAGGCACATCCAAACTCTGGACTGTGCTTGTAAGATTCAGCAAAAATCCGATTTCGCCTTACAATTTTCATTGCAGGGCCTGCATGTCGTTTCCTTCCATAGGTACACCAGTCAGCTTCCGGGGCCTGCTTAGAGAAGGGCCTCAGGTCTCCCAGTTTCTCCTGCTCTTCATAATCTCATTTTGATGAGGACGGAGTCCTTGAAAGCACCGTGCTGTAAGAGGATTCATGATTGCCACAAGTCTCTTCTAAGCCAATTTCCATCAGGTTTATTACACCTTGCAAATTCATTACCGCTCAGCTCACCTGTGTCAGGGGCACGTGAGGGAGTTATTGCCCTTCCTTTAAGAGCGGGGTAGGCATAGACGGCTCGGTAACTCTGTTTTAAGACCTCGTGTCCTCTTATTTAATATAGTTTTATCTCCCGTCTCCCTTGGTAATCATCGCCTTAAAAAATATAATCCCCATTAAATCCAGCCTGTGCTCCACCACGGAACAAATCAATGCCGTTCTCAGATGGTTTGAGATGGTTTAAGTGTGATGGAAATGTGAGCAATGAATTGCACCCAAGTGGAAAGCTTTCTTCTTCTTCTTCTTCTTCTTCTTCTTCTTCTTCTTCTTCTCCTTCTCCTTCTCCTTCTCCTTCTCCCCTCCCCCTCTTCTTCTTCTTCTTCTTCTTCTTCTTCTTCTTCTTCTTCTTCCTTCTCCTCCTCTTCCTCCTACCCTCTTCTTCTTCTTCTTCCTTCTCCTTCTCCTCTTCCTCCTACCCCTTTCTTCTCCTCCTCCTCCTCTTCCTCCTACCCCTTTCTTCTCCTCCTCCTCCTCCTCTTCTTCCTCCTCCCCCTTTCTTCTTCTTCTTCCTTCTCTTCCTCCTCTTCCTCCTACCCCTTCCTCCTCCTCCTCCTCCTCCTCTTCCTCCTATCCCCTCCTCGTCCTCCTCCTCCTCCTTCTCCTTCTCCTTCTTCTTTCTCCTTCTCCTAGTCCTAGTCCTCCTTCCCTCCTCCTCCTCTTCTTCCCCCCTCCTCCTCCATCCTCTCCTCCTCTCCCTCCCCCCTAGAGAGCAATGGCTGGCAAGATTGGTTCATTTTCTCATGTCACAGCAGCTTTGTTTCAATTTTGCCCCCCCCCTCCTCCACCCCCTTCAGAAGCGGAGCTCTGAACGCTAAATCTTCCATGCCTGAACTGCAGAGTACAGAGACCAATACAAAGTTACATTTCACTTTAGACTGACAGGTGGAAAGCCCTAATCATGTTCCTCCCTCTCTACTGTGATGGTGTGATGAATGTCCAAGATTTAAAATGGAGCTAGAAAGCCTCTGTTGTGAACCAGCGGTGTCTGCCGGTAGCTTAGAACAAACCATACATCTGAAAGAAATATCGTCCTTTCCATGTCTCACGGGGATTTCAAGATATCTCGATGAGAGCAGAAGTCCAAAACTTAACAAAGAATGATGCCAAGTTATTTATTGTAGGCTGAAATGGTCCTCATGGACTTTATTACTTTATTACCAAGGCATAAAAAGGTGAAAGGTAAAGGTTCCCCTCGCACAGATGTGCTAGTCGTTCCCGACTCTAGGGGGCGGTGCTCATCTCCGTTCCAAAGCCGAAGAGCCAGCGCTGTCCGAAGACGTCTCCGGGGTCATGTGACTCAACGCCAAAGGCGCACGGAACGCTGTTCCCTTCCCACCAAAGGTGGTCCCTATTTTTCTACTTGCGTTTTTTACCTCCTTTCGAACTGCTAGGTTGGCAGAAGCTGGGACAAGTCATGGGAGCTCACCCCGTTACTCGGCGCTAGGGATTCGAACCGCTGAACTCCAGTTATGTTTTGGGGTCGATTTTGAGCCCCTGATGTCGTGGCTGTCCCTGGTGTTGTCCGGAGTCTTCTCCAACACCAAAGTTCAACAGTGTCCAAACTCAGCCAGTCCTAAAGGTTCTTTTCCAAAAGGCAACTGGACTTCCTTCCCTCCCCCTGAAAACATTTTCCTTCTCATCCAAGAAGCTTCTTCAGTTCTCCTGAAGAAAATTCTAAAGCTCTGAAGAAGCTTCTCGAATGACAAGCGAAACATCTTCAAGGAAAAACAAAAGTCCAGTTGCCTTTTGACAAAGCACCCTTGGGACAACCATGTCCTGGATGGTTGATAATAGATAGATATCCTTCAAAGTCCTTTTTTTCCACTTCCGTTATGTATTATAGGTTCAGACCCATCATGTCCTCAACAGATTAATAGATTAACAGAATTGGAAGGGACCTTGTACATCACCTAGTCCAGTGATGGATTTCACATTTTTTTACTATTGGTTCTGTGGGCGTGGCTTGGTGGGCGTGGCATGCCTTGGTGGGCATGGCAGGGGAAGGTTACTGCAAAATCCCCATTTCCTCCCGATCAGCTGGGACTTAGGAGGCAGAGAATAGATGGGGGTGGGGCCAGTCAGAATTTTTATTACCGGTTCTCCGAACTACTCAAAATTTCCGCTACCGGTTCTCCAGAACTGGTCAGAACCTGCTGAAACCCACCTCTGATCTCGTCCAACCCCTCACCCAAACAGGAGACCCTGCACCATTTCTGACAGATGGTAGTCCAGTCTGTTCTTGAAAGCTTCCAGTGATGAAGCTCCCACAACCTCTGGAGGCAACTTCTGTTCCATCGGTTGATTGCTCTCAACTGTCAGAAAATTGACTGACAGTTGACTGTCAGAAAATTCCTCCTTATTTCTAGGTTGAATCTCTCCTTGATCAGCTTCCATTCATTATTCCATGTCTGGCCTTTGGGTGCCTTGGAAAACAGCTCAACCCCCTCCTCCCTGGGGCAGCCCCTCAAATATTGGAAGACTTGCTATCCTGTCTCCCCTGGTCCTTCTCTTCACTAGACTAGCCATACTCAGTTCCTGCAACCGTTCATGTTTTAGCCTACAGTCCCCTAATCATCCTGGTTGCTCTTCTCTTTCCTTTCCCTGGTTTTGTTCTGTCCCCGTCTCACACACGCACACAAACAGACAGCCAGGGGTTAAATAAAACTGGCAGACAACAAATTCTTTCGATAAGAGGATTGGCAGCAACCCAGTAGCTGCTTGCCAAGAACTTTACTTATAAAGGGAGGGGTTGTTCCTCCATCAGATAAACCCAAACAAGATACACACAGTTCAAGAATTGTCAAGTCCAGTCTGTATTAAATCCAAGGCAGATAACGTTGTTTTCAAAGATACAATGTGACTCGCTAGTAGTTAGTTTTGTCCGTCACAGAGTCTGAATGGCCACCTCACCCCCTTTTATCCCCTGTGGGGTGTGGTCCAGTGACTCAGCTTAATCTCTGGTACGCCTCCTTTTCTGCTGCGTGCGCTTGTCTCTCCAACGCTGGCGTGGATCCAGCCAAGACTTATCTCTGTCGTTGTCCAATAGCGAGGAGATACCTGGCTCCTGGCCAATCTCTTCTCCCTCGGGAGACACCTGAGGCATTGCCAGAGAGGAGGGTCCTGGAGAGGGAGGCCTGGCCAACTCCTCTCCTTCATGTTCTGATAAGTCGGCCTTGGGGGTCGGAGTCACAACAGGTTTGGGCCTGCATTCTTCTTCTCTACCAGCTTACAAGCTCTTCAAACCACCCTCAGCGGCGATCCTTGTAAGAGGAGATGGCTGTTTCCTTCTTAAACCAGAGCTCCGATATTACAAAACGGCTTCACTCTCCTCCCCCCACCCACCTCCCCCTTTCCACAGAGCCAGCAAGCAGCCAGCATCTAATCAGGTTTTACTCCTTTGTTGTAGCTATTGATCCTCAGCACACCGTAAGATGCAAACAGCCGGGGTTTGACAGGATTCAGGGCGTTTTATCATCAATGGAAAGTAATTATGGTTGGCTGCACCAATATTGGATTGTTAAGCCCCAGGATAATGCACAAGGTAAAGACATTTAGAAAGCAGTCCACTTTGGGGATTTCTGTAAATGTGATGGATAGAGTGAGAGAAGGATAGCTGAATTACAGCCCTTGGGGAATGACAGGCGTACGAACAGGGAAGGAAGGAAAGGAGGAGGAGGAGGAGGGAAGGAGGGAGTGGTTGGTCATCTTGATGGAGAAAAAGGGGGAGAGAGGAGGGAAGGGAGAGAGAGAAGGGGGGGGATGGAGACAGCAGGCCCCGCTTGGATGGTTAGCCCCACATGGTACCCCAGGCCCTAATTGTCCATTACCATCTAATCTCCGACAACTGTGCTCTGAGTCGGTGCAGTGTGCGGTGGCAGGAGCAGGACACAAGCCCCTTGTGGACCCCATCAACCTTCTGACCTGGTTGTGCAGCTTGCTGCACGTAAGAAGTCTCCCAGGTAGTCACGCTGGTTTGGTTGGAGATAGGAGGAAAAGGCTCACCCTTCAGAGGACTTTGGAGGAGCAGCGTAAGGGCAGGAAGCGAAGGGGCCGAAGAGCAGCCGACCGAACGAAATGTGTCCACAGGACGGATGGGGGCGGGGTGGCATGTTTCAGAGAATGTAGGGGTAAGAAGTGGGCCTTTGGAGTAGGAAGTACGGATATATGTGTGGGGTGTATGATCTTGGGTATACAGGTATATAAATAGGTAGAGAGATATAGAGGAGAGAGAGAGAGAGAGATTAGATAGAGAGATGTAGAGATAGATATAGATAGATGATAGTGTGTATCTGTATGTGTGTGTATACATACTGTATATACATACATACAAATACACTCTGTCTGTCTGTCTGTCTGTCTGTCTGTCTGTCTATCTATCTATCTCTTACCTACCATCTATCTCCACTTTTTTTCTCTCTCTCTCTCTCTCCTATCTATCTATCTATCTATCTATCTATCTATCTATCTATCTATCTAGCGTTTCCCCCAAAATAAGATCCTGTCTTATATTTTTTTGAACCCCGAAATAGGCGCTTGACCTTATTTTCGGGGAGGTCTTATTATTTTGGGGCACATGGAGCAAGATGGGGCTCCTCTTGCCGTCTTAGCTGATTTCCAGCTCTGCATTTAAATATTTTCAGGGGGAGGGCTTATTTTAGCGCATGCGCTCAAAAGCCCGATTGGGCTTATTATCAGGGGATGTCTTATTTTCGGGAAAACAGAGTATCTAGCTATCTATCTCCATCTCTCTTTCTCTATCATTATCTATCTCTATCTATCTATCTATCTATCTATCTATCTATCTATCTACCTACCTACCTACCTACCTACCTACCTACCTACCTACCTACCTACCTATCTATCTATCTATCATCTATCTCCATCTCTCTCTCTCTTTCTCTATCATTATCTATCTATCTATCCCTGTATACCCAAGATACACACACACACACATACATACACATATATAGGTAATCCTTGACTTGCAACGGTTTGTTTAATGACCTTTCGAAGTTACAGTGGCACTGGGGAAAAAATTGACTTAATGACCCTTTTTCACAGTTACGACCATTGCAGAATCCCCGTGGTCACGTGATCAAAATTCATAGACTTGGCAACCCACTCGTATTTATGACGGTTGCGGTGTCTGACAAGCTAAGTCCACGGGGGAAGCCAGATTCACTTGACAACCGGGTTACTAGTTTAACAGCTGCAGGGATTCCCTTAACAACCTTGGCAAGAAAGGTCATAAAACGGGGCAAAAATTCACAGCTGGAAAACAGCCCAGAACATGCATGCATATGTGTGCATGTGCACGCGCCGGAGCACCGGAAGCCCGAAGACCAGAAGGCTAGTGCACGCATGCCTGTTGTTTTGGCCGTTTTCCAGGCTGTTTTCTGGGCCATTTTCAGGCTGTTTTTCAGAACGTTTTCAGGCCATTTTCTGGGCTGTTTTCCAGCTGTTCTTTGGGCTATTTTTTGGACTGTTTTCAGGCCGTTTTTTGGACTGTTTTCTGGCTGTTTTCAGGCTATTTTTTGGGCTGTTTTCAGGCCATTTTCCAGACTGTTTTCCAGCTGTTTTCAGGCTGTTTTTGGGCCATTTTCAGGCCGTTTTCTGGACTGTTTCCAGTTGTTTTGGGGCTATTTTTTGGACTGTTTTCAGGCTGTTTTTTGGGCCATTTTCAGGCCATTTTCCCGACTATTTCCCGGCTGTTTTGGGGCCATTTTCAGGCCGTTTTTCAGACCATTTTCAGGCTTTTTTTCAGGCCATTTTCCAGACTGTTTTCAAGCTGTTTTCAGGCTGTTTTTTGGGCCGTTTTCAGGCTGTTTTCTGAAACCAGAAGAGTAGCTGACGACGGCGCGCGTGCCCACAGAGAGGGCTCTGTGTGCCACCTCTGGCACACTTGCCATAGGTTCGCCATCACAGCTCTAAATGTTTAACAAGTCTAAATAGACTTAAGCCTTTTAAGAAGGCATTTAAAAACTTGGAAGAAGTTCCTGTACCTCTATCTCTCTGTATAATTCATCTGATCTCCCCATTTTTATATTGCTTCAGCCTCTGTGACCATCTTAAAACACCCCCAAAATTGCCTCCCAAGTCAACGCATCATATATGTGCACATATATTAAAAAAAAAAGAAAGGAAGAAAGAAAGAAAGAAAGAACGAGGGGGAGAGCATGTAATTGTATTTGCCATATCCAGCACCAAAGTAGTTATTTCTTTTTATTGGGAAAATTGTTAGATTTGATGGCAGTATGTAATTAGTAGCTTGCCAGCCCTAATTACAAGCCTGCGCTCCAGCAGAAGTGATGTAGCACCCCGGTTGCATCACGAAAGGAGAGCCTGGAAGGCCGCCAGCTTTGCTGGATCTTCGCGTATTTGTCAGGGTGAAAGATTGTTGCTGTGATAGCTGGTGCGACAATGAGAATGAGAAGCAGGAGCTGGGTGTGTATGACAAACCAGAAGATTTTTTTTTCCTTGTTCCGCGAACCACAATTGCAAACCACAAATTACAGCTTCACAAACTCTAGGTTTTAAAGGCCGGGACTCTCTGTATAAACAGAAGTTTCTTTGTGTGTGTTAGCAAAATACACACAAAGGAGGGTGTGTGGATGTGTGGTTGTTTGTTCCAATGCCAAAGCAGCAGCTTGGGTTAAAGAGGAGAAAGGGGGTGGATGGGAAGTCATCCGGCTGTTTTTATACTTTTTGTTTAAAGTATAAAATGCATTAGCTCTCTAATGGTACCTAGTGGAAAACAATATTTTGTTTTGCTAGAGTTGACGCCTGACATCTGGAAAAAGAAAAAAAAAAGGCCAGTACTAAAACTACTTTAGTACTTTTTAGCAACTCCTTAAAAAAAAGTGTTTTGCAATTGACTAAGGTATGCGATGTTACGGCATGATAAAACGACGTGTTCTGCAGAAAACAATCAGAAACAAGAGATGAGTATCGTAAGGGAGGAAGATTGGTTGTTCACACCTCTGATGTTTCAGAAAGATTATCACCCCATTATGTGGTTTGCTCAGTTGTTTTTTTTCTCCAAATTGCAGGATAGTCTTCTCAGGGCCTTCTACAATGACTTTTCAATTAGAATTACTTCGAAAAATCACTTCAAGTTCCTAGTCCTTCCACTGTGGATTTGATGCACCCCATTCTTTTCTGCCCTCACTCCTTTTTACCCATAATATGATTAGTTTAATATGATATGTGAACTTAGGAGTTGTAGACCATCGTTGGACTTGGGAGTTTGTCTTAAGAGAAGTAGATCATAGTTGGAGTTTTGGATGTTATTTGTCTTAAAGATGTAGACCATGGTTGGGCTTGTTGATGGTGTTGTCTTAGAGATGTAAACCATGGTTGGCCCAGAAGTTTGTCTTAGAGATGTAGACCATAGTTGGAGTTTTGGATGATATTTGTCTTAAAGATGTAGACCATGGTTGGGCTTGTTGATGGTGTTTGTCTTAAGAGATGTAGACCATGGTTGGACTTAACTGATGGTGTTTCTCTTAAGAGAGGTAGATCATAGTTAAGCTTCTTAATAGTGATCACGCATTCCTTGTCTTAGAGATATAGATTATGGTTGGGCTTATTGTTGTGACTGCTGTTGTTCTCTTTATATTCAGATCATAATAAACTATCTATTTATAGTTGCATTAGCTTGGTCTGCGTGACACACTCAAAATTAAGTAGATCTACCAGCTGAGATTGCTATTAGCTAGGCTACATTATATTATTTTTGTTTTCATAAGAGCTGTCAAATGCACCGTACCCGTTACATGTTCTGCTTTATAAACTCACACTTACAAACTTAATTGTGATTTCATATGATGTGTTTTGGGGGCTACCTTTGTTTTCTGCTCATGGACTGTAATTGTTTATTTATCCCCCCCTTCCCCCCCCCCCCGTTGACTAAGATTGTATAGTAAGTCATGCATTAAGTAGGCATGCCAGCTGGGGTGCCCCAGCAGCTAAAACACAGTCCAGTTGGCTTCTTTGCCTTGTGTCAAGGTGACTCCCTTCCAATCTGGCCTTCAGGATTAGCGAGTTCAAACCCTGATGTGATAACATCCCAATAAAAATGGGCTTACACACTTAACGTCACCTATTGAAAGACCAGGTCCACAAGTGAACGTTCAATTAAAATGTTTTATTGCTAAAAAAAACTAATGCAGAAGAATCTTCTCGATTCACTGCTTGGAGTTAGATAAGGGTCAATGGGATTCTTTTTTTTTTTTAGTTTGTCAAACAAGTACGAAATAACAGGTATATGAGATTCTACTGAGCTGGAGCTACAAAAAAACCTTGGCTACGTAGGGAAAACCTGGCTAGAAGAAAAACACATATAAACCCTACGAAGAAGTAAGAAAATTGATACTATGCCTTTACAGGGAGGATATGGGTGTGGCCTACTGATGACAGCTAATGAGCTAGAAATGGATCTATTTAGGTCTCCCACCTAGCAGTGAGAGCTTGCTAGGTGTTAGAAAAGAAAAAAGCCCAGAACCGAGTACGAAGAAGTAAGAAAATTGATAACAGGTATAAGTATAAACATGGACATGAGCACAGGTAATGAGTACAAATAAATGGGACAATGGGACGGGACGGTAGGCACGCTGGTGCACTTATGCACGCCCCCCTTACGGACTTCTTAGGAATGGGGTGAGGTCCACGGTAGACAGTTTAAGGTGGGAGGCTGTGGGGGTTTCAGGATGTAACCACGGAGTCAGGTAGTGCATTCCAGGCATTGACCACGCTGTTGCTGAAGTCGTATTTTCTGCAATCGAGTTTAGAGCGGTTTTCCTTGAGTTTGTATCTATTGTTTGCCCGTGTATTATTATGGTTGAAGCTGAAGTAGTCGTTGACAGGTAGGACATTGTAGCAGACAATTTTGTATATACTTAGGTCAGACCGTAGGCGGCGTAGTTCCAGGTTGTCCAAGCCCAAAATTTCAAGCCTGGTGGCAGAAGGTATTCTATTATGAGTAGAGGAGTGGAGGACTCTTCCCATGAAATATCTCTGGACTCGCTCAATTGTATTAATGTCCGATATACAGTGTGGATTCCAGGCAGACGAGCTGTATTCGAGAATTGGTCTGGCAAAGGTTTTCTAAGCCCTAGATTTGACTTTGTTCCCTTGTCCCTATGTAGGGATTCTAGGCTGATCTCATTTTTAACTCCGCCCCCCATACCTTCTCCTACACCCATACGTCCATTTCTGTGGTTCGGTACAAGGAAATCTTCGCCTCGGTCCACAGGGGCTCCCCATTAGACATCCCGAGATCAGTGTTGCCTTTGAAGGTGTCTCATCTTTACATCATCCAGACGATGTACGGATAATCAGTCCGCATCAGGCCAAATTCACTCTCCCGACATCTCTGCCTTTTGATCATCTTTTTCTTTCTGGGGTTTCATCATCACAGCCCAGGGAACATTGTCAGGCAAAGACAGTGCATGGAAATACATTTGGGTTTGGGGCTTTTTTTTTTGTTTGTTTTTTTGTTTTTTGCAGCGATGCTATCCGAGGAAATCGCTGCATGCTTTGATGCACCCGTAAAATTGCTCCGAAGGAGGCATCGGATGACCCGGCTCTGTCCGGAGATAAGAACCGCTGTCGTTGTTGTGTAGTAAACTCCTACGGTGCCAGGGCAGGCTGTCGTGAATCTCAATGATTTCTAGAGAAAATGGAAGCCCGGAGCCACGGGGCTCTGCCGAATGAAACACGTCGTTAAAAATCTCTTTATGACGGAGAGGGGAAATTGACTGCTTAACATGAGCCGTGTGTTCACTGTGCTGGTTGCAACCAGCGACTTTTTTTTACTTTTAGATTGCCTTCTATTACCTTGCAGATCATTAACGTACCCAGCATGATTTGGAAATACATCATTTTGGCAGTGGCAGCAAGCTGGGGATGAGTTTCTCTTAATATCTCGCCGTTAGTAATACATATTTCCTCATGCAGGGTGCTAAACGTGAAATGCAGCTTTTATTACGATGGGCTTCAAAACAAAAAGAAACAAAAAAAACCCTCAAGTGTTGATGTTTCACGTCGAATAGGCAGCGCCCCGGTCTCTTGCTGACATCCCTGCCCTAGATATCAGAAGAAGTTGCAACCTCCTTGAGCCCATAAATGTTACTGGGGTGGAAACGTAAACCCTGCGTCTGTGTGTGAGGGAGAGACAGAGTGCACAGCCTCCGTGTGTCCCCGGGTATGAAATGAATCAAGTATGGGTGAATTCAGGAGGTGGAAGGCTTTTTCGGCTTCACAATTTGTGCAAAAGAATAACCCTTGCAAAAAATTGCGGGAAGGGTCAATAGGATTCGATTCAGTTCAGAATAGAGCTGGAAAAGGGACCTTAGAGGTCTTCTAGTCCAACCCCCTGCTTGTGCTTCTACCATTCGGAATAAGAAAATAACAGAGTTGGATGGGACCTCAGAGGTCTTCTAGTCCAACCCTCTGCTCGTGCTTCTACCATTCGGAATAAGAAAATAACAGAGTTGGACGGGACCTCAGAGGTCTTCTAGTCCAACCCCCTGCACCAGCTGGAGACCCTATACCAGGGGTAAATGCTCCCGGATCAGACCAGATCGCCCGGTCCGGTAGCAATCTTGGCCGGTGGTTCAGCAATCCGGTAGCATTCGCTCCGCCCATCCGCCCGGGTGTCATTACTTCCTAGTTTTAACCAGGAAGTGTTTTTTACCTTCTGCGTGCGCACATGATGCGTGTATGCGCTTCCGAACTGGTAAGGAAGGTAAGTAGATTTCACCCCTGCCCTATATCCATGATGGCGAACCTATGGCACGCGTGCCAGAGGTGGCACACAGTGCCCTCTCTGTGGGCAGGAGAGCCGGTCGTCCCAGTTCAGCTGTGCCACGCATGCATAGACGTCTCCTGCCAGCCAGCTGGTCTTCGGATCTCTGACATGCATGCGGGGGGGGTATGAGGGGGGTGCAGCGCATGCACGGGGGTGGGTGCATATGGGAGCGGCACCCACATTGCATTTGGGGGGTTTGGGCGCCCGCTCGCTGGGCACTCAGTCCCAAAAAGGTTAGCCATCACTGGCTTATACTATTTCAGCCAAATGGCTGTCCAGTCTCTTTTCGAAAGCCTCCCATGATGGAGCACCCACAATTTCTGGAGCGAAGTCATTTCACTGATTATTCTGTCAGGAAATTTCTCCTTATTTCTAGGTTGCTCCTCTCCCTAATTAGTTTCCTTCTTGTCCTGCCTTCAGGTCCTTTGGAGAATAGGTTGACAAAAAAACCCCTCCTCCACTCTTCTTCTTTGTGGCAGCTCTCAAATAATGGAATTTGATATCAATATCACCCCCCCCCCCCCCCCGGCCCTTCTCTTTGTTAAACAAGGTGCTTTTTCCGAAAGGCAACTGGACTTTCTGAGTTTTCTTTGAAAAGGTTTCGCTTCTCATCCAATACAGTAAAAACACAGTACTAAATTCGTCCTTCTGGCTGAGGATCTTAACTGGGGTTTATTTTAGGGGTAGGTCTTATATTATGAGCATCCTGGGGGGAAAATCATGCTAGGGCTTATTTTCCAGCTGGGTCTTATTTTCGGGGAAATAAGGATATCTTCCCCCTCGTTTCCCTGATGGCTTCTTGATGAGACTTGAAGGTCCTGAGTTAGCATCTTCCACCACCTGCTTTCATTCCGCCGCCTTCTCCACAAGCTTCCAAGACTTTAATGTGCAAACTGCCCTAAGGCTGTTGTCTTGGAACCGATCCAAGAAAAGGTGCTTTGAAAATAGAGGAAACATGTATTTTTTTTTTCCCCGTCAGATGCTTGATAAGAGCAGGAACACCTACGGTGGCAATTCCACTGCAGCTTGCAAGAAAAAGACCTCTGCTCATCCACAAATTGTTAAGAACTGCCGGAATAATACAAAATACAGGTCGCCCTCAAAAAAAAGTGACTTTGGACCGTTTTCCACACTTATGACCATAGCAGCATCCTCATAGTCACGTGATCAAAATTCAGAGGCTTGGCAACTGACTCATACTTACGACCGTTGTAGCATCCCGGGGTCAGGTGATCCCCTTTGCCGAACTTCCGACAAGCAAATAATCAGTGGGGAAGCCCGCTTCGCTTAACAAATGTGTCACTAAGCTTTAACAGCTGTGGGGATTTGCTTAATGACGGAGGCAAGCCAGGTTGTAAAATGGGGCAAAGCTCATTTAAGAAATGTCATTCTTAGTAACGGGAATTTTGGGCTCAATTGTGGTCATAAGACGAGGACTCCCTGTAGTCAGATTGCGATGCAAAAGCATTCTTGGTATTGCTTACCAAAGTCTCTTTTGCCACGAAGGAGGTTTCAGCAGGAAGAGGAAGAGGAATAGGAATGGCAGGGAAGGGAAGGGAAGGGAAGAGGATAGAGATAGAGAGAATAGGAATAAGAATAGAATAGAATAAGATTAGGATGGGATGGGATGGGATGGGATGGGATGGGATGGAATGGAATGGAATGGAATGGAATGGAATGGAATGGAATGGAATGGAATAGAATAGAATAGAATAGAATAGAATAGAATAGAATAGAATAGAATAGAATAGAATAGAATAGAATAGAATAGAATAGAATAGAGTTGGAAGGGACCTTAGAGGTCTTCTAGTCCAACCCCCTGCTCAGGCAGAAAACCCTACACCCGTGATGGCGAACCTATGAGAGCCCTCTCTGGGGGCACGTGCGCCGTTGCCAGCTGGTGTTCGGGTTTCCAGCACTCCAGCATGCGCAAAGACCAGTGGCCGGCGCGCGCATGTGTACTGGCCAGCTAGTCTTCGAGTTTCCCGGGGCTGCGAAAATGCCCTTTCCGGTTTGGGCACTGGGTGCCAAGAAGGTTCGCCTTC
The DNA here is from genome assembly GCF_029531705.1 of Pantherophis guttatus. Next base: position 2,270,396 of record NW_026844101.1, read on the forward strand.
GCTGCCCTACACCACTTCAGACAAATGGTTATCCAATCTCTTCTTAAAAACTTCCAGTGTTGGAGCATTTACAACTTCTGGAGGCAAGTCGTTCCACTGGTTAATTTTCCTAGTCAAGGAGCTGTTTCTACATGGGGGAAGGAGCAGGAGGAACATTGGACAGAAGAAGGGGGGGGGAGGAGGAAAAGGGGAGGTGGAGAATGGGACACCCACAGCCCAAGCAAGCATTAAAACAAGGAATAGCTCATGGACTCCCATCTCCAAAGAACAGAATATCTCACGGATGTGTTATAAATACTTAGTGAAATTCAATAAACAGTGACAGAAGCAAACTTAATTCATCATCTGCGCTAGCAACACGTCGCACCAAAGAGATAGCGCATATGTTCACTTCCCACTCTGGTTGGCGCCTTTGGCCATATGTTCACTTCTCTCCTGGCTTCTTGGCTTTAGCCAACTGTATGTAGGTATACATGCGTGTGTGTGAGTGTGTAGGGGGGGGGGGCAGGGAACAAGAGGGGTTAACTCATAGTTACCATTTCTCAATATGAGTTAATTCCTTTATTTGTCTGTTTCTTCCTTGTCCTGTGAGATAAGCCGCTGGAACTTGGAAATGAATTGCTGTTGGGTATAATTAGCCAGAGGATGGAAAGATGAGAGAGAGAGAGAAGAAAGAAAGAAAGAGAGGGAGAGAGAGAGAGAGAGAGAGAGAGAGAGAGAGAGAGAGAGAGATAGAGATGAAAAAAGGAGGATGGATGGATGGAGATGGTAGATAGATACACACACAGATAGATGAAAAAAGTGGATATGGATGAATAGAGAGGGAGGAAGGGAGAGAGGGAGATAGATAGATAGATAGATAGATAGATAGATAGATAGATAGATAGAGATAATACCGAGAGAGACAGTTATAGATGATAGATAGATAGATAGATAGATAGATAGATAGATAGATAGATAGATAGATAGATAGATAGATAATACCGAGAGAGACAGTTATAGATGATAGATAGATAGATAGATAGATAGATAGATAGATAGATAGATAGATAGATAGATAGATAGATAGATGAAAAAGAGGGATGGATGGATATAAATAGATAAATTTGATTCAGGCAGATAGATAGATGATAGATAGATATGATAGATGGGGGGAAAAAGAGAGGATGATGGATGGGTGGAGATAGATGATAGACAGATAGATAGAATAATTTTTCCTTGAGTTTGCTCAAAGCCAATGTTTAATCCTCCCCCCCCACCCCTTTCCCTATACCCGTATATATTTAATGAGTTGCATGAGGGTTATTACAATCTTCTGCCTGGAGCCAGCTGTAGGAACGGGGCTTTGGCCCACGGGGCGAAGAAATGAAGCCAGCTCTTCCTTCTCCCCTTCACGCATACCTTCCCTCCCTCCCTCCCTGCCAAGATTTTTCCTTTTTTTAAAAAAAATCCCCCCAATAAAGGCACTTCCTGCATAGCCTCCCTCAAGAGGGCCAGCCTGATCTCTTTTGATGTTTGTATTTACAGTTGGTCTCCCTCTCCCCCCCCCTCTCTCTCTTTCTCTCATCTGGATGTCGTCTGAGTGAATTCTTCCCTCCCCATCATCCCCTCTTCGTGCAAAACTCATCTCTGCAAGTTGGAGGCCCAGGCCCTCCTCTCACATCCCCACACCCTCCTTAGGCAATCTCTTTAGCAAGACCTCATCCAGAGGCCTGGGTCATCCAGAAAAGCTCTTCTCTCACATCTATCCCAAATTAACCCTGATTTGCCACCCAATTCTCTCCCCCCCCTCCCTTGCAAAGCAGATGTGGAGTCTCGACAACATCTGCCATTTCACAAAGCATCCCAGCCTGTAAATTCGGCAGGGGGTGGGTGGGTGGTGGGTGGGAGGAGCCCTGAGTTAACTGCTTGGATTCCTGCGGAAGGTCTCCAGATGTTTTGACGGCCCCGACAAAGTTATCCAGGAACTGCAGAACCTGGTTTGCTCAAGAGAATGGGGCTCGGCGTCAGCATCCTGGCTTAGGGGATGTAACTGTGGGTCGTGAATCCCTTTTTGGATACCCCACCCCCTACAATGGGCACAATCCACAGCCATCATTTGTCGGTTTGCCTGTTGGGCTCGTTTTGGTTGCTCAGGAGGCAACAGGAAAAGAGACTACAGATAGTCCTCGACTTACGACCGCAAGGGAGCTGTAAATTTATGTCGCTGAGTGAGACATTTGTTCAGTGAGTCGTGCCCCGTGTTACGACTTTTCTTGCCGCGTTTGTTAAGTGAATCATTGCAGGTGTTAAAAGTTAAGTCACGTGGTCGTTAAACGAATCCGGTCTCCCTCCTTCCCCCCCCTCCTCCCGTTGTCAGAAGGTGACAAAAGGGATCACATGATCCTGGGACTCTGCGACGGTCATAAGTATGAGTCGGTTGCCAAGTGTCTGAATTTCGATCCTGGGACCGTGGGGATGCCGCGCCGGTCGTTAAGTGTGAAAAAGAGTCACTTGGAATGGTCACTAAATGAACGGTTGTAAATCGAGGACCACTTGATAGGAAGAACTTCTGGAATGTTCAGCCCTCCCTATTTTCTGGGAAAGGCAACTGGTTACCAGGTTGATCCACAAGACTAACCCTGAGGGGGAGGATACCTTTGGGGAGGGGCAGGTGCTCAGAATTATTGCCCTACCAGGAAGGAAGTTAATGGCATGGCCAACAATACTGCCAACAATAAATCAATCGGTTGGCCAGGTACTGGAGGGTGGCAATTTTTTTGACGGTGCCCCCAAGATTTGGAGGGCAGCCAGGTTGAAGGTGGGATGGGGGAGGGCAGCTGTCCAGCAAGGGTCAAACAAACCCACTGCAAACCCACCCACCCACCCAGAGACTTTCCTTCTCCGTGGGCGTGAGGCCTTTGCCAAGGGGAGGCTGGGTCTCCTTGCGCTGAGGGGGTGGGGTGGGGGAGCGGTCACCTTCCTCTTTTCACCTCCCCACCTGGCAGGGGTGAGCCACCCACCGCCTCCCCCCCACCTCAGGGGTGAAATCCAAAATTTTTCCCTACCGGTTCTGTGGGCGTGGCTTGGTGGGCATGGCAGGGGAAGGATACTGCAAAATCTCCATTCCCTCCCCTCCTGGGGGAAGGACATTGCAAAATCCCCATTCCCTCCCCACTCTGGGGCCAGCCAGAGGTGGTATTTGCCGGTTCTCCGAACTACTAAAAATTTCCGCTACGGGTTCGGCAGAACCTGTCAGAACCTGCTGGATTTCACTCCTGCCCCACCTCCCCTCCCTGCTGGCGCCAGGTTGCAAAACTGTGCCCCCCCCCACTTCCCAGCCAGGGTGATAAAGCTGCAGGACTTTGGGGGTGAGGATGAGAGGGGGGAAAGGGAGAGGGTGATGGGCTGGCTCCTGCCACCCACCCCCACCCCCACTCCACGCTTGTCCTCTTCCCCCACAGCCCACCACCCCCCAACCCCACCGGAGTCGGAGAGATCGGCTTTTCTTGGCTGGATTAGTCGCGCCTTAGTCTCAAAGCCCCCCCTTTTCTCTCTCTCTCTCTCTCACCCCCCCACCTTTTTCTCCCCCCCCCCTCCCTGCTTTCTCCCTCTCGCTCGCTCTGCTACATACATTTCAGTCCTTCGCCGCCGGGAAACGGAGCAAGCGTTGCTTTTAAGAAGACATTAGCAGGAACAGATTGGGGGGGGGACGCGCGGAAGAAGGACAAAAAAAGGGGGGGACGGAGCCCGGATCGCACCTGGGTGTGTTGCATCTGCCTGCGGAGAGGGGGGGGCAGAAGAGAAGAAGCCCCCCCCAAAAAAAGCCAGCAAAGCCAAGCCAAGTCGGGGCTCAGACGGCCACTTCACCCCTGCAGGCTCGGGGGGGGCTTCCAGCGGCTCCCTCCTTTCCTTTTTCTGTCTTTCTTTCTTTCTTTCTTTCTTCCTTCCCTTCCTTTTCTTTTTTCTTTCTTTCTTTCTTCCCTTCCTTTTCTTTTTTCTTTCTTTCTTTTTTTCCTTCCTTCCTTCCTTTCTTTCCTTTCCTTCTTTCCTTCCTTCCTTTTCTTTTTTTCTTTCTTTCTTCCCTTTTCTTTTTTCTTTCTTTCTTTCTTCCCTTCCCTTCCCTTCTTTTCTTTTTTTTTCTTTATTTCCTTCTTTCCTTCCTTCCTTTCTTTTTTCTTTTCTCTTTTCTCTTTTCTTCCCCCATGGTTGGGAATGATGGCTTCCAAGAAGACCTGAACAAAAGGCGAGCGCGGCGGGAAGGCAGGCCAAGCCGAGGGCCGGCGCTGGAGGAGCGGCGGGGCCAAGGCGAGCGCGCCCGGGGCTCGGAGGGTGCCGCCGCTGCCGCTGCCGCCGCCGCTGCTGGGGGAGGGCAGAGCCGAGCTGGCTGCTGCCCCCGCCTCCTCCTCCTCCTCCTCGTCCTCTCCTCCTCCTCCTAGTCCTCGCCCGCTTGCTTTCCACCGCGAACGCCCCCAGCCGCTTCTCCCGCCAGGCGGCCCCGGCGATGCGGAGCCCGCAGCCCGGCTCCGGGAAAGCGGGGTGCCCGGAGGGGGTGCCACGCTAGCTAAGCCGGAGAGGGGGGGCTGGAAGCCTGAAGAGAGGAAGAAAGGAAGGAGAAAGGAAGAAAGGAAGGAGAGAGGAAAAGGAAGGAGAAAGGAAGAAAGGAAGAGAGGAGGAAGAAGGAAGGAGAAAGGAGAAAGAAGGAGAGAGGAAGAAAGGAAGGAGAGAGGAAGAAAGGAAGGAGAGGAGGCGGCCTCCGCGATCCCCATTCCGGGGAAGGGAAACTTTACTGCTTCGGATCGGAAGGGCTCGTCTCGCCCGGTGCCTGGAAGCCTCGGCGGGCCTTTGCCAAGCGCGCAAAAGGGGCGCCCCGGAGGCGGCGGCGGCGCGGCTTGGTCTCCAGCCTTTTCGGATCCTCGGGGAAGAGGAGGAGGAGGAGGAGGAGGACGGGAGGTGGGCCGGCGGCGGCTCGGAAAGGGAGCCGAGCCGCTGAGCCTCACCCCCGCCGCCGTCCCTGCTTCAAGCTCCGGGGGGACTTGGCGGCTTCCCGGCGGCCGGAGCTCCTCCGTCGGATGTGTCTCTGCGCCTCGCTCGCCCTCGCCAGCTCGGGAGGTGGTGGACGGCCGGCCGGGGGGGACTCCAGGCCGGCCCGCCTCGCCTCGCCTTTGCCTTCCCCTTTGCTTTGTGGATTATCGCTTCTCTTCGGCTGCTACCGTTGAGCCGGACGCTTCGCCGGGGACCCGCTGCCCGTTTGGACGTCGCCTGGAAGAAGGGCCGGCTGCTCGGACAGCCTCCGGGTGAGTTAGGGCGGTGGGGGGGTGGTGGTAGAGAAGGCGCTGTTCAGACGTGCCGAGCCGACACGCGTTTGGTGGAAACGGTGCCAGGCAGAGGCCGGAGGAAAGCGGTGCCTTAGTGTGGGGGGGGGGCGGGGGGCTTTCTGCCCCGCGAGCGCTGTGGATGATGGGCGGACTAGTTCGGGAGGCTGTGGATGATGGGCGGACTAGTCCGGGGGGTGCCTTAGTGTGGGGGAAGGGGTGCAGCTTTCTGCCCCGCGAGCGCTGTGGATGATAGGCGGACTAGTCCGGGGGACTGTGGATGATGGGCGGACTAGTCCGGGGGGGTGCCTTACTGTGGGGGAAGGGGTGCAGGGGGCTTTCTGCCCCACGAGCGCTGGGGATGATGGGCGGACTAGTCCGGGGGGGGGCGAGAGAAACCCTTGGCCCGCCTTGTGAATGCAAGAAAAGCGAGAGCCGTCCCCTCTTCTTCCCCGTTCCGACGTTCCCTGTGTAGTTTCTCCCCAGCCCCGTCTCTCTCTCTCTCTTTATTGTTTGTTTGTTTGTTTATTCGTGTTTCATTTGTTTTATCTATATAACATCCCGTTCCCATCAAACGGGGTGCGATCTGGGCGATCAAGTTATTTTTAAACAGGCATCATCCGCATCTTGGTTGGAGCCTTCCATCACAATCATATTCATGCTCGAATAGGAGAAACAATCATACTTAAACATCATCTTCTTTAACATCATCCCTGCAAGAGAAGGGTTCGGAGTCGATCCGGAGTCGAAGCGTTGAATGCCTTTCTTGTTTTGTTTTGTTTTGTTTTGCTTTGCTTTGCTTTGCTTTGCTTTGCTTTGCTTTGCGTTGTTTTGTTTTGTTTTGTTTTGTTTTGTTTTGTTTTGTTTTCTTTAATCGGGGAGGGGAGGCAGAGATAGAGGAAGGAACCGAAGAAGGATTAACCCATTTCGGTTGCCCGAGTCCCAGTGTGTTCAGAAATTCCCTTTTTCAGCCTTGCAATTAATTCTTCCAGAATCCTCCTATCCCAAAAAATTGTGGGTTGTTTTTTTTCCCCTTCTTTTCCCCTTTTCTTCTGCTTCTGCTTCTCCTTCTTCTCCCTCCTCTGGAGAGGAAATATATTAATGGCTTGAGAGAAAGAGAGAGAGAGCTGGATTTCCCAGAGGTGTGGAGGGGCTGCCAAGAACTGACACTGTGCAACCCCCCCCCCCAAAGGAGGCGATTGGCAGAACTGCGCCTTGAATAGTTTTGGGCAAGTGAAGATTTTTATTTCCTTGAAAATAGGTTTCTTTGGAATCCATCCCAGCTCTTTTCATTCTCGGCGATTCAACTTCCCAGAAAGTTTTCTTGGAAAGGGATTTTTTTTTAAAATTTCATTTTATTTTATTTTATATTGCAATTCGAAGCCCATCGGATTTGTTGACTTTTTAGGAAGGGGGTGGATTGGGGGGGGGGTTCCTCGCCCTCCTCCCCCCATCCCAGGCAGGAATGGGACAATTCTGCAAACCGTTTTGCGTGCACGCGCCTGTGTCTCTGCACACGTATGACATGCTGCCAAAGTATGAACTGGATTCGAGTCCAGTTCAAGCCACACTTGGAGGATAATAAGATTAAAACTGCTTTCCATAATAAGCGTGGCCGGAGAGGGATATTGTGTAGAAATGGAAGGAACTGCAACTATTAAGATCCCTTGTAAAACTGACTTGGGGGGGGGGGGCATTTTGCATGTGGTTTCTGACTCCTGACTCCAGCTGTAATTGTTGGGGAGGGGAGATGGATGAGAATTCCCTGTTTAGCTATCAGAATATATATATATTTTGCTCTTGAAGCACAGGAGAGAAGGAGAATTGGAGAGGAGGTGGAAGGCAAGTGGATGGAGTCCTTGGCAGAGGGTAATAACAGCTGCTTAATTTGCAAGAATAGCTACAGAAATAAACCGAGCTAAATAATAAACTGAGATAAACTGAAGCAAACAAGCAAAGCAACTAACAATGAAGCCGTTGTTTCTTAACACCTCTTTGCTTTCATCCAGAGGCTTTTCACTTCTCTTATCTATTGCTTTGGTTAGGTGCAGTTCCGTCGTTGGTAAACATTCGACATTTGTGGCTTCTCTATTGGGCCATTTTATTTTATTTTAGCAAAAGCCAGCACTGTATTGGAGTTCTTCGTGGATAAAGAGGGTGGATTCATCCCGGTGCCAAGTTCAAAGAAGCTTCAGATCAGCCCGAAACTGAAACATAATATTTTGACTGGGATCTCTTAAGCTAAAGCAGCTGGGCCCTCCTTACTTTCTCCGTTTAGTTTTATTTGTCATTTCTTCCTCTTGGGTGAGGTTTTAATTCAGGAAACAGAAGGGGGGAAAAAACCCCAGTTAGCCTAAACCTAATTGTTTAAAAAATGGTCTTTAGAGAATAGTCCAGTGTTGTCCTGTATTGTTGTTTGGCCCAGCAAAATATTGTCAGGAAACCTTCCAAAAAGATCTGCAGGTTGCATTTGTTAAAAGAGAAAAACGATTCTAGGCCCTGTTACAGGAAGGCTTGTCCGTCTCTTCTTCTGACTACCCAGTTCTGTTTGGTTCCTCTGACAGCAACGTTTTGATCCACTAGACCCGCCAAAAGGGCAAAATTTTATGGCAGGAGGGTATTCCACTTTGCCTTGCGTGCAAAAATAAGATGGGAAAGAAAATGGTAAGGTTTTAAGAAGAGCATTTTCAAATTTGAAAGGCCCGAAAGAGCCCTCCCTGCCAAAATGAAAGAATTAAAGGAATAAGTAAGGGAAATATTTTAAACCTATACTACATTATATGGAGCATCATGATACTCAAATATATACCGTGTTTCCCCGAAAATAAGACCGGGTCTTATATTAATTTCTGCTCCAAAAGACGCATTAGGGCTTATTTTCTAGTTAGATCTTATTTTGGGGGAAATACGGTATTATTGCATCCATCTGGTGATAGTCTTAACTGGGACTTATTTTGGGGGTAGGGTTTATATTACAAGCATCCTGAAAAATCATGCTAGGACTTATTTTCCGGTTGGGTCTTATTTTCAGGGAAACTATATATGTTTTCTCAGGTTTTCGCGGGTGTTTGTATGTAGGTCTTTGGTTATTCGGGTCTTCTCCCACGTAAAATTGGAAGTGTCTTGGCGACGTTTCGACGAAGTCTCATTCGTCATCTTCAGGCTGGTGTTCTCGGCTTGCTCCTGGAAGCACGAAGCCGAGAACACCAGCCTGAAGATGACGAATGAGACTTCGTCGAAACGTCGCCAAGACACTTCCAATTTTACGTGGGAGAAGACCCGAATAACCAAAGACCTACATATATATATATATATATCCCAAAATAAGACATCCCCTGATAATAAGCCCAATCGGGCTTTTGAGTGCATGGCAATAAGGCCAAGCGCTTATTTCAGGGTTCAAAAAAATATAGGACAGGGTCTTATTTTTGGGGAAACACGGTAGATAGAGAGAGGGAGGGAGGGGGGAGAGAGAGACAGAGTACAAAGGATCACACTTGGCCAATAAAGAATATTGTATTGTATTAAAGGGGAAAAGAGAGAGAATTTGCTTCTAGGATCGTTTAGAATTGCAGCGGGGCCTCCTCCTTTTCAAAACAGGTTGGTAGGGTTTATTCTCTATTCTTACGAGAAAGTTGATTTCAAGCTAAGGATCTTACTCAGCAGCACAATATCCCTGCCAGTTCCCATGTCTAAAGAGTTAAACCTCTGCTCGCAATTTTTACTCCAGCGGTTTATGTTTATGCATTAAATCCGATTTTCTCTGCATGTGTAGACTCCAAAGGCAAAGGGGGTTAACTGCTTACAAATGTTAAAACTCTCCACTGCTCCCCACCAACTCCTCCTGGTGTCCCTGATCCATTTTTTTTTCCTAAGCAACCAGCATAAAATCCAGGGCTTCTTTTTATTAACTTCCTGTGAAGGAACAGGCATTTCAAACTTTTACTGCTATGAATTTCCCATTCAGGTAAATAATAAAACGATCCATTCAATTTTTAGACTATAGATACTTTGTACGCGCTAAAGGGCCTTGGGAAGTTGGGGGGAAAGGATATTTATCCTCTGTTCACCTTCTTCTTAATCTGGATTTTGTCAATGCTCCCTGATGTTTTTTGTCAAAAAAAATCAGGGTCTTTTTTTTTTTATTACGGTCATAAATCAGGAAAGATAGACATTGTGCATTTGCTCATTTTCAAGGAAACAGCAGGAGAGGGAAGCTATTTTGCAATTCTCTGGGCTCCGAAGAGGAGTTTTGATTTAATGGTAAGCAATTTTGCATTTATTTTTTTAAAAATACTTTTTGGCCCTGGCTGAATAGGAGATGGAGAAAGAACAGGAAATCAAAGGGTTCTCGTTTGCAACAAAAGCACCTCGGTGGAATGTGAGATTGATTTTATATTAAAATGCGATGAAGGAGAGGTTGCCAGAAGATGCTTGATTGGTATCTTAGCCCCGCTAAGAAATAAGTTATTCTCAGCTTTTTTCCCCATTCTTGAAGGGAATGAAGTTTTGGACAGGGCCACAAATGTCTTGGCCAAAGGTCAGCAACCCTCAGCTCTGGAGCCGCGTGTGGCTCTTTCATCCCTCTGCTGTGGCTCCCTGTTGCTGGTTGGCTCCACAATTGATAGGGCCTTTGGTTAGGACAGGAAGAGGAAAAAGGATGTCGCACTAGGAGGAGACTCTATGGTGGGGGAACCGGACTTCCAGTTGGCAGAGGAAAAAGGACACTGTGCTAGGAGGAGACTCTATGGTGGGGGAACCAGACTTCCAGTCGGCTCCAGAATTGAACGGGAACTTCCAGTTAGGACCTTTGTGGCTCTTTGAGTGTTTAAGACCTCTGGTCTTGGCCATGAGGCCACCTCAAGCATTGTTCTTCTCTTGCCACACATCTCATCTACCTTGGAGGGGGGGTCTTCTCCTCTCTAAGACCACACTTGGAATACTGCAACCAAGTTCTGGTCACCAGAAGATGTTGAGACTCCAGAAAGAGTGCAGAGAAGAGCAACAAGAATGATTAGGAGGGCTGGAGGTTACGACATACAAAGAACGGTTGCAGGAATTGGGGTATGTCTCGTCTAATCTCGTTAATCTAATTAATCTAGACTAATCTAGTCTCGTTCCCTAGAGTCGTGAACGACTAGCACATATGTGCGAGGGGAACCTTTACCTTTATCTTTAGTCTAATGAAAAGAAGGACCAGGGAGCAGTGGTGAAATACAATTTTTTTTTATTACCGGTTCTGTGGGTGTGGTGTGGCTTGGTGGGCATGGCAGGGGAAGGATACTGCAAAATCCCCATTCCCTCTCCGCTCCTGAGGGAAGGATATTGCAAAATCCCCATTCCCTCCCCACTCTGGGGCCAGCCAGAGGCGGTATTTGCCGGTTCTCCGAACTGCTCTAAATTTCCGCTACCGGTTCTCCAGAATCTGTCAGAACTTGCTGGATTTCACCCCTGCCAGGGAGGGACATGATATCAGTCTTCCAATATTTCAGAGGCCCCTACAAAGACAAGAGGATCAAACTATTTTCCAAAGCATCAAAAGGCTTTTCCAACAACGGTTGGAAAATAACCAAGGAGAGAAGCAACTTAGAACTAAGGAGAAATTTCCTAATAGGGAGAGCAATTAACCAATGGAATAGCTTGCCTTCAGAAGTTCCATCACTGGAGGCTTTCAAAAAGAGATTAGCAAACCATTTGTCTGAAATGATATAGGACAGTGATGGCTAACCTTTTTGCCATCGCGTGCCAGAAGCGGGGGGGGGAGCGCAGGGGGGGTGCGTGTGTGCGTGCCATAATTCTATGCACCCCATCCCGCGCATGTGTGTGTGACCCCCACGCGCTTCCCTTGCTTTTGGCATGTGATGGCACGGCAGGCCTGGTAGGCCCTTTTTTTGCCCTCCCCAGGCTCCAGAGCCTTTCTAGGAGCCTGGGGAGGGCAAAAATGGCCTTCCGCACCCCACTGGAGGCCCTCCGGAGGCCAGAAATGGCCTGTTTGCCGACTTCCAGTGGGCCCAAAAGGCCCGAAAATCAGCTGGTCAGTGTGCGCATGTGTGCCAGAGCTGAGCTCGCGTGCCCACCAATATGGCTCCGTGTGCCACCTGTGGCACGCGTGCCATAGGTTCGCCATCACAGATATAGGATCTCCTTCTCAAGCAGAGGGTTGGACTAGAAGACCTCCAATGTCCCTCTCAGCTCTATTATTCTGTGTATTCTGTTCCTTGTTATTACCCCTTTGAGGTAAGGGTGGAGGTTTCCTTGCCATCCCTGTGTTGGCTGATACAGATACGGTCTTTGTTTTTGCCGGCGCTAGTTGGGTGCGATGAGTCTCTGTAAGCCCTCAAAATAGTTGGCCATCAGCTTCTTTGCATCATGGACTTTGTTGTTGTCTTCTCCTCTTCCTTCTCCTTCATTAACCACGATCTGTTTCTCGCCATCCTTTGCAGGAGATCACCCTGCGTTTTTTGTGTTCTGCCTTCACATGCCGGGCAGGTGGAATTATAAATACCACAGAAAGGGTGCGGTTCCTTTTTTCCCAAGCCAGAAGTGAAGTGCGATGCGTGTGCGGCCAAGGCCCAACTTTGCAGATGGGCTTGATAGCATGGGAACCTTGTAAAGGCACCGATGGTGCTTTCGATGAGCCATCGAATCAGTCTTGTGCTCATATTCTGGGAGTTTAGAGACTTTTCTACGGTGGAGTCCTTGGTGTTCTTCCAGCTTGGTGGTTTTCCGGCAGACATTTCATGACCCAACTAGGTAACATCATCAGTGCGAGGAGGGAGTGGGGTTTTGCTCTCTTTTTATATATTAGTGGCTTGCCCTGTCAGTGTTGGTGGGAGTGTTTTTGGTGGCTACTTGATTGGGCTGTTGTTTATTACCGATTTGGTAGCTCCTCAGTTGGGGGTATTGTATTGGGATATAAACAGAGAAAATGCCATTCCTCTCTAGCGCTGATGATGTTACTTAGTTGGGTCATGGAACATCTGCATGGAAACCATCAAGCTCAGAGAGCACCAAGGACCCCACAATGTCGTCCTCTGCATGGAAACCATCAAGCTCAGAGAGCACCAAGGACCCCACAATTGTCCTCCTCCTCCTCCATTCAACAGACCCCATTCCCTTCTATCACTGATAGTGTTACCTAGTTGGGTCACGAAACATCTGCATGGAAACCACCAGGCCCAGAGAGCACCAAGGACCCCACAATTCTCCCCTCTTCCATTCAATGGATCTCCACTCCCTTCTATCACTGATGATGCTACCTAGTTGGGTCGTGAAATCTCTCCTCGAAAAAACCCCAAGCTCGGACCGGAGCACCAAGAACGTCACAGTTCAACCCTGAGGTAGAAATATTTCTCTTCTATCAGACTTTCTATGGATGGACACATGGTCATTTCTAAGCTCTTATGACTGTAAATATGTGCTCTGACCTAGGCTTCCTGAGAAAGCATAAATCACAATTTTAGTCCCAAAAGCCTCTTTGAGACGGCTGTGAATTACGGTCATTCACAGCCCGTAATGATTCACAAACAGCCTGTGAAGATGCCGACAGATGTCTGCTCGAGTTGACACAGTCTTTCAGGATAAGGCTGATAAGCACCACCTTTATCTCCCTTGAAACGCTGCCAGAGACCTAATGGCCAATTAGGTTTTGCAAGGCCAAACGGAGCAACAGAGTCAAACAGGACTTCTCAGAACGTGAACCGACTATATGAACTAATTGCTTCCTGCAAAGGCTCACGTCCATTTGCTCCTCCTTTATGTCTTATGGGAGGGGCCAATCATCTCCAAGCCTTACTCCTGAGTCGCCCTTTTTTTCCTTAATTGTTCTTGCCTTCTGGCAGCTCTGCGCATGCACACACTGGGAACAGGCTCATACTGTTCTTCTGCCTCGCTGATGTCAGATTCCAGAGGCAGCACATAACTATCAGATGGCCCTGGCCCCCTCTCTGCCTCCAATGCAGAGCCCTCGTCCGAGCCTTCCCAGACTCCAGGACTGGCCCACGTTCCTCCCCAACCTCCTCACTGTCCGACTTTGCTGCCCGCTCCAGCGGACCACAACAATATGAAGGATTAAATAAAAGATACAATCTATTGACTCCACTCAGCCCCGAACCAGCTGCCTCTCCCCCAGAAGGCCACCTCCTGCCAATAAGGCCCACGTGAACGGCCAAGAGAATCATTCAGAAGCCAGACATAAGCCACAGATGCTGGTTACCAAAAGCCTTGTGAACTCACTCTCTCTTTTCACGCTCGGGGGTTTACAAGAGTCTACTCAACCACCAGATTGCTTGCTGGCCTGGAGAGACAGAGGGAAAAAAAAACCCACTTATCTATTTCAATCTTTATATGCCCGTCATATTGTTGATTGAAAACGAAAAGTCACTTGTTTCTTTCTTTCTTTCTTCCTTCTGGACTTTCTTTTTAACGCTTCGGTGAAAACCTGTCAGTCAGGTATCAGTCGGACGGATCTGCCCAAAGCAGCTTCCCAAGCCTGAACAGTTTGCAGAAATTTTAATGAGAAACACAGGCGTTAGAAAAAACGGAGAGAGAGAGAGAGAGAGGGGAGGTAGAGAGGGAGAGGGAGAGAAGGGAGGATTCTTGGAGGGAAAAAAATATCTGGGCTTTACAGGAAGTAGCTGCGTTTTGAAATTTGACTTTTGGAAACCTGAAGGTAGTTCTATCGTGGAGGCCGGGAAGACTGCGGAATTGTAAGAACAGCTCCCTTGAGTCGTGTGTTTGTGTGTCTGTGTGTGTGTGTTTGCCAGAGGTTTGATTGGTGCCTTGGCGGGATTATGGTCTGCTTTTATTTCCTTAAAATTCTCCAAGATGGCCAAGCGACCAACCTCTTCATTCTGGGTGAGAGGCATAACGCCAGGGCTATAAAACCTTAAAAGCTTATTCTACCTACCATCTCGACTTTCCTCGTCCTTGTTTCATTTTACCAACTCCAGCTAGAACCAATAAAATAAAATTAAAAAAAAAAAACATTGGCAAGAAAACTCCGGCCAGTTTTTATTATCCCTTGTAGATCCAATGCTTCTTCAAATAAATTCTCCTTCTTCTCTCTCCCTCCCTCCCTCCCTCCCTCCCTTCCTCCTCCTCCTCTCCTCCTCCTCCTCCTCCTCCTCCTCCTCTCCTCTTCTCTCTCTCTCTCTCTCTCTCTCTCTCTCTCTCTATCTATATCTATTCTTCTCTCTCTCTCTTATATATATATATATATATATATATATATATTTGCATTTAAACTTCCAAGCTTACCTTCAGGTTTCTGTGGTTTCTTTCTACAGTGTGGTAAATTGATTTAAATCAACTCTCTAAAGCATTTTATTCATTCATTCATTCATTCATTCATTCATTCATCCCCTTCTTTACTTTTACAAACAACGCAAGGCACAGAACATATCTGACCCACCTTCCTCTTCCTATTTTCCCCACCACAACAACAACCCTGTAAGGTGCATTGGGCTGAGAGAGAGAGCAAACTGGCCCAAAGTCACCCAGCTGGCTTTCATGTCTAGGGCAAGACTAGAATTCCCCATCTCCTGGTGATCGGCCTAATGTCACCCAGCAGGTTTTCCTGTCTAGGGAGGGACTAGAATTCCCAGTCGCCTGGCGATTGGCCTAATGTCGCCCAGCAGGCTTTCATGTCTACAGCGAGACTAGAATTCCCTGTCGCCTGGTGATCGGCCTAATGTCATCCAGCAGGTTTTCATGTCTAGGGAGGGACTAGAAATCCCAGTCGCCTGGCGATCAGCCTAAATGTCACCGAGCTGACTTTTCAAGTCCTAGGATGGAACTAGAACTCCCAGTCTCCTGGCATCCAAAGTCACCAAGCCAGCTTTCGCGGCTGAACACCAGACTAGAACTCACCATCTCCCACTTTCTAGCCTGGTACCTTAGCCACTAAGACCAAACTGGCATTCTTACTCCACTTCTAATCTTTGGAGACTCAAGGGGAAGAAATACATTGCATAGAGACCACGTGATGTTTGTCCGATGTGCCTACACACACACACACACCGCCCCATGTGCTGGACTACATTCCCCATCTCCCCCAGACTATCCTGGAAAAGAAGAATTATTCAAAGTTTTCAATATTTGCCTCTAAGAAGGAAGTGTTGCAAGATGGAAGTCTTGTCCCGTGTTTATATCTGTTAGGTGGTGACTAGGTGGCTCAGTGGCTAAGACTCTGGGCTTGTTGATCAGAACGATTGGCAGTTCAAATCCCTAGTACAGGGTCTCCTGCATGAGCCAGGGGGTTGGGCTAGATGACCTCCAAGGCCCCCTTCCGACTCCGTTACTGTTACAATAGGCCGCTGTTGTGTTTGGCTTCTCAAAGAGAAATCATAAAACAGAAATAAATTCTAGGCTACTGCGATACAGAAGTTATGTTCTGACACCCCTGCTTCAAAGGTATAAACCAGCCAATCACCGGAAGGAAGAGCTGTAAAATAACATCAGCAAATAGAAGAAGAAGGAGGGGGGAGGAAAGGGGGACTTTCATCCCGCTGCTGATCTTTTTCTAGAAGGATCAATAAACTTTGTTGACAGAAATAACAGAACCGAGAGCTGGAAAGGTCTTGTCTGTTTTTTTTCTTTTCCTTTTTAATGGGAATTTATTTTTTGTTTTTTTTTTTAAAAAAAAGACGGCATCGGGTGGCGATACAGAAGTGGCAGACTGACCCCTGCTGGGGCTGGTGACACGCTTAGCTTCCTTCCCATTCCTCTTCTGCTTTTAGCGGTGTGAAAAATCTGGCTTTGGCCGACGCACGTTTTGCTCTCCCAGCCACAATTTTTGAAAGCCAAAAGAAGAAAAAAGAATCGGATCATTTGTATGCCATCTTGTGGCTTCTGAAGAACATGGCGTTACCATCATCATCATCATCATTGTTATTATCATCATGGTTTGTGGCGCGGCCAGATGTTCGTACTGGATTTGGCATTTCGATCCACCTATTTAACGGTAACAGGGACTTTGGAGGTCATCTAATCCAACCCCCTGTTCACGCAGGCGGCCTATAACTAGGGATTCGAACTGCCGACCTTTCTGATCGACAAGCTCAGCGTCTTAGCCACTGAGCCCAAAGACCCCGAGATAGGCAGATGTGGTTGTTTGTTGGTGTTAGAGGTATCAAATGCAGGATGTCAGCTGTTCCAAGCCAAGCTGCCTTTTGCAATTGACGGATAGTGAACTTGTCAATGCCGATAGTGTTGCTTTCTTGTGCCATTGTCATTCCTCTTCTTCTTCTTGCGGGTCCTTTATTATGACATACATAACCATGTGAAATCGCCGCTGCCAGTTCTTTAGCCGTGCTGGCCCTCATTCGCATCACGTTCTTGCCAAGAACTAGTGCGTTCCATAATTTATTGGTGCTGTATATACGTGGGGTCCAAGTAATGTGGCCTTTTGCAATTGACAGATGGATGTTTTTTGTCATTGCGCAGATTTGCTAAGTGCTGTCCAAGACTTTTTGGTATGGCACGCAGTGTGCCGATAACACCGGGACCCACACCAACTTGGCTCATGCCAAAAATCTTTCACCTTTAATTTTCAGATCTGGATACTTCGGGATCTTCTCCAATTCTCTGCCTCCAGGGATTCTACTGTCTTCTTCTTCTTCTTCTCTTCTTCTTCTTCTTCTTCTTCTTCTTCTTTTCTTTTTCTTTTTCTTTTTCTTCTTCTTCTTCTTCTCCTCCTCCTCCTTCTCCTTCTTCTTCTTCTCCTCCTCCTCCTCCTCTTCTCCTTCTCCTTCCTCCTCCTCCTCTTCTTCTTCCTCTTCTTCTTCTTCCTCTTCTTCATCTCCCTCTCCTCCTTCTCCTGCCTCTTCCTCTTCTTCTTCTCCTCCTCCTCCTTCTCTCCTCCTTCTCCTTTTCCTCTTCTTCTCCTCCTGGCCAGGGTAGCCTTGAAAATTGAATTCCTTTCCTGCAGGTGCCAAAAACCCTCCTCCTCCTTTTTCTCTTCCTCCTCCTCTTTCCTCCTTCTCCTCCTTCTTCTTCTCTCCTCCTTTTCCTCTTCCTCCTTCTCCTTCCTCTCTCCTCGTCATCCTCCTTTTCCTCCTCCTCCTCCTCTTCCTCCTCCTCCTGGCCTGGGTAGCCTTGAAAATTGCATTCATTCATTCATTCCCTGCAGGTGCCAAAAACCCTCCTCCTCCTTTTTCTCTTCCTCCTCCTCCTCTTTCCTCCTTCTCCTTCTCCTCCACCTCCTGGCCTGGGTAGCCTTGAAAATTGTATTCATTTAATGCAAGTGCCGAAAACCCTCCGTGATTTACAGCACACAGTAACACAATTAAGAGTATAGCTCTTCTCCTGTTGTGACTCTGCCCCCTGTCTATGCAGTGTTAATTATTATAATTTCTCTTTCCCCCTTCATTATGTTATGAGTTGATGTTAACCAGAAGTGAGATGCGCAAGAAAGCTGGAAGGGTAGCAGGCTGGGCGAAGAGGGATGGAAATGGTTTTGTAAAACAAACTGGAAAACAATGAGCATTCAAGGGGCAAAAATGGTCTATACATTATGAAAGAGCCTTGGTAGTACAGTGGACTAAAGCACTGTTATTAACATTCAGCTGTCTGCAATTACTGCAGGTTCAAATCTTGCCAGGCTCAAGGTTGACTCAGCCTTCCATCCTTTCTAAGGTAGGTAAATTGAGGACCCGGTTTGTGGGGGCAATAAGCTGACTTTGTATAAAATATACAAAAGTATGAAGGCTATTGCTTAACGCATTGTAAGCCGCCCTGAGTCTCCGGAGAAGGGCGGCATATAAATCAAATTAAAAAAAAAAAGTTGCTTCCATAGGTAGCGTCTCTCCTTATCCCCCTGGCTAAAGTGAATTTCAGCCTGTAGGCATCAAAAAAACTTTGTATGCAGGTAGTTCTCAACTTACAACAGTTCATTTAGTGACCATTCAAAGTTACAACAGAACTGAAAAAAGGAACTTACGACCATTTCTCACAACCAATGCAGCATCCCCATGCCGTCACATCATCCAAATACAGATGCTTGGCACTCATATTTACGACGGTTTCAGTGTCCCGGGGTCATGTGATCCCTTTTTGTGACCAACTGCAAGTGATCCACTTAACAACTGCTGCCAGAAAGGCCGTCAAATGGGGCAAGATTCGCTTAGCAAATGTTTCGCTTAGCAACATAAATGTCGGGCTCCGTTGTGGTCGTAAGTCGAGGACTACCTGGTTATGTCCTAATGCAATTTACGACTTCAAGCCATCTGGTTGATTTCCCGAAACAGGCTGTGAGAATCCGTCCCGTTTCCCCTCTTCCCGCGTCCTTCCTCCCTTTTTAGTAACGCAACATTTGTGTCGCCCTTTTAAGACACAACTCCAGGCTCCGTCCCTTCAACGAAGGAGACAAAAAAATGGAAATCCAACAGCTTTATTAGGCGATATACAGCTTTAAGCCGCTTCTCCCTTTGCCAAACACTGCAGAAAAAAAAATAATCTGTAGAAAGTCACAATATGCTCAGCCAGGGGATTTTCCGAGAAGTCAATCCTTGGCTGCCTTCCCATGGTTTTCAAAATTAATTGCCTCCTCAGTTCAGGTAGGTTTAAAACCCATCCTGGAATCTAAGACCGTTGAGCAAAAAGGGAGGTTATTTGTTAAAATCTGCCTTTCCCCCTCCTCCCTCTCTGTCTCTCTCTCTCTCTATTTCTCTCTTCTCTTTCTCTCTCCTTTCTCTCTTTCTCTCTTTTTCTCTCTCTCTTTCTCTCTCTCTGTCTCTTTTTCTCTCTCTCTTTCTCTCTCTGTCTCTCTCTCTCTGTCTCTTTTTCTCTTTCTCCTTTCTCTCTTTTTCTTTCTTCTCTCTCTCTCTCTCTCTCTCTCTCTATTTCTCTCTTCTCTTTCTCTCTCCTTTCTCTCTTTCTCTTTCTCTCTTTCTGTCTCTTTTTCTCTCTTTCTCCTTTCTCTCTTTCTCTCTTTCTCTCTCTCTGTCTCTTTCTGTCTCTTTTTCTCTCTTTCTCCTTTCTCTTTTTCTCTTTCTTTCTCTCTCTCTCTCTTCTATTTCTCTCTTCTCTTTCTCTCTCCTTTCTCTCTTTCTCTCTTTCTGTCTCTTTCTTTCTTTCTCCTTTCTCTCTTTTTCTCTCTCTCTTTCTCTCTCTCTCTTGCTCTTTCTCTCTTCTCTTTCTCTCTCTCCTTTCTCTTTCTCCTTTCACTCCTTTTCTCTCTCTTTCTCTCTCTCTTCTCTTTCTCTCTCTTTGTCACGCTCTCTCGCTCTTTCTCTATTTCTTTCTCTCTTTCTCTCTTCTCTTTCTCTTTCTCTCTCCTTTCTTTCTCTTTCTCTTTTTCTCTCTCTCTTTCTGTCTCTTTTTCTCTCTTTCTCCTTTCTCTCTTTTTCTCTCTCTCTTTCTCTGTCTGTCTCTCTCTCTTGCTCTTTCTCTCTTCTCTTGCTCTCTCTCTCTTTCTCCTTTCTCTCTTTTTCTCTCTTTCTCTTTTCTCTCTTTCTCTTTTTCTCTCTTTCTCTCTCTCTTGCTCTTTCTTCTCTTTCTCTCTCTTTGTCGTGCTCTCTCTCTCTCTCTTTATCTCTTTCTCTCTCTCTCTCTCTTTTTCTCTCTCTCCTTTTTTTCTCTCTCCTTTCTCTGTCTCTCCCTTCTTCTTTCTCTCTCTCTCTCTCTGTCACCTTTCTCTCTCTCTCCCTCCCTCCCTCTCTTTCTCTCTCCCCCTCCACCCACCCCGTGTCTCTTTTGTGGCGAAGTTGAAATCTACAGTCTGTTGTGAATGTAATGGGAACCCTGCCTGCAGAAAATGCCATTATTCATCTCATCCCCAGCTCATTTATTTTATCTGCAATAGCAGTGATAAAGTAAGCGGCTTGGCATGGCTGATAAGCAGTGGAAACATCTTAGAGCTATTGGTTAAAAAAAAAAAAAAAGTTAAAGCAGATCTAAGTACGGGAGAGATAGCGGAGAGGGGGGGGGAAGAGGCCCAGGGTGCCGACAGGGTTTGCTGGCCAGCCCCCGCTGAGCTGCGAGTTAATAAAGATTTTAATGGAGAGGCCTCATTAGGATTAAGCAGACAATCTCTTATCTCAGATTTACACAACAGGGATGGAGGGCCGGGGCATTTTTTGTTTCTAAACCTCTTTGCTGTGTTTGCTAAATAGCCCATGGAAAGGGGGAAATTCTGTTGGAACTGGGCAGTCCTCTGCCCAAAAACCAGAGAGACTGACAAAGACTGTTTGCAAAGCTCCCCCCCCTTGAGTGAATTCCTGTAATTTTGTTTGTCTTCGACTTAAAGCAACATGGGTTTGCAGGAGGGAAGGGAAAGAGTCCCCTGGAAGCCGCTGAATTACCCTCGGCCTTGCTGGCTGGGAATTTTTTTTTTTTTTTTAATTTGATTTATATGCCGCCCTTCTCCGGAGACTCAGGGCGGCTTACAGTGCGCTAAGCAATAGCCTTCATCCTTTTGTATATTTATACAAAGTCAGCTTATTGCCCCCACAAACCGGGTCCTCAATTTATCTACCTTAGAAAGGAAGGAAGGCTGAGTCGACCTTGAGCCTGGGGAGATTCGAACCTGCAGTAATTGCAAGCAGCAGATGTTAATTACGGTGCTTTAGTCTGCTGAGCTAAACCAGGCTCTTTTTTGTGGCAGTTGCAGTTTTATCTAGAGCAGCAGTCACGAACTTGTGATCCATGGACTACTGGTGGTCCGTGAGAAAATTTTGGTGGTCTGCAGAAAAAAATTTTTGCATTATTATTATTGCACTAAATCAGGGGTCCTCAAACTACGGCCCCTGGGACAGATACCTGCAATGAACGTTTGTGTTGCTGCAGAGAGTTTCCCCCTTCGGGGTCTTTTTGTGTGGGTCGGAGGGGGGCAGAAATTCTGACTTGGGGTCTGCTTCGATCTCCTGGCGTGGGGCTTTGGGGCGAAGGCTGGAGGGAAGTGCTGCTGGTGGGGAAGAGCCGGAGAGCCTCGTTCCAGTGGGACTGCATCATGGCCTGGAACTGGCTGACCATCTCAGCCTGCTAAGCCTCCAGGCACCGGTACCTGGCCTTGCACTCCTGCAGGTCTTCCCTCTGCTTGGAAAGCCTATGCTCCTAGTCCTCAGTGAGGTGCTTCTGCTAAGCCTCTGTCTGTTATGGATGCTCCAGTGATGGAGGTTTTCAAGAAGAGACTGGACAGCCATTGGTCCAGGATGGCACAGGGTCTGTTTACTTGAGCAGGGCATTATATTAGAAGACCTCCAATGTCCCTTCCAGGTCTGTTATTCTGCATTCTGATGTTCCTTGACCAGATAGGAATATGTTGGGTCCATCCCTAGCTCCCTGCTTTGAATGAATTCTGATGGTTGCCTCTTGTACAGAAGAGGGCAAAGTCATTGGATCAAAGTGGTTTGCAGGTGGACATGATGTTTCTCACCCAGCAGGTTCCAGGTAGTCCTCCACAGCTCCAAGGTGGCTCAGTGGCTAAGACGCCGAGCTTGTCGATCAGAAAGGTCGGCAGTTCGACGGTTCGAATCCCTAGTACATTTCTCCTGCATGAGCAGGGGGTTGGGCTAGATGACCTCCAAGGTTCCTTCCAGCTCTGTTACTGTTATAACCCTGGAGAACAACTGCCAATGTCTACCCAAGTCCCATAGGCAACACAATGATGGAGAAGTACTGGCAGTCAGACTCAGGAAGAGCTTTCTGCTTTAATAAGTCATCTGAGTCATCTTTTTGCCCTGTGTCTAAATTGGAAGGCCAACCAGCTCTTCCGTGAAACACACACACAAATAGCAATAGCAATAGCCCTTACTTATATACCGCTTCGCAGTGCTTTGCAGCCCTCTCTAAGCGGTTTAGAGAGTCAGCCTTTTCCCCCCAACAGTCTGGGTCCTCATTTGACCCACCTCGGAAGGATGGAAGGCTGAGTCAACCATGAGCCGGTCAGGATCGAACTCCTGGCAGTCAGCAGAGTTAGCCTGCAATACTGCATTCTACCATTGTGCACCATGGATGGATGGATGGATGCATGGATGGATAGATGCATGGAAGGAAGGAAGGAAGGAAGGAAGGAAGGAAGGAAGGAAGGAAGGAAGGAAGGAAGGAAGGAAGGAAGGAATAGCAATAGCAGATGTATATACCACTTCACAGTGTTTTACAGCCCTCTCTAAGCGGTTTACAAAGTCAGCATCTTGCCCCCAACAATCTGGGTCCTCATTTTACCGACCTCAGAAGGACAGAAGGCTGAGTCAACCTTGAGCCTGGAAAGATTCGACCTGCCAAATTGCAGGCAGGCAGCGGTCAGCAGAAGTAGCCTGCGGTACTGCATTCTAACCACTGCGCAATCGCAGCTCCAAATCCACCTACCAAGCGGGCAATTGGATGGCTCGGACGCCTGTCCTGTGGAGGCTGGGGGTAGATGGAGCCTGAAGCAGGAACATCTCCCCTGGAGCTTTTGAGAGCCAACTGGTGCATATTGGAAATAAGAAATACCCTTATACCTCTGAAGGTCTTCCTTCCACACAGACAAAAAAGAAGAAATTGGACAACTACCTGAAATGGTGTAGGGTCTCCTTACTTGAGCAGGGGGTTGGACTAGAAGACCTCCAAGGTCCCTTCCAACTCTGTTATTCTGTTATTGATTAAATATTAACACGAATTACGTTAAAAAGCCCACCTGTCGGTCAACCATCGCCTCTTTCATCTAATCACAGGAGGTGGCCAAGGTTGATTTACACCTGTGAACCAGGTGCTGCAGGTAGTCCTTGACTTAACAACCACAACTGGGATCAGAGCTTCTGTCGTTAAGAGAGTCATACCCAGCTTCCCGACCCTTTTTTGGGCCACAGTTGTTGAAGCCAACGGTGGTTGTTAAGCAAATCATGCTGCCGTTAAAGGAATCCAGTTTCCCCTTGTCTGAAGCAGGCAGAGAAGATGGCAAGTGGCCATCACTTGATCCCAGGACCCTACAGCTCTCATAAATACAATTTGCAATCCAATGACTCTTAGGAGTCATAACTGCGAGGACTGGCTGTAAGTCACTTCTTTCGGTGCCGTCCTAACTTTGAATGGTCATTACAGGAAGGTTCGTAAGTCAAGAACGACCTGCATTTTAGCCAATTTAGCAAGGGATTGAAAAGAAGTTTGATATATATATCTATATCTATATATATTTTCCCCCCCGATGATGCTAAAAGTGATTGTGAATGGACCTTTTTGTTTTGTCTGTCTGTAGAATTCAGCGGACCTGGAGCTATCTCATATCAGGAGCGGCTTGGTAGCCAACAAGGTATGGGATTATGGGTTACGTTACTCTCCAATGTGGCAGCCAGGAATCTCATTTTGAGTTTGGGGTTCAGGGTTTCTTTCCCGAATTAAATTTGCTCTACTACTGTTGCCTTTTTGTTTTGCCTCTTCTTCCTCTGGTGCTTCTACAGGTAGTCCTCGACTTACGACCAAAATCCCTGTTGCTAAACAAGACGTCCGCCAAAGTGAGTCTTGCCCTCCCATTTTGCGACCGTCACGGTTCCTAAGCGAATCGTTGCAGAGGTTACAAGAGTAACCGGTTGTTAAACGAATCTGGCTTCCCCGTTGACTTGGTTGGTCAGAAGGTTGCCAAAGGGGAATCACGCGACCCCAGGACACTGCAACCGTCATAAATATGAGTCATTTGCAAATCGTCTAAATTTTGGTCATGTGACCATGGGGTTGTAAGTGTGAAAAATGGTCGTAATATGGTCATTTTTTTTTCACTGCCATTGTAATTTTCAAACAGTCGCTAAATGAACTGTCGTACGTCAAGGATTACCTGTATTGTATATCTGGCTTAGGACGCTCCCAATTTGCAAATTGATGGCATAGCTCGCATTTCCCTTCTTCTCAAGCACCCCATAGCCAGCATTCCAGCATTCCGGTTTTGAAAAAAACATACATGTCTCATAAAACTCCAGTGAGATCTGCAGCCATTAACTTGTGTTGCCTTCATCGGAGGGTTAGGCAGTGGAGAGCCTGCATTAAGGTTGAATTGTGTTTGACAGGTACCGTATTTTTCGGAGTATAAGATGCTCCAGAGTATAAAGCGCACTTTAGTTTTGGGGGAGGAAAATAAGGGGAAAAAAACCCTGCCTCTGCCAACCAGCATCCATTGGTATTTATCTGGCTAGCGTCCTGTCAGTGTGTGAGACTGTTTGCAAACTGAAACAGTATTTGCTGTGTGAGCAACAAGGAAGGAGACAGCAAGGAGCCTGGGCGTGGCTTAGGTCAATTGTTCTAAAGCTGCATGCTGTGCTAATCTCTGAAACTGAAACTCCTCTCCTCTGCTTGTGTTTTGCTTGCTGCCGCAAACTCCGACAGTCCTTGCAACAAATAACGAACACCCAGGTCAGCTTCAGCACATGATTGCAACCTGATTCAGCACGAGCAGCTGATTGGCGGGTGAATTGGCCTCCCGGAATACCCCTAATCAGCTGTTCCAGGCTGCAGGGATTGCCATAGACCATCGCCTCCTCCGTGCCTCACGCTTTTGGCTACATTCGGTGTATAAGACGCACCCAAATTTTCACCCTCTTTTGGGGGGGGGAAGTGTGTCTTATACTCCGAAAAATACGGTATTTGTGGACTAAATGTGTTTGCGTGTTTGTCTAGGGAGATTCTCAATCATCCAGGTCACAGTTGTCCCAACGGTGCTTTTTCTTTGGTTTTTCTTTGAAGACGTTTCGCTTCTCATCCGAGAAGCTTCTTCAGTTCTGTTCGAATGGATTCAGTCAGAACCGAAGAAGCTTCTTGGATGAGAAGTGAAACATCTTCGAGGAAAAAACAGACAAAGTTCTTTTTCAAAAAGCACCTTTGAGACAGGTTTGTGTGTATGTATAAATTCATGAACCATACTAAACTGGTGAGTGAATTGACCCAGTTTTCTGGACACCACCTTAAACTAACTCATCATTCCTCAACCTTACCAACTTGAAGGTGGTCTGGGTTTCGAGACTCAGAATTTGAAAGAAAAGAAGTTGAAATCTAGATTATTTTAAGCTTGCTAAAGTTGAGAAGCATGGGGCTACTCTATCCAAATGCCTGGAATTTTGTGCCCAATACGCTAAACCACCATTAAAAATTGACCAAGGTTAACTCTTAATCAGGCTTTGGTTAGTCGGGTGAAAACATCTGCCGGTTCTTAACTTGTAAAGGCATTTTGCTACTTAGTTTATTGGACAAGGTTTGGCCAAGTTTTAGCCTTTGGATAATTGGAACGGTTGAATCATGTGGTCCAATTTTGGGTTGAGTTTTGCTGAACATTACAAGGTTGAGCTGATTGGAATTCTTCCCTAAAGGATTAAAATTGAAAACTGGCTTATTAAACAAACGTCCTTATTTTATTTTATTTTTTGTAAGGAAGCTGAGGCAGTGTTGTTTTTCGTTTTGTGGGTTTTTTTTTTTTTTTTTTTTGCAAATTCTGTCCCTTTAGGTTGTGCAAATGAAAATCCTGCCAACTGCCTTTTCATCCCTTACCCTTCTGCTCTCATTGAGGAGGAAATATTATTAGCTATTTGTTTCCTTTTGGTTGGGCTGTCTGCTTTAGCTTCTAGTGGCAAAATGTATCCCCAAAAAAAGGAAGATTTTCGTTTTGTTTTTGTTTCGGAAAATGGAACATGTTAAACTAAAAGAGGATTTAAAAAGCAAATGAAACTGTTACAAATGATTTTGCGCGTTTTCTGGGATTTAAGGAGTTTAAGTAAAAGTTTTCCCAAAGGCACAGATTGTATCTAAATATACTCATTCAAATAAATAGGGGCAAAATTACTCTCCTTCCTTCCTTCCTTCCTTCCTTCCTTCCTTCCTTCCTTCCTCCCTCCCTCCCTCCCTTCCTTTCCTTCCTCCCTTCTCTTTCTTCTCCTCCTTCCTCTCTTCCTTCCTTCCTCCCTTCCTCCTCTTCCTTCTCTTCCTTCCCTTCCTTCCTTCCCTTCCTTCCTTCCCTTCCTTCCTTCCTTCTTTCCTTCCTCCCTTCCTTATGGATGTGTTTCTGTGTTCAAGAGCATTTTCTCTACTGAAAATAGAGAGAGGGGCCCAGTGTCTGGAACCCGAAATTCGATGCTCTTGAGAAACAGTTCTCTTCTCTTCCCCTCTTCCCCTTTTCTCCTGTTTTTCTCTTAATCTGATCAAGAAACCTTCATTGATTATCAACTGGGCCTGCATGCTCACTGGCTGAGGCAAGCGAGCAGAATGTTTCCTGCAGTCAGTAATGGGGAGAGGGTTAGAAATTAAAGTATATAGTTTGTTGTTTGTATGTACACTGAGAGCTTATGCACCAGAGAGAAATTCCTTGTGTGTCAAATCACACTTGGCTAGTAAAGAATATCCTGCCCTGCCCTGCCCTGCCCTACCCTACCCTACCCTACCCTACCCTACTCTACTCTACTCTACTCCTACTCTATTCCATTCTCCTTCCTTCTTTCCTCATTCCATTCCATTCTACTCTACTCTATTCCATTCTCTCCTCTCTTCTATTCTCTTCTCTTCTATTCTAATGTACTGTTGTTCTGCTCTGTTCTGTTCTGTTCTGTTCTGTTCTGTTCTATTTCTATTTCTATTTCTATTCTATTCTCCTTCCTTCTTTCTTCATTCCATTCCATACCACTCCATTCCATTCTATTCTATTCTACTCTACTCTACTCTATTTCATTCTCTCTCCTCTCCTCTCCTCTCCTCTCCTCTCTTCTCTCTTCTATTCTAATGTACTGATGTTCTTCCATTCCATATTCTATTCTATTCTATTCTATTCTATTCTATTCTATTCTATTCTATTCTATTCTATTCTATTCTATTCTATTCTATTCTCCTTCCTTCTTTCCTCATTCTATTCCATTCCGTTCCGTTCCGTTCCTTTCCATTCTTAATTCCATCCTATCCTATCCTACATAGAAAGGGGAAGCTAGTGAGGTTTGCATGCAACGCAACTGTCCTGTTGCTGAAGAATGCATCAGAGCCCAAGGTGTATCTCCCATGGGAGAAACCAGCTTTCCTTATTGGGCGGCCATTGCAAGAAAAATAATACTCTGCAGCAGCTGGGACGGGTGGGATATAAGCAGAGGAGATCTTTTGTTCGGCTTTTCCGACCCTAACAGAGGAGGGGGCCACTGCCCCAGTTGACAGGCGCTCTACTTCTTCCCTCCTTCCAGTCACACGTTCCAGGTCAACAACAGGGCAGAAACCTGACACTGTTAACGGATGACTTTAACGAGGCTGGGATAATTATTTCCTTTTATCTTCCTGTTGTAGGTAAATGATAAAGGGAACCCTGGACAGGATGGCTCCTATGGCCCCGTTTATTAATGTAACCCTTCCCGTTCCTTGAATTTCTTGACAATAATTGTGAGGTTGTGCAGGCTTTGGGACGAAGAGCTTGAAGTGTCATAATTAGCACACTCACAAACATTACACACACACTATGGTGGGAGGCATAGACCAGTGATAGCTAAACTTTTTGCCGTCGCATGCCAAAAGCAGGGGGGCCGCGGGTGTGCCCACACCCATAATTCAATGCCGCACCCCTGTGCAAGCGCATGCAACATCCCCTGCCACACTCCCCCTGCTTTTGGCACGAGATGGCAAAAACGTTACCGGTGGGCCCAGTAGGCTCATTTTTTGCCCTCCCCAGGCTCCAGAGGCTTTCTTGGAGCCTGGGGAGGGCGAAAACAGTCTCTCCCCCCCCAGAGGTCCTCCAGAACCCATTTCCCGACTTCCGGCAAGCTTGGAAGGCCCGAAAATCAGCTAGCCAACTCGCACATGTGCGCTGGAGCTGAGCTAAAGCAACGCTCGCATGCCCACATATATGGTTCCACCTGCCGCAAGTTCCCCGTCCATCGTTTGTTCATTCATTCATTCATTCATTCATTCATTCATTCATTCATTCATTCATTCCATTTGTATAACCTCCCATCTCAAACCAATGACTCCAGGCAGGAAACAATAATTAAAAACAACAAGGACACGATACACAAAGAAATTAAACACAAACAACACGCCGAAATGTGTTCCCTTTTCTGCCATCCTTCGCTCTCGCCAGCTGTTATTAAAAGTGGGGTGTTGCCTTGCATTGATGGCTGTTAAAAGATTAGGTCTACGTATGTTAGCTCACCACTGTATTTATTACACCTTGTTATTCTATTTCACAAAACTGGGCAGATCTTCTGGTGGTTCATCATCTGTGCCTCCTTGCGAGTCTGGGGAAAAGGTGGGGGGGAACCCTCCAGAAGTAGACAACAAACTCGCCATTGAATTGGCTGCTACACAACACCTTTTACGGGGAACTTACAGTAGTGGCCAAAATTGTGGGAACCTTTTGGGAAAAGTGTATTTTCTAAAACTAGCTAATAACACCACTTTTTTGGGGGGGGGGGAATAGTACCTTAAAATGATATATCCATGGAAAGATCATTTAATCAAGAATGTAATGCAATAAATTTTATGAAGGATTTGCTCTTAGAATAGCAGTTACAGTATAAAGAAGAAAAGTGAAACACGTAGAAAAAACCAGATATACAAAAATTTTAGTCTTCCAAGCTTTCCGACTCGTTCTGGAGCCCATCCTCAAGGAATGTTGTGACCTAGGCTCACTTAGTCATTACAAGACACAATTAGACTCAAACAAACCTATTTTATTATAACAGCTGAGAATTACTTCATTCCCAGCTTAGTCCAAATTAATTCCAAAACAAGTCCTTCAGAAAAAGTCCTTCGGGCTTATCACAAACTTTTATCTTCTTTGGCACCCTACCAAAGGCCTTTCCTGGCAAAGCCCCACGAAGTTCAGAAACGAGAGACGCCGACTGGAAACAGATTTAGCAACGTTGCTTTCCTACAAAGAGCCCACGAGCTTTTGTTTCTCTTTTAAGCCTTATGGGAGGGGCCAATCATCTCCTGGCCTTACTCCCGAGTCGTTCCTTTTGTTTTAACTGTTCTTGCCTCCTGGCAGCTCTGCTCATGCGCGCACTAGGAACAGGCTCCTCCTGTTCCTCTGCCTCTCTACTGTCCGACTCTGGAGGCTCTGGAGTCCACGCATCGCTCCCAGATGGCCCTGGCCCAGTCTCTGCCTCCGACGCAGAGCCCTCGTCCGAGCCTTCCCCAGACTCCAAGACTGGCCCATGGTCCTCCCCAGCCTCCTCACTGTCCGACTCCGCTGCCAGGTTCGCAGGCTGCTGGTGGACCACAATAGGGAACTTCTCTCTAGCAGAATGTGTGCTTTGCTGTATCTACAGTACGTGGTGCCTGGTTGTGTGTGGCTTTTTAGTTTTTGATTTGGGTGTTGATGGCCAGCTGCTGAAGTTGTTGGCTGTTGTTTCCTTGTGCTGCCATACCCTTGGCTCTTAAATACTGGATAAGCTGTTAATAAATCAGCACTCCTGTTGACTGACAAAGGAGTCCTTTTCCCAGGCTTCAACCATTCCCCTGGCTATTTTTGTCCCTGTTCGGCCAACAATCTTAGTAGCTGCAAAATTGAATGTACGCTCTTGTTCGTTAACAATGCGAGGCAGATGTTGCTGTTTGAAGTTATTAAAAATATCCTCGCGGGATGTAAGCCATGACAAGTCAAGTTGCCTGTTGCAATTGACTCATGGGGATTTTGTCAATGCCGATGGTGTTCAAATGGTGCTCCAGATGTTTTGGAATTGCACCCAAGGTGACTATTACTATCGATGCTAAAAAAAATTCCGACACGGCAATTATTCTGCTTCTATTTGCAGCACTTTGTATTTTGTTATCTTCTCGAGTTCTTTCTCTTCTCTTCTGCTGTCTCCCAAGTATCGCCCTGTCCCCTACCCAGATTTTTTTCTATTTCTTATCAACAACTGTTAATAATTCTAGTGTGTTGTGTAGCAGATCACTTGTCTCTTTGAGTTCCAAAGTCCCAGAGCACTCTAGTTTCTTTATTTTCTGTTATTTATCCATTTTATGGTCCCACCAGTTCTTGCTTGAAGGCAAGCGGTATTTCTTGCAGTTATTCCAACGCACCATGGGTTCTATTTTGTCACGCTGTCATTTGTTGTTATTATTATTATTAGGTCAGACTCTCGGTGCTGACGGCTCTAGTCATTCAAAATCCTCTTGTGTATTTGTGCCAGATTCCTACTCAGCATCTATTGATTCAGATGGCCAGTCTTTTGATTTGGCTTGCATTCAGCAATAATTTTGTTTTGCAAACTTATTTCACGCAATCCCATAGCTTCTTCTCCTTGTTCGGGTTTGAAGTTTTAGAGAAATCAGAATGTCACAAATTGCCTTTTCATCCTCCAAGAAATTATGATGTAATTATAGTTTCATTTAGATATTTTACCTGTCTTCTTCTGGTTTTTTTTTTTTTTTGTTTTTTTTTAAAAGGTGCCATTTGTGCATCAAAACATGACATGGTCAAAACAGAAAGACAGGTTTACAAGGACTTAATGTACCTGAGAGTTAAGATTTTGCAGCTTTATAGAAGTGAAGTTTTAACAGTGGGTATTGTTGGTAAGCTGTATTTTACCCGAACGTTTTTTTGTTAAGAGGGGAAAAAGAAAACTTAAGTAGAAGTCCCAAAGGACAGAAATTCTCACATTTACCCAGAATTGGGTATATCAAGAAAATCGTAGAGGTTTTCTCTTTCAATCAACATTTAACCTACCCAGCTAAGTATTAGTAACTGCATTTGTGTAACGTGTGTTATTATTAACTTTGATTATTTTTTTTTTTCCTTTTTGGGCTTAAACCAAGTAATGGGTTAAGTTGAGTTCATGCGTCTTGTGCTGACCCAGTAAATTGGCCTTTCAAAGAAACAGGTTAAACTAGCATGGTGTATTACAATTAGAATACGATATATTTTCACCCACTTTGGATGGGCAGGGCTGAAGAAAGCAGTGGGAGGAACTGTGTCCCAAAGTGGGTGGGCCTCCTTTCTTCTTCTTTTTTTCCTTTCCTTTCCTTTCTTCCTTTCCCCTCTGTCCTTCCTCCCTCCTTTCCTATCATCTTCCTTTTCTTTCCTTCCTTTTCCCTCTCCCTCCCCCTCCCTCTCATCTTCCTTTCCTTTTCATTCCTTTCCCCTCTCTCCTTCCTCCCTCCTTTGCTCTCATCTTCCTTTTCTTTCCTTCCTTTTCCCTCCCTCCTATCTTCCTTTCCTTTTCTTTCCTTTCTTTCCTTTCCCCTCTCTCCTTCCTCCCTCCTTTCCTCTCATCTTCCTTTTCTTTCCTTCCTTTTCCCTCCCTATCTTCCTTTCCTTTTCTTTCCTTTCTTTCCTTTCCCCTCTCTCCTTCCTCCCTCCTTTGCTCTCATCTTCCTTTTCTTTCCTTCCTTTTCCCTCCCTCCTATCTTTCTTTCCTTTCCCCTCTCTCCTTCCTCCCTCCTTTCCTCTCATCTTCCTTTCTTTCCTTCCTTTTGCCTCCCTCCCTCCATCTTCCTTTTCTTTCCTTCCTTTTGCCTCTCTCCTTCCTATCTTCCTTTCCTTTCTTTCCTTTCCCCTCTTTCCTCCCTCCCTCCCTCCCATCTTCCTTTTCTTTCCCCTTTCCCCTTCTTTCCTCCTTTCCTCTTCATCTTCCTTTTCTTTCCTTCCTTTCCCCTCCTTCCTTCCTCCCTCCCTCCCTCCCTCTCATCTTTCTTCTCTCCTCCCCACCCCTCACCTTTCCCTCTCTCCCTGCTTCCTCCCCTCCCCCTTTCCCAAATTATGGGGAAGGAACAAGACCCTCTTTCCAAAAGGGCATTTTATCGTTCCAACCGCTGGTTGCATTTGGTTAGCCCCACCCAACAACTGTAGACCATCCCAAAAGTGTCACACCCACCTCTAGCCAGTTCAGCCAAAGTTTGTGTTGGGTAAGAATTCTGGGAATACAACAGGCCCCCGAGGAAAGCCGAGCAGTTCTGATATCCAGATTTTTTTTTTCCTACCTGACCCAAAAAGAGAGACGTTTTCCTCTTCGCCTATAACCTGATTCTCCTTCATCCGGAAATCATTTTGGGGTTGTTAGGTGTCAACTCACAAAGCATCCCTGGCCTGCTCTCGAGTTGCCATAGGCCGGAGGTGGGGGGAACCGATGAAACGGCAGCCAAAGACAGATGCACATTCCAGACTTATCTCTCTCAAGGCTGTCTCCCAGGGTTACCCACAGTGGTTGGAGGGGAGTGATCTCTACAACCCGCGAAATTGCTCCGTTGGCGAATGTCATTGATGACACACCCTGGGGTGAAGGGGGAAACAGGATCATAATTGGGGCGTAAATTACGTGGGGTCAGAGCTGGCTTCACTGGGGAATGTGCCGACATGAAGCTCCTAATAAATAATTAGATTTCTTTTGAAGCTTGGCTCTAGGCTCATGATTTAATTAGGGCATCTATCGGAACCCTGACTTTGGGGTTGAGCACAACAGCCTGTGTGTTGAAGAGAGTCCCCAGTTTAGTAGACCATCTCAGCCTGATATCCTTCTGGCTGATTGACTCAGCCCATTTCAGACCCAGCCTTAGTTAGAAATGGATCTAATTGACAGGAGGGGTGGGGGAAGAATAACTTACGGAGAAACCTTCCGGGATCAACGCCGTCAAATCTTCTTAGACAGCCGTTCCAAATGCAGAGGCAACAAACACACAGCTTTTCCCTTTGAGATATGCAAAGGCTTTTGCATGTTTTATTTTGGCAGCTGTTCAACACCTCTGACGAGCCACCTGCCTTGTTAGCGAATTCCTGTTGGAAAGGACCAGGCGGGGAGGTTGTTTTCGGCTTGGAAAGGGAGCTGTTCCATTGGAGGAAAAGATGGCCATGCAGGGGTCTCCAACCTTGGCAACTTCAAGCCTGGTGGACTTCAACTCCCAGAATTCCCCAGCCAGCTTTGTTTTGCTCTTTCGAGGGGAGAGAGAAAAGAGGGGTGGCACATATGCACTCTCACACCAAAGCACAGACGCTGGCCTGCTTTTTTTGCAAATGTTTCCGCTCTTCTTTTTTTTTTTTTCAGGACCTTTTTGCTCTTTCAAGAGTTTGGCAGTCCACATTATAGGACTGGGGGCAGGTAGTCCTTGACTTACAGCCTGTTTGTTTAGTGACCGTTCGAAATTGCAAGAGCACTGAAAAAGTGACTTGTGATCAAAGATGCTTTTTTTTTTTTCAAGAGGCAACTGGAATTCCTTTTCATCCAAGAAGCTTCTTTAGCTCTGACGTATGGCCAATTTTCATACTTAAGAACCACTGCAGCGTCCCCAGAGTCATGTGATCAGGGTTTTTTTTTTTTTTTTTTGCAACTGGGTTCATATTTATGACGGTTGCAGCATCCCGGGGTCATGCGATCACTACTGGCAACCTTCCCAGCTGGTTTCCAACAAGCACAGCCAACGGGGTGGGGGGTTGGCATGTAGTTCACTTAACAACCATGCCCCCCCCCAAAAAAAGAGGCATCAAATTGCGTGCAGCTCATTAACAGCTGTCTCGCTGAACAACAGAAGTTCCGGTGCCAATTATGGTCATAATTCGAGAACCCACCTAACAATAAAATGTCCACAGCTTGGTGTAAGAAAGTTGTTTCCTCAAAGATCTGGAGAAGAATAATGTCTTATTCTCTTACCATGTTTTGTTTAGCGTAGGATCTGTTCCAAAGTGGGTGTGATAGGGCAACAGAAGGCTCAGAACCAATGGTAGGTTTCAAAAAATGTTTACTACCAGTTCTATGGGTGTGGCTTGGTAGGCGTGGCAGAGGAAGGATACTGTAAAATCTCCATTCCCTCCCCACTCCAGGGGAAGGTTACTGCAAAATCCCCATTTCCTCCCGATCAGCTGGGACTCGGGAAGCAGAGAATAGATTGGGGCTGGGCCAGTTGGAATTTTTACTACCGGTTCTCCGAACTACTCAAAATTTCCGCTACTGGTTCTCCAGAATTGGTCAGAACCTGCTGGAACCCACCTCTGCTCAGGACCCATGAACGATAATGTAGATCTTATTATTGTGCCTTCTATGTAATCCGCGAGCGAGCGTTACCCAAAAGAGATGATTTTAGAGGACAAGTAATATGGCGTGCAAATAGAGTGCAGAGTTGTCGGTCCCCGTGACATTGTAATTGGATGTTGGAGATGAAGGTTTGCAGCTGGAGACAGGAGAGGCTCTTAAAAGATGAAAAATATGTCCTCTTTATTTGCCTCTTCTTGAAAATAAGAGAAGAACAGAGTTGGAAGGGACCTTGGAGGTCTTCTAGTCCAGGGGTCCCCGACCTTTCGGACCTCAGGGACCACTTAATTCATAATTTTTAATCCCACAGACCACTAATACGATCTGCCTAATGACCGGCTGGGTGGGCGTGGCTAGGTGGTCATGTGAGTGAGTGGGCGTGGCCAACTTGATGTCACTCATGTCGAGGGGCGCTTCGCCCCTCTCCTGCCAGCCACTCCTCGCCTGCCCGCCCAGGCTCCTTAGGGCCCCAACAGGAAGCAGTTGTTGGAGCTAAGCAGCCACCACGAGAAAGAGTTGGCAAAACAGCTGGCTTCCCAGTCAAATGGCTGTCCAGTCTCTTCTTGAAGGCCTCCAGTGATGGAGCACCCACAACTTCCTGGAAGCAAACCATTCCACTGATTGGTTGTTCTCACTGTCAGGAAATGTCTCCTTAGTTTTAGGTTGCTTCTCCACTTGATTTATTTCCACTCATTACTTCTTGTCCCGCCCTCAGGTAATTTAGAGAACGGTTGTGTCAGGTTTCGAGGTCGTCTCAAATAAATTGCATTTCAAACAAAGTCTTTGAAGAAAAACGCCTATTTATTAAGCACGACATTCTAAATCCGAATCCATAGAAACCAACACTGACTTCCAGACCCAAAACCCTCCCTTTCTGTTCCCCACTCCCCTGCACTCATTGGCCATCTTCCAAGTCATTCTACCCCTAATCTACTGCTCCAGCTCAAAGGAATTTTCCCCCTCCCATCCCATCTCCTAGGGAATATTATCTCCAGGGAAAATAAGTAGGTGAAAAGTCAAACGTCCCTTTCCAGACGCCTCCGCTTCTCCTTCTTATGACAGCACTGGAGTAAATGCAGTTTGATGTGCTGACAGGTTGTTCTCTTCAACCGCCCCTCAAACATTGGAAGACTGTTACCGTGTCACCCCCTAGTCCTTCTCTTTGCTAGTCTAAATGAGTTGAGCTTTCTCAGAACAACAGCAAATCCCTCGAAGCAGGGGTGAACTCTACTTACCTTCCTTACCGGTTTGGAAGTGCACGCGCCTTCACATGCGCGCGCAGACCTGCGCATGCGCAATACCTGCGCATGCGCAGAAGGTAAAAAACACATTACTGCTAGGTTAAAACCAGGAAGTAACGACACCGGTTCGGGTGAGTGAGTGGAGCTTTGCTCCGCCATCGCTACCGGATCGCCGAACTACCCACCACGATCGCTACCGGATCGCCCAATCCGGTCCGAACCGGGAGCATTTCATCCCTGCCTCGAAGGCCGACTTTTGGAGCCGGGGTGGGAAGTGCCAAGCTTTGGGACTCTTGAATTTTGCTCTGCTGTATTCTTGTAAATCCTTTTAGTCAGATTGAAATTTAAGATCCTCTCCTTTTTTTAAAAAAAATAAAATAAAATAAAAACCGAAAGCTGCTTCCCTTCGCCCTCAAGAGTCAAAAGATGGGGTGGGGAAGTTTGAAAATGGAATCCATACCCTCACCGAGGGGACGTGGGCTTTTGAAAATAAGTCAGGCATGCTAATCTC
The DNA here is from genome assembly GCF_029531705.1 of Pantherophis guttatus. Next base: position 2,306,328 of record NW_026844101.1, read on the forward strand.
CTCCATTGTTCTCGCCCCGTACTCAGCGGTGCTTAACTCGAGGCAGACAAAGAATCCATAACTGCTGCGGTTAAGAGTAATCCAAGCATTTTAAGTGGAGACCTGGAAATCCCACGCAGGGGTGTGTCTTTGAAAAGAGTGAATTACAGGTTGTCCGGACAAGCTCCGGCAGCCTTTGGAGAAAAAAAAAAAAAAGAAAGAAATACCCCAAAGGCATATTGGGAGTTCCTTCAGAAATTCTGAGCTTTGGGGTGTTCTTTCCAGAAATTCTGGACTCCTAAGGGAGTGATGAAACATCTGCTTCTTGAGGTTTTGCTCTTAAGTTCTTGAGGACTTTGCCATGATGGGAGAGAGCTCGCACAACCATTTCACAACCAAGAATTCAGGTGTGCGTGCCCCCAGTACATGCTTAACACAGGGGTCGTGTTCACTTACGTTCGCTACCGGTTCGCAAATGTGTAGAGTGTCAAAAACGGGACGTGATGACGTCCGGGTGGGTGGGCGGAGCCTCCCGCAGACACCACTACCGGTTTGCCCGAACCGGATAAAACCAGCTGAATACCACCACTGGTTTAAGATAGGAATTTTGGTATCATCCAGAGAATTCTAAGTCATGCTTGGAGTTGAAGGATGCGCCCTGTATCGCGTATGTTGTATTGGGTGTTTGTAATAAGTGTGTGATGATGAGGAAACAAGGATAACAAAACCCCTATCCTGTGGACTTTCCATAGTCATTTGCATGTTCCCAGCTGCCGGCTGGGAAGATTCTTTACAGGTCTCTGGAAATTTCTACTCTGTTTTAGAAAATTATAAAGAAAATAATCTATTTTCTCCTCTCTATTGTGGTGCTTTCCAAGTTGTGCAACACCGCCATTGCTATAGACAACTGTCCGACTGGGAAAGTTTGGCCAGTGAGACAACTGGGCAAGAGGTCTATGGGGACTCTTCGTCATCCAGGTCATGGTTGTCCCGAAGATGCTTTTTCAAAAGGCAACTGGACTTTTTGTTTTTGCCTTGAAGAAAACATTTCCCTTCTCATCCAAGAAGCTTCTTCAGTTCTGACTGGATGGAGGGGTGGGGAAATGGAAGGATTGTATTCCTTTGCAGTCAGCTGGGTCATTAATACTCTCACTGAGAGGAGTAAAACAGTTCATGTATGTTAAAACAGCCCTCTCTCAACAGAGGGGAAGGGATACAACACCAACTGTTTACAACACAACTCCTTTCAGCAGTTCCAAGAAGACTCCACACCCATTTGCAGTATTCAGGTGACCCCGAGGATACTGTTGTGGCCCACCGGCGGCCAGCACAGCTGGCAGCAGAGTAGGACAGTGAGGAGGTTGGGGTGGAACATGGGCCAAGTCTTGGGGGCTGGGGAAAGCTCGGACAAGAGCTCTGCGTCGGAGGCAGAGAGGGAGTTAGACAGCAGTGAGGCAGAGGAACAGCTGGAGCCCGTTCCCAGCGTGTGCGCATGCGTAGAGCTGCCAGAAGACAAGAACAACTCAAAAAGCAGGGTCGACTTAGGAGTAAAGCCACACCTTGGAGATGATTGGCCCCTCCCCTAGGAAACAAAAGAGGAGCAAACGAGGAGGGGGCTTTTGCAGGAAACAATTCATTCGTTCCTTGACTCTGAGAGACTCTGTGCCAAGTTTGGACTTGTACTGCATTTGGAAACTAGTTACCTGGCAGCCTTCCAAGCGAGATAAGTTCTGTGTTGATAAATATCCCTTTGAAAAACTGTTTGGACAGGCCTTGCTGCCTGTGAATGAAAGGAATTTACAGTCATGTAAATAAAAGAGGTTTTGCCAGGACCAAGACTCTGCTTCCTGCTTTTTAAGGGAGCCTAGATCAGAACAGGCACAAATAAACCTCCAAGTGGCCTCAGTGACTCTCAGAAGGAATACTAATGACCAGATGACTGCAAGGAATATAAATCCTTCCCTCCTCCACCATCCAGTCAGGACTGAAGAAGCTTCTTGGCTGAGAAGCGAAACACCTTCCTCAAGGAAAAAACATTGTCCAGTTACCTTTTGAAAAAAGCACTTTTGAGACAAATTGGCAAGAATCATTCATTGTTTCACGTTGTTCTCGACTTACAACACTTCATTTAGTGACCATTTGAAGTTACAACGTCAACGGGGGGGGAAAGCGACATGATCATTTTTTTCCACACTTACAAACCATTGTAGCATCCCCGTGGTCACATGATCAAAATTCAGGCACTTGGCAACTGGCATGTACTTATGACGGGTTGCAGGGTCCTGGGGGCAGTTGATCCCCTTTTGCGACCTCCTGACAAGATGGTCCGAGGGGAAGATTCACTTAACAACTGTGTGACTAATTTAACAGCTGCAATGATTCACTTGGGCACTGTGGGAAGAATGGTCGTAACGTGGGGCAAAACTCATTTAACAACGGAAACTTTGGGCTCACTTGTGGTTGTAAATCGAGGACCGCCTGTACACAGCCTTTCTCATGCTCGGGTCCTTTGGTGGCCTCAGCTGCATTCCTTCCCTTCTTCCTCCCGTAATTTGAGAAGCAAAGCGATTAATTCTTTTCACCCCGAGTTGTTGTTCTCGCTTGCACTCTTAAGCAGGGAGAGACGTAAAAAAAAAAAGAAGGAAAGAAAGAAAGGAAAAAAAAATAGACGAGCAGAAAGCCTCCTTCCTTCGGGAATGCTTTCTAAGTGTTTTGTCCTGAGGATATTCTTTAATAAGTCATCTTCTCCTCAGCAACTCCCAAAAGAAGACAATTGTGGCAGATGCTCCATTTTGTCCTGGAGCGATTTCAATCTTGATCCATCTTTTATCATCTCTAAGGATTGAGACAACAAAGGCCAATAAATGCCTTAGGATCTCTCTCTCTCTCCTCTCTCTCTCTCTCTCTCTCTCTCTCTCTCTCTCTCTCTGTCTGTCTCTCTGTCTCTCTGTCTCTCTCCCTCCCTCCCTCCCTCCCCCTCTCTTTCTCTCTCTGTGTCTCTCTCACTCTCATTCTATGATTCTCTCTCTCTCTCTCTCTCATTCTCTCTCTGATTCTTTCTCATTCACTTTGATTCTCTCTCTCTCTTTCTCTCTCCCTCTCATTCTCTCTCTGATTCTTTCTCATTCACTCTGATTCTCTCATTCTCTCTGTGTGTGTGTATCTCTTTCTCTCTCTCTCTCTCCCTCCCTCCCTCTCTTTCTCTCTCTCTGTCTCTCTCACTCTCATTCTCTCTGATTCTCTCTATCTCTCTCTTTCTCTCTCTCTCCCTGTCTCTGTATCTCTCTTTCTCTCTCATTCTCTCTGATTCTTTCTCATTTACTCTGATTCTCTCTCTTTCTCTCTCCCTCTCATTCTCTCTCTCATTCTCCCTCTGTGTGTGTGTGTCTCTTTCTCTCATTATCTCTCTCTGTGTATCTCTGTCTCTTTCTTTCTCTCTCTCTCTCCCTGTCTCTGTCTCTCTGTCTCTTTCTCTCTCTCTCATTCTCTCTCTGATTCTTTCTCATTCACTCTCATTCTCCTTCTGTGTGTGTGTGTGTGTGTGTGTGTGTGTGTATGTGTGTCTTTCTCTCATTCTCTCTCTGTGTGTATCTCTGTCTCTTTCTCTCTCTCATTCTCTCTCACTCACTCTCATTCTCTGTCTCTCTCTCCCTCTCATTCTCTCTCTCTCTCACACACACACACACACACACACACACACACACACACACACACACACTTTTGCCTTTTCCTTCTGTGTCTCGGTTTATTTCCGAAGAGGAATCAGTTGCCTCTTTCTCCTTGCTTACCCTACAAGAGTACAAGCAGGCCTCGACTTACAACCACCATTGAGTCCAACATTTCTCTTAAGTGAGACATTGGTTCAGTGAGGTTTGCCCCATTTCACAACCTTTGGTTGCCACCGTCGTTGAGTGAATATCCCTGCAGTTCTTAACATTAAGTCACACGGTTGTGAAGTGAATCTAGATTCCCCCTTACACTTTGCTGGTCAGAAGGTCGCAGATGTTTGATGACATGACTCGAGATCATTGCCACCGTCACAAATATGAGTCAGTGGCCAAGCATCCTAATTTTGAACAGATGACCATGGCCGTAAGTGTGAAAAATGGTCCTAAGTCACATTTTTTCAGTGCTGTTGTAAATTCGAACGGCCATTAAACGAACTGTTGGTAAGTCAAGGACCTACCTGTCTTACAAAAGAAGGTTGCCCTTGATCCTTTGCCAGGAACTGGATATATTTCCTTGCTTTTAGGTTCAGAAGATGGGGAGGGATGGAGGAAGAAGCCCTTCCTCCATGGGTTGGTCTCTAAGCCATCCATCGATCCACAACCCAGCTGTGTTTTGATCTCGGGGAGAAGCTCTTTGAAGATTAAATTGAGACGTCTTTTGTTGCCATTAAACACCATAATTAATACAAGAATGGAAGCTCTCAGCCCTCCAACCCACATGTGGGATTGTCTGAAGCTGCCGTTCCACAGCTGTGTGGTTTTCTAACCATCATCTCCTCAACATTTGCTCCAGAAAGCCTATCGCTCAGTTGTAGAAGTCATGTTTTCCAAACCAAAACGTTCTAGATTTGGCTTCTTCAGCCATCTTTGAAAGAGCAGGCTTCCTGGGATCAGGAAACCCGAAGCCCTCACAGATGTTAGTCAGTTAACCCAGAATCCCCTCTCAGCCTGGCTACCGTGGAAGGATGCTTCTGGTTGCTATAGCTCAGGGCTCTCCAAACCTGGCAACATTAAGACTTGTGGACTTCACCTCCCAGAATCCCTCAGCCATGCTGCCGCTGGGGAATTCTGGGTGCTGAAGTCCACTAAGTCTTCAAGTTACCAAGTTTGAAGATCCCTGCTATAGCTCAAGGTCAGGCACGAACAACCAGATCCATACAAAGAGTTCAATTAGCTACTCTGTTGCTCAAAGCCTATTTTACAAGAATCTTCCCGGACTGACAGTTTATACACATGGATCAGATCAGCATTCAAGTGGGGTCAGACCTTACCCTCTTACTCCCATTTAATGATTCCAGACTAATTCCCTGTTTGACTCCTCCTTCTGGCTCAGCCAGTCTCTCTCTCTGACACTCAGCCACATCTTCCGAGTTTTGTTTTTTTTTAATTTGATTTATATGCCGCCCTTCTCCGGAGACTCAGGGCAGCTTACAGTGCGTTAAGCAATAGCCTTCATACTATTATATATTTTATACAAAGTCAGCTTATTGCCCCCACAATCTGGGTCCTCATTTTACCTACCTTTGAAAGGATGGAAGGCTGAGTCAACCTTGAGCCTGGTGAGATTTGAACTTGCAGCAATTGCAGGCAGCTGATGTTAATAACAGTGCTTTAGTCTGCTGCGCCACCAGGGCACCAGAGTTGCAGAAGACACATCCATAGACAAGAGCGATTTAGACCACTCTGAACTCAGCTCAGTTTTGGCTTCACATGGCTTGTTCTGCCCATCCAGGAGGGGCGAGATAGATGAATTAAACACCCTCCCCTTATTTGAAATACCCTCTGTTAACCCAGTACCGTCATGCAATCCTAAATTGCATTAACAGAGGGATACAACCAAGATCAAGGGAGGTACTAATACCACTCTATAAAGCCTTAGTAAGACCACACCTAGAGTACTGCATCCAGTTTTGGTCACCACACTATACAAAAGATGTTGAGACTCTAGAACAGTGATGGCTTATCTTTGTGCCGTCGCGTGCCAAAAGCAGGGAAAGCACGGGGGAGTCAAGCACGCATGTGCCCACACCCATAATTCAATACGCCCCGTCCCCCCGCACATGCGCGCGCCCCCCCCCCCCCAGCGCTCCCCCTGCTTTTGGCACGCAATGGCACAGTGGGCCTGGTAGGCCTGTTTTTCACCCTCCCCAGGCTCCAGAGGCTTTCTTGGAGCCTGGGGAGGACGAAAATGGCCTTCCACACTCCCTCAGAGACCCTCCAGAAGCCGGAAACAGCCTGATTCCTGACTTCCGGTGAGCCCGGAAGGTCCAAAAATTAACTGGGTGGCGCATGGATGTGCGCTGGAGCTGAGCTAGGGCAACGTTCATGTGCCCACAGATATGGCTCCGTGTGCCACTTGTGGCATGTGTGCCATAGGTTTGCCATCACGGCTCTAGAAAAAGTGCAGAGGAGAGCAATAAAGATTATGAGGGGACTGGAGGCTAAAACATACAATGAACGGTTGCAGGAACTGGGCCTGGCTAGTCTAGTGAAGAGAAGGACGAAGGGGTGATATGACAGCAGTCTTTCAATATTTGAGGGGCTGCCACAGAGAAAAGGAAGGGGGTCAAGCTATTTTCCAAAGCCCCCGAAGGCCAGACAAGGAATAACGGATGGAAACTGATCAAGGAGAGATTCAACCTGGAAATAAGGAGGAATTTCCTGACAGTGAGAACAATCAACAACCCATGGAACAGAAGTTGCCTTCAGAAGTTGTGGGAGCTTCATCACTGGAGGCTTTCAAGAAGAGACTGGATTGCCATTTGTCATAAATGGTGTAGGGTCTCCTGCTTGGGTGGATTAGATGACCTACAAGATCCCTTCCAACTCTGTTAATCTGTAAATAGGCACCCTGCCAGTCATACACAGGGCTATCGCCATATTGCGTATTCACAGTCCTTAGACGGACACAACCAAGCTAACGGGAGGGGGGAGGGAAACGCAGACCACATGAAATGCAAAATAGGCTGGGGGAAAGGAGATTTAGCTGGCAGAGAAGGCTGGGTTGTGGGGCGGGGGGAGCGGTAATGCAGGGACAATGTAACATAAGGTAGTCACTCTGGAAAACTTTCTCCTTCATTAGCAGGGATCTGTTGAGTTTCTGCTCACATTAGGGTAATTAACACCAGCACAGATTGTTGAACATCTGTACACTTCAGCTCCCAGGCTTTTTAACACAGCCGAGCGCCGAGCCGAAAAGAGAACGAACAGGCAAACTATTTATTTTACTAAAATTAGCATTTCTGGGTGGAAACTGAGGTTGGGGGCTCGACAAGGAGAAGTCCCACCCAGGGATGGAATGGAGTGGAGTGGAGTGGAGTGGAGTAGAATAGAGTAGGGTAGAGTAGAGTAGAATTAGAATAGAATAGAATAGAATAGAATAGAATAGAATAGAATAGAATAGAATAATAGAATAGATAGAATAGAATAGAATAGAATAGAATAGAATAGAATAGAATAGAATAAGAGTAGGGTAGGGTAGAGTAGAGTAGAATAGAATAGAATAGAATAGAATAGAATAGAATAGAATAGAATAGAATAGAATAGAATAGAATAGAATAGAATAGAACAGACGAGAATTAATAGAATAGAATTAATAAAATAGAATACAATAAGAACAGAATTAGAGTAGAGTAGAATAGAATAGAATAGAATAGAAAATATGGAATGGAATAGAATAGAGTAGAGTAGAATAGAATAGAATAGAATAGAATAGAATAGAATAGAATAGAATAGAATAGAATAGAATAGAATTCTTTATTGGCCAAGTGTGATTGGACACACAAGGAATTTGTCTTTGGTGCATACGCTCTCAGTGTACATAAAAGACAAGATACATTCGTCAAGAATCATAAAGTACAACACTTAATGACAGTCATAGGGTACAAGTAAGCAATCAAATCATATTAGGAAACAGTCAGTATAAATCGTAAGGATACCAGCAACAAGGTTACAGTCATACAGTCATAAGTGGGAGGAGATGGGTGATAGAAACAATGAGAAGATTAGTAGTAATGCAGACTTAGTAAATACTTTGACAAATGAATAAAATGACAAATGAACGATCTGAGATTGGTTTTAATATTTTTTTTAAAAAAATTTTAAAGGAGAGTGGAGGTATTGTTTCTCCAATGGAAGCTTATTTCCTTTAAGAAGGATAATAAAACCATGGGGTGTGTTTTTTTTCTTTTAACCTACATGGATGTTTTCTATCAAATATGTTTTTAAATTCCAATGCAGAGAATGCTTGAAAGGAATTATATCAGAGTATTGACCAAGAGTTCCTTTTAGATGGCCGAGAGGGTTTTGTGTGAGGATCTTAGAAAAAAAATGCTGTTTTAGTCCTCATAGTACTTAAAAATGCCTATTGAATTGAATTGAATTGAATTGAATTGAATTGAATTGAATTGAATTGAATTGAATTTTTATACCGCCCTTCTCCCAGAGGGACTCAGGGCGGTGAACAGCCAGGATTAAAATACATACAATATGAAAATTAAAATAATTTACAACATAATTAAATCCATTTGGCTTCCCCAATTTAAAACCCCTTACCCATAAAACAATTAAAAATTTTCAGCCAGCCCGATTTGCTGAAAGAAGAAGATCTTCAGAGCCCGGCGGAAAGTACGGAGGTCCCTGATCAGTCGTATCCCTGGGGGTAGCTCCTTCCAGAGGGCGGGTGCCCCCACAGAGAAGGCTCTCCCCCTGGGGGTCGCCAGTCGACATTGCTTGACCGACTGCACCCTGAGGAGACTCTCTCTGTGGGAGCGTATTGGCCGGTGGGAGGTTGTCGGTGGCAGAAGTTTGTCTGATATTCTTTTTTTTTTAATAAAAAGTTTTTTTTATTTTTTTCTTTTAAAACAAACATTACATCATTAATCAATCAGTGTGTCATCTGGGTACAAATTTTTGTGTCATCATATATAACGCTTACCATCATTTTCTTTATATATATTCTCTAACCTATCAAAAATATTGTAATGTGGGATCTGACCAATGCAAAACGAAGTGGGATAATTACCATACTTCTATTAGCGCAGTCTAAAGGGACGCGGTGGCTCAGTGGCTAAGACGCTGAGCTTGTTGATCGAAAGGTCGGCAGTTCAGCGGTTCAAATCCTTAGCACCGCGTAACGGGGTGAGCTCCTGTGACTTGTCCCAGCTTCTGCCAACCTAGCAGTTCGAAAGCACGTAAAAAATGCAAGTAGAAAAATAGGGACCACCTTTGGTGGGAAGGGAACAGCATTCCATGCGCCTTTGGCGTTGAGTCATGCCGGCCACATGACCACGGAGACGTCTTCGGACAGCGCTGGCTCTTCGGCTTTGAAACAGAGATGAGCACCGCCCCCTAGAGTCGGGAACGACTAGCACATATGTGCGAGGGGAACCTTTTCCTTTACCTAAGCTATTTATACTATTGTATTTTTTTATTATTCAACTAATAATAAAAATACAATAGCATAAATAATATGATAATTCAAGATCTAACAGCAGAGGTCAATTACCAGGATAGTAAATAGAAATGGCTGTCAATTATAGATTGTTGATGGTAGATTAAACGGACCTACAGTATGTAAAACCTGGCATTCAACTGTAGTATTAACATAGAATGGTTGCTTGTCTGCTATCCAGATCAGGCACTTACTTCAGGCCACATAATTGCAATCCAGTCCAATCCAGTCCTCCTGCAGCACTCTGCTGGCCAAAAACAGGCTGCATGGAGGCCCACGCGGAGTCTCCACGCCAGTGGTGGGTTGCCCCCGGTTCGCACCGGTTCTAGAGAGCCAGTAGTAAAACTGGCAGGAGGCTCCGCCCACCGACCCCAACGTCATCAGAATGCTTCTGCGCAAGCGCAGAAGAGCACACGTGTAGCCCCGTTGCAAACCGGTAGTAAAGGTAAGTAGGACCCACCTCTGCTCCACGCGTCCCGTTTTCAGCCGGCAGAGTGCTGCTGGAGGCCGGGGAGGCTGAAAACGGACCGCGCGGGGGGGGGCACGTGGCCCACCCATGGTCCGTTTTGGCCGGCAGAGGCACCGCGGGCCAGTCCTTTAATATTTCCAAGCTGACCCCATGGGCCAGATTTAAGCACCCCGGGGGTCCCATATCCGGCCCACGGGCCTTGAGTTTGACACCCCTGCTTTAGATTGACACTCAAGCTGCAAAAGCGACACCAGGCCCATCGTCTTCGTTGTGCTGTCCCGTCCGTTTGGCGGTTGCCAGCTACCGTTGTCGTTTGTATTCTCCTGTTGGGAAGCTTGGAAGCCTGTCGTGCCGCGGTTTAGATTTCAGTCCTGAATTATGCATGCCCAATTTATCATGTCCCCAGCTGAAAAAAACTAATTGTGTCCCTAGGATATATTTACTAGAAATTGTAGTTTGCTGTGGTAGGATGTCTCCAGGGTGTCCAGAAGAACAGATGAGGTGGAAGTTAACACTTGCCCTCCCACCCCCCCTTCACAACGGTGTGCCTGTTGTTGGCTGTGTGAAAGAGCCGGGGCGTTATTTGATGGATGGATCCTGGTAGGGTTTTAGTTTTTGTTGGCTTTTCTTCTTTTCTTTTCTTTTTTTTTAACATTTTAACCATTTCTGGGTTGAAGGTTCTACCCTTCTTTTCTTAAAAAAAAAATATTAAATCTTTCTTTCTTGTACTGCATCAGATTTCTTCAGCAGACGTCGTTGGTTCTTTGGGCAGTTTGAAGTGTTAAAAAACAAAATTGCAGGCAGGTAACAACAAAGCTATTTGCTAGGGGAAAGTTGGTCTCTCCTAAGGACTATGGCTGGCTAATTGTGTGTGTGTGTGTGTGTGTGTGTCTTTGTGTTCTTTCAAAGCCACAATAAGCGACATTAAGGCTTCACCAGATAAAATATCCAGCCATCATTGGCAAACTCATTCATCCATCTATATCTATCTATCTATCTATCTGTCTGTCTGTCTGTCTGTCTGTCTGTCTGTCTGTCTGTCTGTCTGTCTGTCTATCTATCTATAGTAGAATACAATAGAATAGAATAGAATAGAATAGAATAGAATAGAATAGAATAGAATAGAGCAGAGCAGAGCAGAGCAGAGCAGAGCAGAGCAGAGCAGAGTAGAGTAGAATATAGAGTAGAGTAGAGTACAATGGAATGGAATGGAATGGAATAGAATAGAATAGAATAGAATAGAATAGAATAGAATAGAATAGAATAGAATAGAATCTTTTATTGGCCAAGTGTGATTGGACACACAAGGAATTTGTCTTGGTGCATATTTATTTTATTTATTTATTGGTTCGATTTATATGCCGCCCTTTTCCGGAGACTCAAGGCGGCTTACAATGCGTTCATACTTTTGTATATTACCTGCTTACTAGGGCTTTCGCCCCCCCCCCCCCCCCGTGGTGTTCTTTTTTATACAAAGTCAGCTTATTGCCCCCACAATCGGGGTCCTCATTTTACCTACCTCGGAAAGATGGAAGGCTGAGTCAACCTTGAGCCTGGTGAGATTTGAACTTGCAGTAATTACAGGCAGCTGGTGTTACTTAACAGTGCTTTAGTCTGCTGCGCCACCAATGCTCTCAGTGTACATAAAATAAAAGATACGTTCATCAAGAATCATAAGGTATAACACTTAATAATCTATCTATCTATCTATCTATCTATCTATCTATCTATCTATCTATCTATCTACCTACCTACCTACTTACCTACCTACCTATCTTATCTATCTATCTATCTACTGTATCTATCTATCCATCCATCCATCCATCCAATCTTCCTGATTAACAAAATAAGAGTTGGAAGAAACCTTGGAGGTCATCTAGTCCAACCCCCTGCTCAAGCAGGAAACCCTATAACATTTTAGACAAATGGTTGTCCGGTCTCTTCTTAAAAACCATCACTGTTGGAGCATTCACAACTTCTGGAGGCAAATCGTTCCACTGATTCATCGTTCTCGCTGTCAGAAAAATTCTCCTTAATTCCAGGTTGCTTCTGTCCTTGATTAGTTTCCATCCATTGTTTCTTGTCTTGCCTTCTGGGGCTTTGGAAAATAGATTGATGCCTCCCCCCCCTTCTTTGTGGTAGCCCCTCAAATATTGGAAGACTGATTTCATGTCACCCCTGCTCCTTCTTTTCATTAGACTATTAGACAGGAATCTGCAACCTTAAGTACTCAAAGAGCCATTTGGACCAGTTTCCCACAGGAAAGAAAACACCGGGAGCCACAAAATTTGGATGGGTGTGGCCAACTTGATGTCACTCACTTGCACCAGTCACATGACCACTCCCTAGCCACACCTACCCAGCCGGTCATTAGGGCAGAGGACCAGTTGTTAAAAAACACCGGGAATCACAAAATCCTTTTGACATATCTCTCTTTCCCCTCCCTCCCTTTCTCTCTCCACCCCTCTCTCCCTCTCTCTCTCTCTGTATCTCTCTATGCGTGTGTGTCTCTCTCTCCCTTTCTCTCTCTCTCCCTCTCTCTGTCTCTGCCCTGACCGCTTCTCCATCCCCCACCGTCGCCCTTACCTTCTCAGGCCAGGTGAGGAGTGACTGGGAGGGGAGGGCGAGGGCAGGGCCAGCCAGTGGTGGGATCACCTGAGAGGGAGCCACAGCAGAGGGCCCAAAGAGCCGCATGCGGCTCCGGAGCCGCAGGTTGCTGACCCCTGGACTAGACAAATGAAATTCCCATACCCAATTCTTTATATGGTCTTCTATATTTATATCTGTCTGTATGTTTATCTAGTCTTCTTGCTATAGTCTTCTATATTCATAACCCAAAATAGTAGACTATACTACTTTACTACTATTATACTATACTATTATACGAAGAGGTGGGCGTTACATACCGGAAATGTGTGTGCGCCGCCCCGCACATGCGTGCAGCATTACAAAACACGGGAGTTCGCTCGTGCTTGCCATCTACACATGCGTCCACCATCACAAAACACAATGATATAGGACGGGATTGTGCCCGGGAGGGTGGTCAGGGGCCCACCCACAGGTCGCAACTACCTATTCGCCCGAACCGGCAGCAGCCCACCACTGCTTCTACATCTACTAAACCTTGGCCAAGTTTAATAACCGGTCGAGCTTCATACGAACATTTTGGGAAACTACATTAATGCCTACAATATATTCCTTACATTCCGAACCATAGAATTTGATAAACGGGGGAAATACATTAGCCCTGCAGAACATTATGCCCTAAATAAATAAATAAAAATTAAGCTGTTGCCACAAGGGAAAAGCACTCTGCTGAAGAGGAGGCTGTGCAGAGGAAGGAACCAGCATCAATCTTTATGGGTCCTTGGGGAGAATCCTCGGCTCCACTTGGACCGGAGAACATTTTCACCTAGTTTCGTGTTGTGGGTTTTTAATTTGGCATGGCTTGCTTTTGTCGGTAAGGAAGCAAGGCTGAGAAGCGGGTGGGGGAGGAGGCCAGGGAGAGAATCAAATGCTCAGACATAAGCGAATTGCAATAGAAGGAAAGTCCCTCATTTGCCATAGAGCTGAGGTTGTAAAAGTGGAAATATGAATTCTTTTAAGAACTTTTCTCCTTTCTGTGGGCTTGAGGAGCAGAAGAGGAACGAAGATGATTTAGGGGACTGGAGGCTAAAACATACGAAGAACGGTTGCAGGAACTGGATATGTCCAGTTTAATGAAAAGAAGGACAAGGGAGGGATGAAATCCTAATTTTTTTATTACCGATTCTGTGGGTGTGGCTTGGTGGGCGTGGCAAGGGAAGGATACTGCAAAATCTCCATTCCCACCCCACTCCAGGGGAAGGATACTGCAAAATCCCCATTCCCTTCCCACTCCTGGGGGAAGGATATTGCAAAATCTCCCTTCCCACCCCACTCTGGGGCCAGTCAGAGGTGGTATTTGCTGGCTCTCCGAACTACTCAAAATTTCTGCTACCGGTTCTCCAGAACCCGTCAGAACCTGCTGGATTTCACCCGTGAGACAAGGGGTGACATGATAGGAATGTTCCAATATCTGAGGGGCTGCCCCAAAGAAGAGGAAATCAAGCTATTCTCCAAAGCATCTGAGGGTAGGACAAGAAGCAACGGGTGGAAACTAATCAAGGAGAGAAGCAACTTAGAACTAAGGATAAATTTCCTTACAATGAGAACAATTAATCAGTGGAACGACTTGCCTCCAGAAGTTGTGGATGCTCCAACACTGGAAGTTTTGAAGAAGAAGTTGGATAACCCTTTGTCTGAAGTGGTGTAGGGTTCCCTGCCTAGGCAGGGGGTTGGACTAGAGGACCTCCAAGGTCCCTTCCAACTCTGTTATTCTGTAAAGCTTTCCTTGAGGTTTCAAAGGCAAATCTTGGTCCCAAGGCTGAACATTTTCACACCAAGGCTCATGAACTTAGAAAGATTTCATATTATCTATTCATTAACAGCAGGTCTCTCAGCAACCCCAGTGAAGCATCTTGCAGGCCTGCAGATGTGGAGCTAGGTGTAGGACCTTAGAGTTGATGACTCTTGCATCCAAATGCTTAAAACATCGTCCATTGGGCAAAGAGGCCCCATCTTCAGCCCTCTACATTGACTGCAGCAGGGTGAAAATTGAGGTCCCACACAACTGAGTACATCCATTTGGGGGAAAGCTAGAACAGACTTCTAGGAAACCTACCTAAAAATAACATCAAGAGAAATTCTGACACAGAATGACTTATCTGTCTTCAATTGCTTATATGTCACACCCATCATTTTTCTATGAATTTAGCCGCTTTTCTGATTTGGGCTGTTCACAAAGTCATAAACAAACCAAATAGCTTAAATTTGTTTTTATTTTTGGGGTTTTTTTGAAAAGATTTTTTTCATTTTTATTTCTCATACACATACATAAATGTACAATCTCTTATCCATTACTAATCATTCATACATATTATTTTTTGACGTTCATATTAGTTCATTCTTCCTTCTAAAAAATTGAAATATATTTGAGGTTGCTCTTCTACCTTTCCATCTCCCTTATTTTACAACAACCCTTTCTCTCCTTCTCCCCTCTTTCCTTTCCCTCCCTTCTTCTATCCTTTTCTACTTTCTTCTTTCCTCCTCTCCTTCCCCTTCTCTCCTTCCCCTTCCTTTCCCCCACTCCTCCCCTCTTCCTCCCTTTCTAACCCTCTCTCCTACTCGAATATCTTAAATTTGTGTGTGTGATCTCTTTCCCTCCCTCCCTCTCTCACACATACACACAAATATGAGAGAGAGAGAGAGAAAGAGAGAGAGAGAGAGAGAGAGAGAGAGATTGAAAAGAAAGAGGAAAGAGAAAGGGGGGAGAGAGTTAGTTAATTAGTTAGTTAGTTGTTATGGACCAGACCAGGGGTCTGCAACCTTAAACACTCAAAGAGCCATTTGGACCTGTTTCCCACAGAAAAGAAAACACCGGGAGCCACAAAACCCTTCCCGTCCCTGACTATTTCTTGAGCGGCCACAAAACTAGCATTTGTAGTTGAATTAAACATTCTGTTTTCTTCGGAAACTTTTCTTTTCTTGGATTTATCCATGGTTGGCCTACCAGTTATTGAAAAGCTCAATAAATTGCGTGCCGGCATGTGTCGCACATTGGCAGTTGTGATGCATATTTTGAGTGGCAGGGAGCCGCAGCAGAGGGGTGAAAGAGCCACATGCGGCTCCAGAGCCGCAGGTTGCTGACCCCTGGACCAAACGAGTTTATCCAATTGATGCTTTGAGCAATGCAGGATTCCCGTTAGTAATATTTATTGGAAGGAAGTTTAAGATGAAAGCACCAGAATGCCAACAAGAACCTTGTACATTAATATGTGGGCAGTACGGTGGCCAAATCCTTGTCTGTTTTCCTGCACTGTTACAGGGAAGGGAGTTGGCAGCTTCTCACTTTGAGGTTCGTAGAACAAGATGCTTTATACTCACACCCAGAGATGTTATCCAGGTTATATCTGACTAAGCTTAGCATGTGGAAAGTCGACCCTTAGTCCTTCTGCAGACCTGTTGAAGCTTGTTCAGAGAGAAGAAGAATAGGAATATGATGAAGGGAAAACAAGGAAGGTTGAGATCATTCCTCTTGCAGAATGCAGAATCACAGAGTAGGAAGGACCTTGGAGGGTTTCTAGACCCACCCTCTGCTCAAGGAGGAGATCTTATACCATACCAGTCAAATGGCTGTCCAGTTTCTCCTTGGAAACCTCCAGTGATGGAGCACCCACAACTTCTGAAGGCAACTTTTGTTCCACTGGTTAATTGTTCTCACTGTCAGAAATTTCTCCTTAGTTCTACGTTGGATCTGTCTTTGATAAGCTTCCATCCGTTGCTTCTTGGCCTGCTTTGGAGAATAGGTCGACCCCCCCACTTCTCTGTGACAGTCCCTCAAATATTGGAAGACGGCTATCATGTCTCCCCTAGTCCTCCTCTCACGTTGCTGACGTTGAGAGCAGCAGAAAGCAAGGGAGAACCTGCAATGCCAACTCAAATTTGCACTTTCTTCTTCCCGTTTGCGTTTTTCACTTGTAGCCAGATAGGCGTCTGTGTGTACTTGTGCCTTTTCATTATTCAAGAACGAGGCGCATTAGTGAATCCGAGTTAGTGCTCCCTTGCCAGCGCCTCTGCGAGCTAATGATCTTCCTTGGCTTTAAATATCTACAAATGGGTATTCACAAGAGCTCGAATTGGGGGTCAGCCAGAAGCGGGCGTCCCAGCTCCTCAATTTGCTTCCCGCAGTCCAAAGAAACAAACTGGCATTTCATGCCAGGCAGAAGGAAGAGCACAGCAGAGCCCCTGTGGTTCCCTCCTGCTTTGGCAAAGTGCCCTTCTCCACAACCTCTAGACCCGGTTGACTTAGGAAAAGGGTTAGATTTGTGGGTAGGGTTTTGCAATGCTTTGTCCATTGCTTTGGACAATCTTGACTGGCTCTGAAATGAGACTTGGATGAGCTATGGGGCAATATAATATAGGAGGCACATTGGCTCGGTGGCTTGATGACGCTGGAGCTCTTCCGGCGGTTTGAGTCCTAGCACCGTGTGGCGGGATGAGCTTCTGTCCCTTGCCTCAGCTTCTTGCCCACCTAGCAGTTCAAAAGCATGCTATGTACAAGTAGATAAATAGGTACCACTTGGATAGGAAGACAAGCTGGTGCTTCATGCAGACAGTCAGATCCCTTCCAGAACTGCACCTTCCCAGATGCGACGCCCATTTGCGAGGTGGCTTCAGTGGAGGGAGAAAGCCCTGGATGCCGCGCAGGTTAGATAGATGGATGGATGGATGGAAGGATGGATGGATGGATGGAGAGAGAGAGAGAGATGAGAGATAATAGAGAGATGAGAGAGAGAGAGATAAATAGATGATAGATAGATGATGAATGGGTAGATGGATGGATGGATGGATGATAGATAATAGAGAGATGAGAGAGAGAGATAAATAGATGATGGATGGATGGATAGATAGATAAATAGATAGATAGATAGATAGATAGATAGATAGATAGATAATATAGCAGAGGCAGGTTCAGCCCAACTAAGTAGGCCCAACTGAGATAAGTCAGGACTGCTTTTACTGTAACAGAATTTTGCAATTCCTCAGATTAACTTTGTGTGAACGACTTATTTAAGGCATTTTCTCTAGTTACTTTCTTGGCCCGGGTTCAAGTCCCTCATATCTTGACTTCTTGGCTTTCTTGCAACTCTTCATTCTGTTCCTCAAGGCCATTCTCTATCTCTTCTGCTGACAGAGGATTAACCAAAGCACCCAAACAATACCTGATAATATATTATACTGTATTATCCGCCCGCAACCCCAGAGACACACGAAATCCCTTGTTGTCCCTTAAGGCGGCCCTGAAGGACCTCCAGAAGTTTATTGCCTCCATTGTTATCCTTTTCAGAGGAACAGATGGGGAAACCAGTACGGAACTGGGCAGTTAATCGTTACGAGCAGCATGTAATTTGAATTGCATTGAAATGCAAATGGGGGGGATTGAAATCCCACTTCGTGCTGGGGGGCGTGGTGGGACATCTGCACCGTGTTGTGATAGCTGTCCTGCTTCCCTTCTTTGCTTTGGCCTGGACATCTTCAACAGAGATGATATTCACTTACCTTCCCTACCCGTTCGCAAATGTGAGCGCGCTCACCTCCACGCATGCGAGCGGCCTTCCACGCACACGCTGCGCTCACGCATGTGGCTTGCACGTATGCACGCAGCTTAAAAATGTGCCTAAATAGGACAGCATAGTGCCGATTACCGCTACCGGTTCAGGTAAACCGGTCTGAACCGGCTGAATACCATCTCTGATCCTCAATCTTAAACAGTTATGACTGTAGCACAGGGGTGAAATGCTCCCAGTTTGGTCCCGATTGCCCGATCTGGTAGCGATGATGGCAGGTGGCTTGGAGAACCGGTAGCAAAAATCCCTCCCCCTCCCCCATGCCCAGCTGAGCCGCGCGATCATCAGAGGCTTTTTTTTTTACTTTTTTAAAAGCATTTTTTTCTACAACCTCTTTGACCGAAAAAATGCTTTTAAAAGTAAAAAAAAAAAAAAAAAGCCTCTGATGATCGCGCGGCTCAGCTGGGATCGTCAGAGGCTTTTAAAAGCATTTTTTTTTACAACCTCTGAAGAGGTTGTAGAAAAAAATGTTTTTAAAAGCCTCTGACGATCCCAGCTGAGTTGCCTGATTATCAGAGGCTTTTGTTTTCTTTTAAAAGCAGAAAAAAAGATGCTTTTAAAAGAAAACAAAAGCCTCTGACGATCAGGCAACTCAGCTGGGATCGTCAGAGGCTTTTAAAAGCATTTTTTTTTACCGAAGAGGTTGTAGAAAAAATGCTTTTAAAAGTTTTTTTTAAAAAATGGCCACGCCCGCCCAGTCACATTACCCCTCCAGCCACATCCACAGAACCAGTAGTAACAAATTTTACATTTTACCACTGCTTAGCACCTTGGCTGAAGATGCCGAGAGCTAGGCGGATCCCAAGGGCTGTCAATGCAAGAATGTCTCCGTTGTCTTACGTGGCTGGACTGTCCGTGGGGCTTAGTTGACTGGTTTGTGTCTAGGATCCATGGGGCTCCCTGAGTGCTAGAAGAGAGTAGGGTTTGAAGAGAAGAGGAGAGCCACAACGATGTCTTGGTGCTGTCTGAGCTTGGTTGTTTTCCAGTGGACATTTCGTTACCCAACTCGGTAATACTTTCAGTGCTAGGTGGTGGTTGGCGGATCCTTGATTGGGTTGTTGTTCACTGCTTGAACTCAGACGAACAAATCGAGCAGTAAACAACAGCCCACTCAAGGAATCACCAAGAAGAAAACAACACTCCCACCAACACTTGTATATAAACCGAGAGCAAACCGCACTCCCTTCTAGCACTGATGATGTTACCTACTTTGGTAATGAAACGTCTGCAGGAAAACAACCAAGCTCAGAAAGCACCAAGGACCCCACAGTATCATTGTGGCCCTCCTCTTCCTCCTCCTCTCTGCAAATCCCACTTTCTTCTAGCACTGATGATGTTACCCAGTTGGGTCATGAGACATCTTCAAAATTGCCAAACTCGGAGAGCACAAAGGATCCCACAGTCCTCCTCCTCCTCCTCCTCCCTGCAAACTCCACTCCCTTACAGCACTGATGATATTCCCTAGGCTGGTAATGAAACGTCTGCAAGAAAAGCAACCACGCTCAGCGAGCACCAAGGACCCCAGAGTTCAACCCTGAGCTACAGATATTCCCTTCTTTTAAATTGTGCGTGTGTGAATTTTTATCCCTTGGTCGTATCTCTTTTCTTCAGCCGCTACAAAGGAGGAATTCCCAACCCAAAGGAAGTCATGGAGGGGTGGGAGCCTTGGACTTCCAAAGAGGAGCCGAGGTGGCGCAGTGGTTAGGGTGCTGTACTGCAGCTACTTCAGCTGACTGCTAGTTCAGCAGATCAGCGGATCAAATCTCACCGGCTCAAGGTTGACTCAGCCTTCCGTCCTTCCGAGGTGGGTAAAATGAGGACCCAGATTGTTGGGGGGCAATATACTATTTAGTATACTGTCTTTGGTGTAAGCTGCCCAGAGTCCTCGGAGAGTGGGCGGCATAGAAATATGAATAATAATTAATTAATTAATTAATAAAGGAGAACCCCCATTTAAAAAAGAAAAAGAAAAGACTCGGTTGCAATGAAAAGGGGTTGGATTGCGGAGGCAAAAATTAGCTTTCCTTTTTTTTTTTTTCTCCATCCCTTCTTTGTCTCCCTCCATCCCTGACAGCAGCCACCCTCTTTTGCCCCCAGCCCCACAACAGAGGGGCTTCGCCACGACCGCTGTTGCAATCTGCCTTTTATGCAGCCGAGTGTGGAAGCTCCTAATTACAAGGCCAAGCCGGGCAGTGGGTGAGGCGGCCCGCTGAGCCCCACAAATGCACACCTGATTATCCATCGCGGAAGCCGTTAGAAGGGGTTACTCCGGAGTCGAAGCCTTCACCGCACGACTCTTCATTATTCACCGCTGTTCTGCAAACTCGCCTTTCGGAAGAAAGAACGGGAAATGGTTAAGGGGGGGGGGACAAAGAAGGCCAAATGTTTCCTTCTGCCTTCCCCTTTTTCCCCCCTACCGGTTGTACGGACACACATACATACATACACACACAAACACACAGAGACAACATCTCTTGCCTGCTGGGCGCGGAGCTACCTTTCACGCTCGGCTTGGTGCAAACTCTGATGAAGCCATTGAAAAATGCAGCGGGGGATGCATAGCGTTTCCTTGGGATGGAGGGGAGGACGGGGGGGGAGGGGGCCCAAGCTTGAAGAGGAAGCCCCAGGAAAAAAAAACACGACACACACCCCCCTGCCAGGTAGACAGACTCTGCCGCTGCAGGTTGAAGGAGCCGTCCCACCGTGCAGAATTAGGGAAGAGATTAAATGTTTTCCATTGTTTGGCTTTGCGTCCCAGGGAACAGCATAATATTCTGTTCTGCCGGAATGATGGCGGTCGCGGCCGGCGACAGAATTCCTCTTTACCCCGAAATTAGTCTAGGGATGCCAGACTCCATTCTGAATGGATATCCAGAAGGCCTTTCGAGAATCACACTCCTGCCTTGCCATTGCCTGGCTATTTTTTTTTCTTCTTCTTCCTCCCAGACATGGTTGTATATTAAAGATGGATGGATGGATGGACGGACATGGATAAATAACGATGGACATGGATAGTTAACGATGGAGATAGAGATGAGAGAGAGAGTTAAAGATAGAAATGGATGATAGAGATAGATATGGATAGATAGCAATGAAGATGGATGGATGGACGGACATGATAACAATGGACATGGATAGTTAGCGATGGAGATAGAGATGAATGAGAGAGAGAGAGAGAGATAAAGATAGAAATGGATGATAGAGGTAGACAGATATGGATAGATAGCAATGGAGATAGATAGATGGATGGACGGACGGACGGACATGGATACCGTGTTTCCCCGAAAATAAGACCGGGTCTTATATTAATTTTTGCTCCAAAAGACACATTAGGGCTTATTTTCTGGTTAGGTCTTATTTTGGGGAAAATACGGTACTAAATGCATCCATCTGGCTGACAATCTTAACTGGGGCTTATTTTGTGGGTAGGGTTTATATTACGAGCATCCTGAGAAATCATGCTAGGACTTACTTTCCGGTTGGGTCTTGTTTTCGGGGAAACAGGGTAGATAATGATAGACATGGCTAGTTAGCAATGGAGATAGAGATAGAGATATGAGAGAGAGATATGAGAGAGAGAGAGAGAAATGGATGATATAGACAGATATGGATAGATAGCAATGGAGATGGATGGTTGGTTGGATGGATGGATGGATATGGATAGATATGATGGAGGGATGGGATGGGATAGGATGGATATAGAGAGATAGACGGACCAATAGATAGAGTGAAAAATTGATAGAAGGATAATAATAGACAGGGCCAGTCTTCCATTGAGCTGAACCCTTCAATTTTTAATTGCTGATTCCCAATATCTAATAATAAGCAAAGCCTGTTCACGGTGGGTTTAAAAGGTAACCCCTCTTTAGATAATGGTTTACCATGGCTGAATTTGCATAATCCTAAATCGGATTCCTGCCAACAGTCTCTTGATGCTGTCAGATCACTATCAGATCAAGTTCAAACGTTGGGAACAAGCCCAAAGGATTGCCCTTTACATCTGAACTTTCTTACCCGAGAAATATATTAATGCCTTAATTAGGTGATCTTCTTGTTATTATTACTAAAAAAAGAGAATGGAGTATTTTTTTTTCCTTTTATTTGGTCTTGTTTTTAAGACCAAATGTTTTGCTATCGGACTGGCTTTGGGCTTAAACGGTTTGTCTTGATTTTGTTTGATTAATGGATTGATTCGTATGGCAGCTCTCAGATTTACAGAAACACAACCGAAGGGATTGAAAATAGATTAAAAAAACAGAATGCAGTACAATAAGCCCACCCACTCAAAGATTCCTTGGTCCATCCATCAAGGCGGGAATTATGGATCTGAGCAATTGCTGATCAAAACTTTAAACAGCCCAATGAGGCTGTACCACAAAGGTTTAAAAGGGGGGGGGCTTTTAAGTATTTATTTATTTATTTATTTATTCATTCATTCATTCATTCATTCATTCATTCCATTTGTATGCCGCCCCTCTCCAAAGATGGCAGTTGGAAGGTACGATCATGGTGTTTTCCAAAGACCAAAGAAATCGAAGAGTGCTTGGCTTCTCTGTCATGAATTTAGAGGAAACCTTTAAAGAAAATATTCTTTTTCTTGCTGTATTGACTAAGAAGCCAGCTAAATCTCTCCCCCCGCCCCCTTTTACACGAAGGAGGCACTTAACGGAGCTAATTATCTGGTTTAATTGCCTGCATCAGTAGGGTTGTTTAAAACAGATAGCATAGATTGACAGAGCTTTTTAAAGCCCCTTCTTCTCCTTCTCCTTCTTCTTCCTCCTCTTCCTCTTTTTCCTCCTCTTCTTCTCCTTCTTCTTCCTCTTCCTCCTCCTCTTCTTCCTCTTCCTGTCCTCCTTCGCCTCCTTCTCCTTTTCCCCTCCTCCTTCTTTTCTTCCTTCTGTTCTTCCTTCTCCTCCTTCACCTTCTCCCTTATTATGAAAACATTCTTCCCCTCCTTCCTCCTCCTCTTCCTACTTCTCCTCCTTCTCCTTTTTCCTTCTCCTTTTCTTCCTTCTCCTCTTTCTCCTTCTCCTTTATTATGAAAACATCTCCTTTTCTTCCACCTCCTTCTCTTCGCCTCCTGCTCCTCCTCTCAAAAATTCTGTAAAGTTTACTGAATAACATGGCCCCGAAAATTATATTAACTCCTTTAAATCTTGTTTATGGTTTTTAATCCTTCCCTTCCTTCAATCCTGTTGCAAATTACAATTACAAGCCATGTTTGGAGGGGCTCTACCACCTACCTTCAAAACCTGAGGCAAGGATTCCATCCAGACAAGATCAGAAGGATATTGGCCAAGGAGAGCAGGGCTGCATGTAGTTTCATCTACCCTTGTAGGACCTTGAATCCATGAATAGAATAACAGAGTTGGAAGGGACCTTGGAGGTCTTCTAGTCCAACCCCCTGCTTAGGCAGGAAATCCTACACCACTTCAGACAAATGGTTATCCAACAGATTTATTCAGAAAAACCAGTGGATTTCTCTTCTGGCTTTGAGGCTGACATTCCCGTTCTCACCACCTCTGATTTCCTAAGGCGTCCATTTTTCACACTGTTGCTTTCCCTCTGTAAAGCGTGGAATTCATTAAGCCTTTCTAACTTCGAATATCTGCCTTAGAAATCTGAAATGGCTGTGTTTCTCTGATGGGGCAGGGCACTCTAGTAATAATACCGATCCTACACAATCCAGAAGATCGGAATACAAAATAACACAATTGGAAGAGACCTTGGAGGTCTTCTAGTCCAACCCCCTGCTCAGGCAGGAAACCCTACACCACTTCAGACAAATGGTTATCCAACATCATCTTCAAAACTTCCAGTGTTGGAGCATCCACAACTTCTGGAGGCAAGTCGTTCCACTGATTAATTGTTCTAACTGTCAGGAAATTTCTCCTTAGTTCTAAATTGCTTCTCTCCTTGATGAGTTTCCATCCATTCTTGTGCTGCCTTCAGGTGCTTTGGAGAATAGCTTGACTCCCTCTTCTTTGGGGCAGCCCCTGAGATATTGGAAGACTGCTATCATGTCTCCCCTGGTCCTTCTTTTCATTAAACTAGACATACCCAGTTCCTGCAACTGTTCTTCATATGTTTTAGTCTCCAGTCCCCTCATCGTCTTTGACCAACCTAACATGTGAACACACCAACTACTCCATGTTCGCCAGATGGTGAGCTATTGGCTGTGGGAACGGTAGCCTTTAACTGAGTCAAAAAAGTGGATTTCGGACCGGTGGGTGCACTGTCATTTCTGTCCTTACTTCAGTTATCCTGAAGATGCTGAGACAGAAACGGCTTCCGGAGTCCCCTGGCGTGTTTTAAGAGACAATCAATGAAAAAAAATAATAATAATCACAGAGAAGCTGTGATGGTAACTGATTGAGCCAGCTCGAGACTTAGGAAGAGAAATGAGAGTGGGGAGGGAGCACAAAAAAAATTCCTATTTTCTGCACGCCTGCCCCAGTTCGAAGAGCAGATGGCTTGACAGCGTGATGCAGGATTCGTCAAGGTATATCTGGCATTAGTTTTGCAAGCACGGCGATCAGTTTTGACTTGGCCTAAATGATGACTGCGATTCCTCGGAGACCCATGAAGGATGGAGGTCATTAGCTTGAGGTGGGGAGAATCCACTTCTCTTGTGCTCAAAAGAGGCAGTTATTCCTTGTTTTGCTAGACTTGTCTCGGCCATTGTTAACTGCAGAAACACTTGAGCTCACTCATTGAGGATTGTGTTCCTTAACAGAACAGACAGAACAATAACTAGAGTTGGAAGGGAACTCTGAGGTCTTCTAGTCCAACCCCCTGCTCAAGCAGGAGACCCTGTACCATTTCAGACAAATGGACGTCCAATCTCTTCTTTAAAACCTCCAGGCCTTCATTTATATCGGAAGGGAGACCGAGATCAGACAAAACAAATAATTCATAAGAAGGGACCTCGAAGGACTTCTAGTGTTCCATTGGGGCCTCTTTGAGTTTGTTTGTTTGTTTGTTTTCTTTTTAATTTATTATTTCTTAATTATTATTTTTTATATTTGATTATGTTTAATTTGACGATGGACACGTATTTGTCCTAAGCACGTTGAAGCTCACTTACTGACGGTTGACCCACTCCCTCCGCGAGAAGCTAGTTCCAAGCTTCCACTATTCTTTCTCCGACATGATAGCTCTTCAACTGTCCTTCAACTCATCCCCAACAATCTGCCCCTGTCTTCAACAGCGAAGGGACCCAGGGCAGAAAACGTCCTGCAGCCAAGAAGGCTCCACACCCCATTTGCACCACTCAGGTGACCCTGAGGACTCAAATAAACCTCCCAAGTGGCCTCGACGCCTCTCTAAAAAGGATGCAAATGACCAGCTGTCTGCAAGGAGTATAAATCCTTCCATTCCCCCCACCATCCAAGTCAGAGCTGAAGAAGCTTCTTGGATGAGAAGCGAAACATCTTCAGAAACACCTTTGGTTCAACTGTCCTTCAACTTTTGATCAAGACCTCCTGTTCAACATGAGTGGGCTTGATGATCCTAAGAAGCTTTTGACACGCAGAGAGGCGTAGCTTTTCTCCATGGGTCACGTGGGGCTGCTAAGTGGACTCCCAAGTCTCCAGGGATTTGAGTTGTCAGCTCAGGGACCGCAATCCCGAGAAGAGGCTGCCAAGCTAATTCTCGGTGATTAAAACCTGACCTGCCACTTGGCCAAGCCACGCTCTCTGTGTATGGCCAGGATTCAAGTGAGGCTGTGAATCAGGGAGAAAACCTTAAGCCGCTGACTCACGACACTTAGCTGGGCACTGACATGACTTCGGTGGAACTTAAGTGGAACTTACTATCTTACTAGTATCTATTTCTTCCCACTTATTACCATAACCATGTTGCTTGTACCTTTCAATTTTAGTGTTTTTATTTGTTTCCTAGTATGATTTGATAGTTCATTAGTAACCTTGACTATCACCAAATGTTGCAGCTTTTTTATTCTTGATGAATGTATTTTATTCTCCTTATGTGCACTGAGAGCACATGCACCAAAGACAAATTCCTTGTGTGTCCACTCACACTTGGCCAATAAAGAATTCTGTTCTGTTCTGTTCTGTTCTATTCTGTTCTATTCTATTCTATTCCTATATTAATTCCATTTCCATTCCATATTTCTATTCTATTCTATTCTATTCTATTCTATTCTATTCTATTCTATTCTATTCTATTCTATTCTATTCGTATATTCTATTCCATTCCATTCCATTTCATAGTTCTATTCTATTCTATATCCCTATTCTTATTCTTGATGAATGTATTTTATTCTCCTTATGTACACTGAGAGCATATGCACCAAAGACAAAATTCCTTGTGTGTCCAATCACACTTGGCCAATAAAGAGTTCTATTCTATTCATTCTTTTCTTATTCTTATTCTATTCTATTCTATTCTATTCTAATTCTATTCTATTCTATTCTATTCTATTCTATTCTATTCTATTCTATTCTATTCAATCTTATTCTATTCTATTCTATTCAGGCTGTTACAGCATCTCCGTAGTCAAAATGTGATCAAAATTCAGCCCCTTGGCAAATGGCTCCTATTTATGATGGTTGCAAATGTCCCGGAGGTCACGTACTTCACCTGAATGTTTGAAGCTCTATTTTGTAACCTGTGAAAGTTGAGTCTGGAAGCAATAACGGTGCCCACCCACGGATCCCCCACTTCACTTTTTCCTGGGGAAGAAAAGCCCACCTTTCTCCCTTCTTTCATCAGGCCTCGCTCTCTGCCTGGGTCAGGAGGGTTAATTGTCTGGTATGCTTGTTTAAGCATCTGTGGAAAATGGCCACCAGATTGCTCCAGATCTCCCTTGCTTAGTTGAAATCACATTAAAGGCCAAAAAGGAAAGGAAAGGAACAAAATAACAAGAATCCACTGGAAATACTCCCGCTATAAAGGCCATAAGTTGGTGGCTGGAGCCTGCAGGGAGTTGCTAACACCGGAACGAGCCATTAGAGAATAAAAATAGATGCTAAACTATAGAGGTATCTTGAGATTGGGTCATAATTGCTCAGGGTTGTTGTTTTTTTTCCTTTCTCCTTCCTTTCCTTATAAGTCTTTCAGAAGCCTAAGCACGCATGTCTGATAAAAGCGGTGTGGGGTTAGGACATTGTCAGTGTCGTGACACGTTCCTGATCTGGAAGTGAAGACACAGAAGAGATAAAAATGGAAGAATAGATGAGGGATACAGAGATCGGTCAGCAAACTTAAATCGTCAGCTTAGTTTAGCCCGGGGCCTGCAACATTTGGATCCGTGTCCCACAGAAAAGAAAACACCAGGAGCACAAAACCTGGGTGGGCATGGCCAACTCGATGTCACTCACTTCCACCAGTCACATGACCACCCCTAGCCACGCCTACCCAGCCGGTCATTAGGACAGAGAACCAGTTGTTAAAAAACACCGGGAACCACAAAATCCTTTAGACATCTCTCTCTCTCCCCCCTCCCTCCTTTCCTCCCTTTCCTCCCTCTCCCTCTGTATCTCTCTATGTCTCTCTCTCTCTGTATCTCTCTGTCTCTGTCCTGGCCGCTTCTCCATCCCCCACTGTCACCCTTACCTTCTCAGGCCAGGCAAGGAGTGAGGGGGAGGGGCGGGGAGGGGCAGGGCCAGCCAGTGGTGGGATCACCTGACAGGGAGCCATAGCAGAGGGCCCAAAGAGCCGCATGTGCTCACCCCTGGTTTAAGCCGATTGCAACCTGTTTCCTCTGAAAATAAGACATCCCCCCGATAATGATAATAAGGCTTTTGAGTGCATGCGCTAAAATAAGCCTCCCCCGAAAATAAGCCCTCCCCAAAAATATTTAAACGCAGAGCTGGAAATCAGGTAAGACGGCAAGAGGAGCCCCATCTTGCTCCACGAACCCAAAATAATAAAAGACCTCCCCAAAAATAAAGCCAAGCGCTTATTTCAGGGTTCAAAAAAATATATAAGACAGGGTTTATTTTCGGGGAAACACGGTAGGAACTCCAGCATTGTGGGTATTTATAGCCATGGGTTGCATGAGCCCTAGTTTATTGGGGTAGAATGTAGTCTGGATTCCCAGGAGGGAGGGCTGCTTTCCAGAGGGCAAAGAGGCAGCTGAGCTTAGAATGTCTGGTAAGCAGGAAGAGGGTTAAAAAGAGCTTCTCTCTAGCGATTCCCAGTATATTCTGTAGTTATGCAAATAGTTGTTTAGTCTGGCAAGATTCTGTCTACAGGCAAAGAACCCTCAGGAAATTGAAGTACTTCGCATGTCGTTCTCAGTTCTTGAGGCCTGACATTTATTCATCAACAAAGAATCGAGGGTTAAGATAATGTGTGAATCCAGATAGCGAGATTGTTCATGGCATAAGTTACTGAGCCAGCTTGTTTTAGAGCTCTATTATTTTGTAATCATAATCATAAGTTTGTCAAGCATATATAAGATAAAAGTATAAACATAATTTGAATACATGAAAAGAGTAAGTAAAAGGAATATTAGGACAGGGACGGTTGGCACGCTGGTGCACTTATGCATGCCCCTTACAGACCTCTTAGGAATGGGGTGAGGTCAACAGTAGACAGTCTAAGGTTAAAGTTTTGGGGTTTGGGGAAGAAACTACAGAGTCAGGTAGTGCATTCCAGGCATTGACCACTCTGTTACTGAAGTCATATTTTCTGCAGTTGAGTTTGGAGCGGGTTTACCTTGAGTTTGTATCTATTATTTGCTTGTGTATTGTTGTGGTTGAAGCTGAAAATAGTCATTGACAGGAAAAGACATTGTGGCAGATAATTTTTATGTATTATGCGTAGGTCAGACCAAAGTCGGCATAGTTCTAAGTTCGAAGCAGTAGTGGGTTGCCCCCAGTTCAGTCCGGTTCTATAGAACCGGTAGTAAAAGCGGGAGGCTCCGCCCACCTGCTATGATGTCATTATGGGTGATCTGCGTGCACGCTCCCATTGCGAACTGGTAATAAAGATAAGTAGAACCACCCCCTGGTTCGAAGCTCTCTTTCTCTTGGCCTGCAAATGAACCTCGGTGTTATCCAGTCCCACCATGTGCAATGCCGGAAACCTTTGGGCCACTTCACACCTGGCCTTAAATCAAACCCCCCCACCCCCACCCCATACCTTCTGCTGCTCTTCCCAGCCAGGTTCAACAATGACGGTTGCAGTTTTGGTTCTGCTCTCCTGATTTACCATTGTTGTTTTTTTTTTTATGGCAGTGGAGTCTGCCTCAAAATCGAGGGAAATCTCATAAAACGGAGACTAAACATCTCCTTCCAGAGCTCGGGCAGAGATTTTTTTTTATTATTATTATTTTTATTTTATTTTTATTTTTTGGGCATCCGTGCTTATTCCGCAGAGGAGACTGTGTAAACAATATCGGGTCCCTCGAGTCGCCGATATCTGTACAGTTAAGTGGTAACAGCTTGAGAAATGCATTTCTTTCGTGCGTTTGCGGTAAAATTTGAAATGGGCCGGGGCTAAAATAAATTGGTGACATTTTGTAGCAGGAGGAGGAAGCGGGAGAGGAGGAGAGGAAAGGGCAGGAATTAGAAATGAAGAGAGGGAGGGGGAGGGGGGAGGAAGAGAGAGAGAGATTTTGAAAGAGAGAGATTGAGAGGGGGAAGAGAGAGAGAGAGAAAGGAAAGAACGAGAGATGGAGGAAAGAAAGAGTGAGAGATTGAGGAAGGAGGAAGAGATTGAGAGAGAAAGTTTGAGAGAGGAAAGAGAAATTTTGGGAGAAGAGAGAGATTGAGGGAGGAAAGAGATTTTGAGAGAGAAATTTTAAGAGAGAGAGATTGAGAGAGGAAAGAGAGATTTTGAGAAGAGAGAGATTTTGAGAGAGAAAGTTTGCGAGAGGAAAGAGAAATTTTGGGAGAGAGATTGAGAGAGGAAAGAGATTTTGAGAGAGAACGTTTGCAAGAGGAAAGAGAAACTGGGAGAGAGAGATTGAGAGAGGAAAGAGGGAGAGAAAGAGAGATTGAGAAAGGACAGAGATTTTGAGAGAGAGAGAGATTGAGAGAGGAAGGAGGGAGAGAGATTGAAAGAGAGAAAGAGATTTTGAGAGAGAGAAGGAGAGACCCAGCTTGGGAAACGGTGGGACTACAGCCAGAAGTCTGATTCATTTGTGTTATTACCCGTCGGAAAGTAAATAAACCCTCCACACTTTTTGTCGGCGAAGTGTTATTCATAATTGGTTGACAGATTGCAGGGCTGTTTGGAGGGCGACTAGACCAAACACAACTAGACCAAACAGGCATTTCTAAAAGTTCAGCCTCCAGGATGCCAAGAACCCGAGGAACCGTGTGCAGTTTGCAGTCTTGATGGCTGAGGATTTTCTTGAACAAATTACGGTGGGGGTGGGGAGGGGGAGCGGGAGGGGGTTTTCTTCGACTTATGGCCACAATTGAGCCCAGGTTTTTTTTTCTTACTAAGTGAAACATTCGTTAAATGAATTTTGCCCTGTTTTACGACCTTTCGTGCCACAGTTGTTTAAGCGAATCACTGCAGTTGTTAAGAAAGTTACGAAACATGGTTGTTAAGCGAATCTGGCTTCCCCTTGCTTGTCAGAAGGTCACAGAATCGGGTCACCTGACCCCGGAACACTGCAGCCATCATAAATATGAGTCAGTTGCCAAGCGTCTGAATTTTGACCACGCAACTATTGGGGAATGCTCCAACAGTCGTTGGGAAAAATGGTCAAAAGTCACTTTTTTCAGTGCCGTTGTATGGTCACTAAATGAGAACCACCCATATCAGTTTCCTCTTGAGCATTAGCAGCAATGGCTACCAGCTCTTTCATCTTCTCCATCTGATTTTCCCTGCCTTTCTTGAAGGAAGATCTTGCTTGGAGAAACCGCTGTAATCCAGTTGGCCACAGGCTACAGGCAGAGGTGGGATTCAGCCGGTTCGGACTGGTAGTGGCGATCTGCGCAATCCCGTCCTATATCACTGTGTTTTTGACACCACACACATATGCGGACGGCACGCGAGAGTGAATTGCCGTGTTGTTTGACGGCTCACGCGAGCGAATTGCCGTGTTTTGTGACGCCACCCGAATGTGCGGATGGCGCATGCGCAAGCTAAAGTGAGCATGCATGCGCGCGCACTCACATTTCCGGTGGTGGGCGAACCGGTTGCTACAGTATATGAATCCCACCTCTGGCTACAGGAAGAGGCTAGTGACTCCTTACGGACTTAACGGCAGACGTTATCGGATGAACTTTCATGGAGTGATAGCCCGCTTTGTACGTAAAGCGTTTGTAGTGATTAGCAAATTAAAATCTCCAGCGACTGGTTTGGTTCAATCTCTTCTTAGTAGCTGGGGTTCCTCCCCTCCCAATAGGTTGAAACCTGTTCTGCCCCAGCTCCGGATTCCCAAGGATTGTGACACACACCAACGGTCCTTATCAAAGTTATAACGTACCAAGAATAAACAAAGTCCGGCAAAGGTTGGCAACCAGCCCAGAAAACAAGATACGATAAGACACTCACTCTTCAAAAATGCTCTTTAATAATTACACGTGGTTTCCAGCAAGAAATTACTAACTGAATGCGACTTAAATAGGCTAAGGGAGTGGCCAATTATCCTCAAACCTTACTCTCAAGGAGACCTCCTCTTCCTGAGTAGCCACTCCTGCCTTTTGGTAGTCCTGCGTGCTCGAGCATTGAGGAGAGGCTCCTCCACTTCGCTCTCTCCACTTGAAGGAGCCTCTGGAGGTTCTGAAGGCCCTGGCTGAGTCTCTGCCTCTGGCACCACATCCTCTTCAGCCTCCTCGCTGTCCGACGCGAGCACCGGCTGCGCAGGCTGCTGGCGCGACCCCACACCAGCCTCCTCGTTGTCGGGATCAGCCACGATCCGCACAGGCCGCTGGCAGGCCACAACAAAACCAGAAGCCACAACAAAACCAGAAACTCCCAGAGACTGGGAGTTCTAGTCGCACCTGAGACATGAAAGCTGGCTGGGTAACTTTGGGCCAATCACCAGGAGACTGAGAGTTCTAGTCGCATCTGAGACATGAAAACTGGCGTGGTGATTTTGGGCCAATCACCAGGAGACTGGGAGTTCTAGTCCCACCTGAGATGAGACTAGTTTGCATGATGCATCAAGTCTGAGCAGTTCTATAAAATGTTGCCATGCAGGACCCAGCCAGGCGCGCTGTTTCAGAAGCGTTCGGGAGAGTCCTATCCACAGGGAAAAGCGGAATATCAGACAGGCCATCTTAGTTTCAGAACATGGTCCTGTTCCTTGATTAGAAATAGTTGAAAGATTAACTACGGTTTTCAGAGATTTAATCTAAAAGCTTAGCGGAGCTTTTGACATGGATCTTTCCCTGGGTGATTTAGATAACCATGTGAGAAGGAGACACTCGGAGATAGCAGGGTAATTTTGGAAAATTAATTAGATAAGGTCTTCCATGATGATGCTGGCAGAGGGAGGGCGTGTGTGGCAATCTCCACGCAAACTGTAATATGCTTGTAACTTACTATGACGTCTCACTCCCTTCTGACTTGTTTCCAGGAATCCTGCTTCAAAGGAATCTTGGTCTTCACATCACATGCAAAACCCACTCTGTTAACACTTCAATGTTCTCAGTCACAACCAATGACTTTCGGGAACAAAAGAAGGAATTTAAGGATCTGGAGAAATCTGTGGCTTTTTCTTTTTTTTTTTAAATTTTGGGAATTAATGGCCTTTGTACGATTTGTGATTTTGGTAGCAGAATCCCAAGCACAATGAGAAGAGTCTTAAACCAGAGGTCCCCAACCTTTCGGATCTCAGGGACCACTAAATTCATCATTTTAAATCCCGCGGACCACTAATACGATCTGCCTAATGACCGCCTGGGTGGGCGTGGCTAGGTGGTCATGGGACTGGGTGGGCGTGGCCAACTTGATGTCACTCATGTCAAGGGGCACCTCACCAGCCTCTACTCGCCCCTCCCCTCCCAGCCACTCCTCGCCTCCCCACCCGGGCTCCTTAGGGCCCCAACAGGAAGCAGTTGTTGGAGCTAAGCAGCCACCATGAGAAAGAGTTGGCAAAACAGCTGGCTCAGTTCAAATTGGATCTGACCGAGAAGGAGGCTCAGCAGAAGCATCTCACTGAGGACTAGGAGCATAGGCTTTCCAAGCAGAGGGAAGACCTGCAGAAGTGCAAGGCCAGGTACCGGCGCCTGGAGGCTCAGCGGGCTGAGATGGTCAGCCAGTTCCAGGCCATGATGCGGTCCCACTGGAACGAGGCCCTCCAGCTCTTTGTCACCAGCAGCACTTCCCTCCAGCCTTCGCCCAAAGCCCCACACCAGGAGGCTGAAGCAGACCCCGAGTTGGAATTTCTGCCCCCCTCCGACCCACACAAAAAGACCTCAAAGGGGAAGACTCTCTGCAGCAACACAAACGTTCATTGCATGTTTCTGGCTCAGGGGCCATAGTTTGAGCACCCCTGATTTAGTGCAATATAAAAAATACAAATATTTTTTTTGCGGACCACGGTGGTCCACGGATCGCCAGTTGGTGACCGCTGTCTTAGAGGAATATCGATGGAAGAGAATATTTGTAGCTCAGGGCTGAACTGTGCGGGTCCTCGGTGCTCTCTGAACTTGGTCGTTTTCTTGCAGACATTTCATGACCCAACTAGGTGACATCATCAGTATTACAAGTAGGTAGCAAGAACCTCACCCTTTAGAAAAATAGAAAGGGAAATCTAAATGGCTGCTAGATTTATATTGCATCTTCCCTCTTGGAGCTGAAGTCCCGCTCACCCGCCCTGGCTCCAAATCGTGCTATTTAGGCACGGTTTTGAGGCCGGGCGCATGCGTGGACGTGCACACGCTCACATTTGCAAATCGGGAAAGTAAGGGAATACCACCTCTTAGACCAGAAGACCTCCAAGGTTTCTTCTAACTCTGTTATTTTGTTGTAGCAAGGACCTAACCTGTATCTCCTCACAAAGAAGCACGTGCGAAAGCATCCTTAAAAGTCGAAAGGACTAATTCAGAGACAATCGTGGTTTAATCAAGTTGTCCTCTTTTTTGTTTGTTTGTTTGTAAGCTTCTCGGCATTAGTATATGTCGTTTGTTAGGGAAGGAAGAAGTGGATTTGCTAAAGTGGAATTGTTTTGGTTCATCTCAGACTCTTCAGTACGCTAAATATTTATCATCCCAGGGGCCAACGTGTCAGGCGACTGAGTTGGAAGAGAAAGCTAGAATCATGAGGTCCAGATTGTTAATTATCATTTGTTAAGCTGTCAACAACCTTCTTGCCTTGTCCTTTAACTCCTCTCTTCTTTCTGGCTCTCTTCCTTCTTTCTCCTTATCGTTGCTAAGCTTTCTTTGACTTGGCCATTTCCCCCACCACCCTGCCTTCCATTTGTAAACCATCCCCAATCCCCCAGAGAGATTTCTTCCCCGGCTAGCAGAGATAAAAGTCCCCTCTCCCACCGCCTTTTTGTGATTAATCAGTCCTCGGGCAGCCTCGATAGGGTGTTAATTTGTAAACTCAGTGGACAGGCAGCCTGTGATAAGTCGCAACAGCTGCTCGCATGTCCACCCTGGGAGATGGCCTAGATAAGCCTCGGAGACTGCCAAAATTATATGGGAGTAATGGAGTAGGAAGGAACAGACAGCGAGGAAATTGGAGATAGATAGATAGATAGATAGATAGATAGATAGATAGATAGATAGATAGATAGATGATAGAAAAAATATAGATGGATGGATGGATAGATATAGAATGATATAGTGATAGATAGAAATAGATAGAAGATAGATATAGATAGATGATTGATATATAGATAAGAGATAGATATGATTGATATAGTGATAGTGACATAGCAAGATAGCAAGATGGGGAGAGAGATGAATGAGAGAGAGAGATGATAGATAGATAGAAATAGATAGGCAGAAGATACAGATAGATGATTGATATAGAGATATTGAGATAGATAGATGATAGATAGATAGATAGATAGATAGATAGATAGATAGATAGATAGTACGTAGAGTGATAGAATGATAGTAGAGTGATAGAAATAGATATAGATAGATGATTGATATAGAGATAGATAAGAGATAGATATAAGATGATTGATAGAGATAGTGATAGCAAGATAGCAAGATAGGGAGAGAATGAATGCGAGAGAGAGATGATAGATAGAAATAGATAGGTAGAAGATACAGATAGATGATTTATATAGAGATATTGAGAGATAGATAGATAGATAGATAGATAGATACATACATACATACATACATACATACATGTGTGTATGTATGTATGTATGTATGTATGTATGTATGTATTTTCAAGTAAAGCCTGAAGAAGTTACTTGGATGAAGCAGTGAAATCTTTCAAAGCGAAAAAGAAAAGAAGTCCAATTGCCATGACTCATTTTCCAGACATTCCATCCTGAAACAAATTCCTTCTGTGTCTAAATCACCCTTGGCCAATAAAGAATTCTATTCTATCATGTTCTCCATGGCTGAGGTGGGACTTGAACTCATGGTCTCCCGCTTTCTAGCCCAGTGCTTTAACCGCTAGACCAGAGTCTTCCAGACTTGGAAGACTTGCGGCCTTCAATTCCCAGAATCCCTCAGCCAACTCTGCTTGCATGACAGCCGGGGGAATTCTGGGGAGTTGGAAGTCCACAAAGCCTTAAAAGTCTTGCCAAGTCCTGAGACCCCTGCCCTCGACCAAACTGATACGGGCACCTTGCATTCCAGGGCACAACTCTTGCCGTGTTTTGTTGGTTCAGTGGGGAGGAGGTGGGAATTGAAGCAGCTGAGAAATTAGGCGGCCTTGTCCGTGAGAGGGAGGAGAGAGAAAAATATGAAATAAAAATGACAGTTGCCCTGCAAGGACCCTGATCCATCCATTTCAGGAGAAATGACTCACTTGGCAGTTTCCCCTTGGCTCCCTTCCATTCTTCCTCCCCTCCCGCCACTTCTTCATCCTTTGCCAAGTCTTGTCTGGCAGGCCGTTAGGATGATAAAATGCAGGTTCCTGGCAAGCATCATAAGGAGGACTTTGTTCCGACAGGCTAAACCCCAGCTGCCTTCCCCAGTGGCTGAGCTCTCTTCTTTGGCTCGACCGAAACAGAGACGCGAGGTGTGAACGGATAACCACGTCCGTTGGGTGAGGAGGGTTGCATCTAGAGCAGCGGTCACCAACCGGTGGTCCGTGGACCACTGGTGGTCCGTGAGAAAATTTTGGTGGTCCACAGAAAAATTACTTGCATTGTTTATTTTGCACTAAATCAGGGGTCCTCAAACTACGGCCCCTGGGACGGATACGTGCAATGAACGTTTGTGTTGCTGCAGAGAGTCTCTTCCTTTGGGGTCTTTTTGTGCGGGTCGTAAGGGGGCAGAAATTCCGACTTGGGGTCTGCTTCAGCCTCCTGGTGTGGGGCTTTGGGCGAAGGCTGGAGGGAAGTGCCGCTGGTGGCAAAGAGCCGGAGGGCCTTGTTCCAGTGGGACTGCATCATGGCCTGGAACTGGCTGACCATCTCAGCCCACTGAGCCTCCGGGCGCCGGTACCTGGCCTTGCACCCCTGCAGGTCTTCCCTCTGCTTGAAAAGCCTATGCTCCTAGTCCTCAGTGAGGTGCTTCTGCTGAGCCTCCTTCTTGGCCAGATCCTATTAGAACTGAGCTGTTTTGCCAACTCTTTCTCGTGGTGGCTGCTTAGCTCCAACAACTGCTTCCTCTTGGGGCCCTAAGGAGCCAGGGCAGGGAGGCAAGGAGTGACTGGGAGGGGAGGGGCAAGTAGAGGCCAGTGAGGTGCCCCTCAACATGAGTGACATCGAGTTGACCACGCCCACTCAGTCACATGACCACCTAGCCGTGCCCACCCAGCTGGTCATTAGGCAGATCATATTAGTGATCCGTGGGATTTAAAATTATGAATTTAGTGATCCCTGAGGTCCGACAGGTTCGTGACCCCTGATCTAGAGGGTTGCATCTAGAGAAAGGAGTACATTTGGGTGAGAGAAAAATAATGAATGGAAAGATGAGAGTCTTTGCTTATATTGTTGTGTGCATTTTGCTATTGTCTTTTTGTCAGTTCGAGACCTGAGTGCCTCGCGACGGGGTGAGCTCCCGTCCTCGCCTCAGCTCTTGCCAACCTAACAGTTTGAAAGCATGCAAATGCAAGTAGATAAATAAGTATCACTTTGGTGGGAAAGCAACAGCATTCTGTGCACTTTGGTGTATAATCATGCCGGCCACATGACCCCAGAAGCATCTTCAGACAATGCTGGCTCCCTCAGCTAGGAAACGGAGATGAGCACGGTTCCCTAGAGTCAGACATGACTGGACAGAGGAAAACTACCTGTTATGACCCAGCTCCCAAAATACGACAAACCCTCTGAAGTTAAATCAATTATTCCTTTATTAGGAGCGCCAGCAGCCCCGGCAAAAAGTTTCTCTCTCACCACAGGCTAACAAGTCTGTCCAGCAGGGAGATGAATAGTTGTCTGCCCCATGTATTCATCTCCGCCCCCTGCCTTTTATCCCCAGAGCTAAGGTGGGGCTCCGCTAGCAGCGGTGGCTTTTCTGTCCCAAGGACCGGCCCATAGATTTCCACTGCTCTCCTCTCCTCTGCCTTCTATGCATTCATGCATCAGGCACTGGACCCAGATGTTCCTCCTCTTCCTCATCAGCCACCTTCAGACCTGGGGGCTGTTGACTCTCTATCTGAGGGTTGATGGACAGCCCAGGCTACGCCTCTGTCTCTCTCTCACTCTCTCTGTGCCAGCTCTATTCTCTCTTCCCCCTCGGAGCTCTCAGGTTGCCTTGATGCTGATCTTGACTCCCACGTCTCCGCCTCATCTGATTCGGCTACTGGAGGGGCTGGCGGGCAACAGGCCATAACACTATCTTTTTAATCTGTTTTTTCATCTTCCCTACCTAAACCTGGCCTCATACTTTGCTGGTCACCTCCCATGCAAGACCTAAGCAGGTCCAACTCTGCTTGGCTTCTCCAATCTACCAGCGCTGGCTGGGTGGCCACCGGGTGAGCTCCTAGAAGGGATTTCTAGCACATGAGAAACGGTTAGAAAAAGAGGTCTTTTAAACAGCACCTTTTAATGCTGTTGTTTCTTTGTCGCAAACCATCTTGGAACATCGGTTGGGGTTTCGTCAGGTTGGTTTCGTCAACCAACACCAGCGGGTTAACCTTTTGGTGCCTTTTTGATTTACTTGACTTCTCAGCTCTTCAGCCTTCGCTTTTATGTTAGGAGATTGGTGTAGTGTTTATATTCATTGCAGACCTGTTTAAGCAGCTTTTATGGCTTTGCAACGCTTATGTCTTGTTGAGTCGTGGTTTTTAGGTTACATTGTGCTTATTGGGTGGGTTGCAAATGATGTTATATATATGCTGGTTTGACTATTATCTATCAACTATCATCGATTATCTATCTATTATCTATCATCTACCGGTTTCTGTTTCTTTTCTATTCCGTTCCATTCCATTCCATTCCATGCTATGCTATGCTATGCTATGCTATGCTATGCTATTCTCTGTCTGTCTATCTCTATCCATCCGTCCATCCACCCATTCACCCATCTATCCATCCATCCATCCATCCACCTACCTACCTACCTATCTACCCACCCATCATTCCACCCACCCACCCCCCCATTGCTATCCAACTAAGTTATCTAGCCTCTCTCTCTCTCTCTCTCTCTCTCCCTACCTACCTACCTAGCCACCATTCCATCCACCCATCCATCCATCTATTGCTATCCAACTAAGTTATCCAGCCTCTCTCTGTCTCTCTCTCTCTCTCTCTCTCTCCCTACCTATCTACCTACCCAGCCACCATTCCATCCACCCATCCATCCATCTATTGCTATCCAACTAAGTTATCCAGCCTCTCTCTCTCTCTCTCTCTCTCTCTCTCTCTCTCTACCTACCTACCTATCTACCTACCCAGCCACCATTCCATCCACCCATCCATCCATCCATCCATCTATTGCTATCCAACTAAGTTATCCAGCCTCTCTCTGTCTCTCTCTCTCTCTCTCTCTCTCCCTACCTATCTACCTACCCAGCCACCATTCCATCCACCCATCCATCCATCCATCCATCTATTGCTATCCAACTAAGTTATCCAGCCTCTCTCTGTCTCTCTCTCTCTCTCTCTCTCTCTCCCTACCTATCTACCTACCCAGCCACCATTCCATCCACCCATCCATCCATCCATCCATCCATCCATCTATTGCTATCCAACTAAGTTATCCAGCCTCTCTCTCTCTCTCTCTCTCTCTCTCTCTCTCTACCTACCTACCTATCTACCTACCCAGCCACCATTCCATCCACCCATCCATCCATCCATCCATCTATTGCTATCCAACTAAGTTATCCAGCCTCTCTCTGTCTCTCTCTCTCTCTCTCTCTCCCTACCTATCTACCTACCCAGCCACCATTCCATCCACCCATCCATCCATCCATCCATCTATTGCTATCCAACTAAGTTATCCAGCCTCTCTCTGTCTCTCTCTCTCTCTCTCTCTCTCTCTCTCCCTACCTATCTACCTATCCAGCCACCATTCCATCCACCCACCCATCCATCCATCTATTGCTATCCAACTAAGTTATCCAGCCTCTCTCTCTCTCTCTCTCTCTCTCTCTCTCTCTCTCTCCCTACCTATCTACCTACCCAGCCACCATTCCATCCACCCACCCACCCATCCATCCATCTATTGCTATCCAACTAAGTTATCTAGCCTCTATCTATCTACTTATCTACCTATCTACCCACCCACCATTCCATCCACCCATCTATCCATCCATCCATCCATTGCTACCCAACTAAGTTATCCAGCCTCTATCTTTCTATCTATCTATCTATCTATCTATCTATCTATCTATCTATCTATCTATCTATTTATTCATCCATCCATCCATTCATTCATTTACTGTATCTACCCATCCCTCCTGTCTTATCTGTCAGTCGTTCCTTCCACCTATCCGTTTTTCCTTAAAATGCTTTTTTAGGCTGAACGAAATACCGTAGAGTCTTTTTCTTTTTTTTTCCTTAATGGATAATTGGTTGTCAGTTCTGGTTGCTGAGAAAACCTTGAGCAATTAATTTGAGCCGTGCTGGATTTCAGCTGGGAAAGGTAGACGGATGAAAGTAACCAGCATGCAACTAGGATGTTCTACTACAGGTGTACCAGAGGCAGGGAAGTACATATGTTAATAGCCCCACTTCATAGTTCCTAGTAAACTCTGAGGCTTCTGCACTTACGGTATGTGCCCTGAAAATTAAACAGGTACCGTGTTTCCCCGAAAATAAGACCCTGTCTTATATTTTTTGAACCCCGAAATAAGCACTTGGCCTTATTTTCGGGGAGGTCTTATTATTTTGGGGCACGTGGAGGAAACAAGGAAATAGCGGGGACCAGCTGTGCATGCATTTAAATATTTTAGGGGAGGGCTTATTTTCAGGGGGGGGGCTTATTTTAGCATATGCGCTCAAAAGCCCGATTGGGCTTATTATCAGGGGAGGTCTTATTTTCGGGGAAACAGGGTATTAAAGATAAATAATGAGGGCTGAGCTGGGAAAGTTCAGGTACAGATAAGTCCTCGACTTACAACAGTTCATTCAGTGACCGTTCAAAGTTATAATGGCACTGACAAAAAGCGACTTACAACCGTTTTTCACACTTACGACCGTTGCAGCATCCCCATGGTCACGTGGTCAAAATTCAGCCACTTGCCCACTGACTCATACTTACGACGGGTGCAGCGTCCCGGGGTCACGCGATCCCCTTTTGCGACCTCCTGACCAAGCGAAGTCAACGGGGGAAGCCCGATTCACTTAGCCACCACATTATTCATTTAACAACTGCACGGATTCGCTTAACGACTGTGGCGCAAAAGGTCGTAGAGCGGGGCAAATTTTACTTAAGAGATATTTCACTGAGCAACAAAAACCTTAGGCTCAGTGGTGGTCGTAAGTTGAGGACTACCTGTACTTTCCCCCCCCCCCCTCAAAGTACTTAAAGAAAGAAGATAGAGCCAGAATTTTACTATAAGCAGTCCTCGACTTATGACCACAATTGAACCCAAAATTTCCATTGGCTTAGCCAAGGCCAATGTTAAGTGAGCCGGGGCCCCATCCTACCACCTTTCTGTCATGGTTGTTAAGCAAATCACTCCAGTTGTTAAGCAGATCAGGTGGTCCAGGGGTGAAATCTAAAAATTTTCCGGTTCTGTGTGCGTGGCTTGATGGGCGTGGCAGGGGAAGAAAAGAAGGAAGGAAAGGAAGGAAGAAAAAGGAGGAAAGGAAAGGCGTAAGGAAGAAAAAGAAGGAAGGGAAAGGAAAAAGGAAGGAAGGAAGGAAGGAAGGAAGGAAGGAAGGAAGGAAGAAAGGAGAGAAGAGAAAAAATGAAAGGGAGGGAGGAAAGGAATAGGCGGGGAAGAAAAAGGAGGAAAGGAAAGGCGTAAGGAAGAAAAAGAAGGAAGGGAAAGGAAAAAGGAAGGAAGAAGGAAGAAGAGAAGAGAAAAAATGAAAGGGAGGAGGAAAGGAATAGGCGGGAAGAAAAAGGAGGAAAGGAAAGGGGTAAGGAAGAAAAAGAAGGAAGGGAAAGGAAAAAGGAAGGAAGGAAGAAAAGAGAAGAAAAAAATGAAAGGGAGGGAGGAAAGGAATAGGCGGGGAAGAAAAAGGAGGAAAGGAAAGGCATAAGGAAGAAAAAGAAGGAAGGGAAAGGAAAAAGGAAGGAAGGAAGGAAGGAAGAAGAGAAGAGAAAAAATGAAAGGGAGGCAGGAAAGGAATAGGCAGAGAAAAAAAGGAGGGAAGGAAAGGGGTAAGGAAAAAAAGGAAGGGAAAGAGAGAGAGAGGAAAAAGAAAGAAATAAGGAAGGAAAGAAAGAAAGAAAGAAAGAAAGAAAGAAAGAAAGAAAGAAAGAAAGAAAGAAAGAAAGAAAGAAAGAAAGAAAGAAAGAAAGATTCCACGTCTTCATTTGGCCACAGCCATGAGTGGCGTGAGTGTGGAGCTGGCCTGCTGTGACGGGGCGCAAAGACCCACAGGCAGACAGAGAGAGAGAGAGAGCCTTGATTTGGACGAGAGCTTTGGCCCGCGATCTGGGTTTCTTTGTAATGGGAACGTGCGCTGCTTGCTCAAACGCCCATTTATCGTGGCAGAACGATTATCTGACAGGCGTCCTTCCGCATTACCGGCATTCAAGCTTTCTCTGCAGGGCTGATAATGATCATTTTCGGGGGGTCAGCTTTATTTGCCTCGGTTTCACCGCTTGACTAATATTCCCGCAGACGAAAATCCCCTTCAAACGCCACTCTTTTAGCCTGTTGCTGGCGAACAAAGCCTCTCTGGCTCGTGGGCCTTTCGCTTCGCTCGTCCCCTAAATCCTTTTCCCTGAAAGATCAAAGGCTCGAGATTGCGGGATGCTGTTTTAATTCGGGGCGTGATGAACTGAGCAGTCGCGCAATTCCAGTAGACGGGAACCCTTTAATAGAGGAGATAACGCCGGTGGCTGATTTTACTGGGTTGCACAGCCAGAGAGGAAAGGGATGGGAGAAAAAAGGATGCTGGGGTGAGGCTGGCGGCTTGAGAGGGACGAAGTGGCACCCCCTGTTTCTCCAGTTCCCTGCCACAAACTCCTGCAAATAAGGAGGATCCCAGGAAATGAGAGGGAAGCAGCCAGGAAAATTAGGTGGGATTCTCCCTAGATCTATTTGGCTAGCCCTCAGGTTGGTTGTCCATCCAAGTCAGTTTTTCCTCTTTGATTCATCAAGAAGAATTCTGGGCTTTGCTTGAGGGAGCCAGAGAGACATAGGGAGGACAGGAAGGAAGGGACAGAGAAGGACAGGAGGAGGAAGGAAAGAGGGACGGAGGGAGGACAGAGGGTGGTAGGGAAGGAAGGAAGGGACAGAGAAGGACAGAAGGAGGGAGGGAGGAGGGAGGGAGGGAGGACAGAGGGTGGTAGGGAAGGAAGGAAGGGGCAGAGAAGGACAGAAGGAGGAAGGAGGGAGGGAGGGAGGACAGATTGTGGTAGGGAAGGAAGGAGGGAGGGAGGGAGGGAAGACAGAGGGTGGTAGGGAAGGAAGTGAGGACAAAGGGTGGTAGGGAAGGAAGGAAGGAAGAGCAGAGAAGGACAGAAGGAGGAAGGAGGGAGGGAGGACAGAGGGTGGTAGGGAAGAAAGGAAGGAAGGGGCAGAGAAGATCAGAAGGAGGGAGGGAGGACAGGGTAGTAGGGAAGGAAGGAAAGGCAGAGAAGGACAGAAGGAGGGAGGGAGGACAGAGGGTAGTAGGGAAGAAAGGAAGGAAGGGGCAGAGAAGGACAGAAGGAGGGAGGGAGGGAGGGAGGAAGGGAAGGAAGGAAGGGGCAGAGAAGGACAGAAGGAGGAGGGAGGGAGGACAGAGGGTAATAGGGAAGAAAGGAAGGAAGGGGCAGAGAAGGACAGAAGGAGGGAGGGAGGGAAGAAGGGAGGACAAAGGGTGGTAAGGGAAGGAAGGAAGGAAGAGCAGAGAAGGACAGAAGAAGGGAGGAGGGAGGGAGAGATGGAGGACAGGGTGGTCGGGAAGGAAGGAGGAAGGGAGGGAGGGAGGACAGAAGGAGGAAGAAAGAAAAGGGCAGAGAAGGACAGAAGGAGGGAGGGATGGAGGACAGGGTGAAAGAAGGAAGGAAGGAAGGAGAAAGGAATGGAGGACAGAGAAGGAGGGAGGAAGGAAGGAAGGAAATCTGAAATTTACTGCTTGACAGCATACGGAGAAACCATCCTGCCAAGCACAGTGTTTTATACACTGCAGGGTCGGCATTAAACAAAATCTTGGCAGGGAAAAAGAATCCCTCCCCTCCCTTTCACTCCTTCAGCAGCAAGAGGTGATTTAAGCATTAGAACCTCAAACGAGGAGCTCTTCCCTGAAGAGAGAGAGAGAGAGAGATGTCACCATATCTCAAAAGCATTTCAGGGCGGGTGGGTTATTTTTGCCCAGCGAAGCAGAGAGATAAGATGGAAAACAAGGCTCCAAATTTCAGTCAAACAGCCATTTCCTCCCCTCCCCTTCACGCTACTTGTCTTCGCACCCGCAGCTTACAACCTCATGCCCCACCGTTTTCTCTCTCTTGTAAAAAAAAAAGAAAAGAAAAGAAAATCCGATTCCGGAGGCCAAAAAGAAACCAGAATAGAAAAAAAAAAAAACCTCCCCCTTGATTCTTGCAAATCTCCTGGGTCACGGCCCAGAACTGTTAGTCTGTCTGGTTAACGTTTCTCCGCCGTGTTTATCCCATTTCCTAAACCTCTGGCTATGAAATATGCGCCGCTCTAAAATCATTCATAAAGCACATCATAACACAACAAGCCAGGACGGAATAAAATCAAGGATGTCGGGAAAGAAAACCAGCCTAGCTGAGCCGTAAGTTTGGCTTCTTAACGTTTATTTTATTTATTGTGAAGCTCAATTTCTATCCTTGGAGATACTTACAGTAGTGGCCAAAATTGTGGAAACCTTTTGGGAAAAGTGTATTGTTCTAAAACTGGCTAATAACACCACTTTTCTTTTTGGAGTAGTACCATCAAATTATATATCCATGGAAAAATACTTTAATCAAGAAGGTAGTGCAATACCTTTTACGAAGGATTGGC
Source organism: Pantherophis guttatus (assembly GCF_029531705.1). The sequence goes on from NW_026844101.1 coordinate 2,350,755, forward strand.
TATTAGAATAGCAGTTACGGTAGAAAGAAGAAAAAGTGAAACACGTAGAAAAAACGAGATTTACAAAAATGATCACCATAGAAAAAAACAAGATATACAAAAATTATCACTATAGAAAAAAGGAGAGATACAAAAATTATCACCATAGAAAAAAGGAGATATATAAAAATGATCACCATAGAAAAAAGGAGATATACAGAAAGTGTCACCATAGAAAAAAACAAGATATACAAAAATGATCACCATGTCAGTTAATCCTTAGCTGGGTAACCTTTAGCATGAATGATGGCCTTACAACCTCTTCCCATGGAGTGAACCAAGTCTTTGAGTTCTGCAGCTGTTCTAATGCGAAACCAAGATTGAAGGATGGCTTCTATTAACTGGGTTTTATTGCTGGGTCGCTTCTGACTAACAAGTTTCTTCAGTGGGCTCCATAGATTTTCAATTGGGTGAAGGTCTGGGCTGTTCCCAGGCCATTCCAGCAGTGGAAGAAGATTATCTTGAAACTCCAAAAAAAAAAAAAAAGTGGTGTTATTAGCCATCAAACCTCAAAAATACACTTTTCCCCAAAATGTTTCCACAATTTTGGCCACTACTATAGATTGCAATTCTGACCTGGGCTAAGGAGTAAATCTAAAATGAACCGTAGTCACCAAGAGCTCTTAGGACAAACCCTTCGGATGGCAACACTGCTACAGGCAATTTTCAATTTTCAATAGCTCATTTAGCAACCGTCCAAAGTTACGGCAGCAGTGGGGAAAAAAAGAGTGAATTATGACTCTTTTTCACACTTGTGACCATTGCAGCCTCCCCCCCCCCCATCATCCTATGTGATTCACATTCAGACGCTTCAACAACCGACTCACACTTACGATAGTTGCGCTGTCCCGGGGTCGTGTCGTCCTCCCCTTTTTTGTCGAGCAAAAATCGACAGAGAAGGCCGTGTGACCACGGCCTTAACAACCACAGTGGTTCCCTTAGCAGCCATGGCGAGAAAGGTCGTAAAACGGGGAGGGGGGCAAAACTCGCTTTTGTCTCACTTAGCGACAGAAATGTGCTTGGCTCAGTTGTGGTCATAAGTCGAGGGCTTGCCTACAGAGTCCTTTTCTAGAATATGGAAGCCCTCTCCCCCCCCACCCCCAATTAAAGTTGTTTATCTGCTTTATTTATCGTTTGGAATGGATGTTCTGTTTTGCAGAGGGGGGGAAATCAAACTTTATAAATTAGATTTCGGGAAACTCTTATGCAGATAGATGGGTGGGTTTCTTTTTCCCCCCTCGACTGTACGTTATTGACATCCTGGCCCGAAACTGAATATCCCTGATTAACCAGAAGGCTGTTTACAGGGTTTAGGTTAATTGGATTTCTTAACAACTTCCTGGGGCTGAAACGGAGCATGGATGGGGTTTCAAAAAAAAAAGCAGAATGCTGCCTGGATATATAAACAGGAGGAAACCGTTTTACATAATAATCGGATTAGTAGAGAGCAGGTATAATCGGCTGCAGTTGTGCAGTCCCTTACAAAATGAAATACGATGGTAGTGGACCTTTGATTGACAGACGTTTCACTTGTAAGTTTCTTAAGAAGGCAGATAAAATTTTAGGGAGGATCTGTACAGGCAGTCCTCGACGTACGACAGTTGGTTTAGTGCAGTGGTGGGTTCCTCCCGGTTCGGCCGAGCCGGTAGCAGTGACGATATGACGACACCGAACCGGTTCTCCCACCCCCCCACGTTATTCTTACCTTTTATTTGGTCCCACCCCCAATCTATTGCTGCCTCCTGAGTCCCAGCTGATGACTAGAGGGAAAAAAACTGTTTAAACTCTTGCCGCGGGGCTTCAAAGGGCCGTCCTACAGCTGATCAGTGTTAAAAGCAAACAAATGAGTCAGGTCGTAAGTGCGAGGATTGGTCGTAAGTGTGAGGACCTTCCAGAAATGACTCTGAACAGCTAGCCACACCCACCTAGTCACATGACCTCCAAGCCACACCCACAAAATAAGCCATGCCCACAGAACCGATAGTAAAAAAATTTAGAACCCACCCCTGGTTTAGTGATGGTTCAAAGTTACCACCGCGCTGAAAAAAAGGTGATTTACGGCCATTTTTCACACTAACAACCATTGCAGCAGCAACATCTTCTTTTAATGACCCCATAATCCCTCGCAGGGTGGAGTCTGGGCAACTGAATGGAGCTAGAAGAGTGTTACTGGCCGGATGCCTTTCCTGTCGCCAGTGCGGAGTTTTGTTCAGCAGATACATTCTCATTGTGCTCAGAGAGAAATATCTGCCTCTACCTAGGATCGAACTCACAGTCTCCTGATTGTGAGGCGAGAGCTCCACCTCTAGGCCGCCGCACCATCCTACAACCATTGTAGCATCCCTGGGATCAAATTCAGACACGTGGCAACTGACTCAGATTTATGACGGTTGCGGGGGGTCATGTGATCCCGTTTTACGACCTTCTGACAAGCCACGGGGAAGGCAGATTCACTTAACCGTGTTGCTAACTGCAACAGCAGCAGGGCTGTGGCAAGAAAGGTGGCAAAATGAGGCAAAATTCACTTGACGACCATCTCGCTTAACAGCGGAAATACTGGGCTCCATTGTGGTCGTAAGTCGGGGACTTACCTGCATTCTCTTAAGCCTTGGTTTTGAATGCCGTTCTGTCTTCTCCTGGTACTCTCTCTGTTTTTGTTTTGTTTTTTTCATGTTTCCTGTATAATGTTATAATATTGGCCCGTTCTCCAGATGTGACGCGCATCCCTTCGGTCTCAAAGTTTCCTTCTGTCGTGGCGGTTGGAGAAATACTGAATCCTTTTTCTCTGGTTGTGTCTTTCAGGCATCGGAAGGTTCCGAGAAGCTGTTCACCCCTCCAGCGACGAAAGGTAGGTCAAGATCGAAAAATGCTTCTCGGGTGTTCGGTTAAAACTTCTTTTTGTGCTTCCGGAGACAACTCTTCCCAGAGCTGGGAACTTGGAAGAATATCCTGGCCATCAACCCGCAAGAAATCTCCCTCATCTTATGGTTTCTCTCCACCCAACTGTGTAGGCCAAACCCAGAAGTCGGCTCCGTCAGAAGACTTAAAATCACTTTTTATTAATATTGGCTGTAATAGTAGAATCTTCGAAGTCACCCCACCCCACCCCCTTATACTCATGTGAATTAGTGGGAAGGTGTCTGCCTCGGTATTTGCTCACGTTTTGGGCTTCAACCATGTATTTCACCTTGTCACTCTAGAACAAATTTGGTCTATCTGTCAAGGTTGTTGTCAGGTGTTTTGTCTAGATGGCTTCAGTTGTGGAGATTCTCATGTGTGATAAAGTGAGTTATTTCCTCCCTTCCTTCTTTCCTTCCTTTCTTCCTTCCATCTCTTTTCTCCTTCCTCTCTTCTCATCTCTCCTTTTCTTTCTTTCCTTCCTTCCTTCCATCTCTTTTCTCTTCCTCTTCTCTTCTCACCTCTCCTTTGTTCCACCCATCCATCTCTTTTCTCTTCCTCTCCTCCCTTCCATCCATCCTTCCATCTCTTTTCTCCTTCCTCTCCTTTCCTTCCTTCCTTCCTTCCATCTCTTTTCTTCTTCCTCTCTTCTCATCTCTTCTTTTTTCTTTCCTTCCTTCCTTCCATCCATCCATCTCTTTTCCTCTCTTCAATCCATCCATCTCTTTTCTTCTTCCTCTCTTCTCATCTCTCCTTCTTCCTTCCTTCCATCCATCTCTTTTCTCTTCCTCTCCTCTTCTTATCTCTCCTTCCTTCCTTCCTTCCATCTCTTTTCTCTTCCTCTCATCCTCATCTCTCCTTCCTTCCTTCCATCTCTTTTCTCTTCCCCTCTTCCTCATCTCTCCTTCCTTCCTTCCATCCACCTCTTTTCTATTCCTCTCCTCATCTGTCCTTCCTTCCTTCCATCCATCTTTTTTCTCTTCCTCTCCTCTTCTCATCTCTCCTTCCTTCCACCCATCCATCTCTTTTCTCTTCCTCTCCTCTCCTCCCTCCCTTCCATCCATCCTTCCATCTCTTTTCTTCTTCCTCTCTTCTCATCTCTCCTTCTTTCTTTCCTTCCTTCCTTCCTTCCTTCCTTCCATCCATCCATCTCTTTTCTCCTTTCCTCCCTCCATAAAGTAGGTTATTTTACCTACCTACCTGCCTACCCATCCTTCCTTCCTCCCTTCCTTCCAGCAGCACATATATTAAGATTGAATCTTGACAGTTTTTCTTCACATTTCTTTTCTGGTTAATTTTTTTTTTTTGGAGTAAATCCTCCTTTCGTTGCTAAAGCACCCATAACATTTCCTGTGAAATGTTAGTGATTAGTTGTCGTGTTTTTTGATGGACGAAAAGCAAACACAGCAATTGTTGATTTGGTTTCCACTCCGGTCAGTCCTCTTCTTCACCTGTGTTACGTCGGGGGAGCACTGGACTCTTGAACAGCTGGTTTTCATCCATCTTGTGAGTCACTCAATAGTGTTTAGAGAACAGTTAGGCATCTCTTCTCTTCTTGAGCATGGAAGTCCATGTCCTTGACTCTTGGTACTTTCATCCATCAGTCATTCTTTGATCATTTCCTGGTCTTTGGCACGTGATGGTTTCAGTCTGCCCTTGGCATGCTGTTGCATTTCCCCGCAGCTGTGCATTCAGATGGACTGTGTATACTTCATCCGAACCATCATATAGTTCATTAAGCTTACTATCCATCCTGATCACCACACGAGGACAATTGGTAAGAGGCCTGGAGACTAAAACATATGAAGAACGGCTGCAGGATTTGGGTTTGGCTAGTCTAGAGAAAAGAAGGACCGGGGGGAACATGATAGCAGCATTCCAGTATTTGAGGGGCTGCCCAAAAGAGGAGGGGGGGTCAAATTATTCTCCAAAGCACCTGAAGCAGTCATGAAATCCAAATTTTTTTACTACGGGTTCTGTGGGCGTGGTTTGGTGGGCATTGTGTGGTGTGGTGTGACTTGGTGGGCGTGGCTTGGTGGCAGGGGAAAGGATACTGCAAAAGCTCCATTCCCACCCTACTCCTGGGGGAAGAATACTACAAAATCTCCATTCCCACCCTACTCCTGGGGGAAGGATATTGCAAAATCCCCATTCCCTCCCCACACCTGGGGGAAGGATATTGCAAAATCCCCATTCCCTCCCCACTCCTGGGGGAAGAATATTGAAAAATACCCTTTCCCTCCTCGTTCTTGGGGGAAGGATATTGAAAAATCCCCATTCCCTTCCCACTTCTGGGGGAAGGATATTGCAAAATCTCCATTCCCTCCCCACTCCTGGGGGAAGGATATTGCAAAATCCCCATTCCCACCCTACTCTGGGGCCAGCCAGAGGTGGTATTTGCCGGTTCTCCGAACTGCTCAAAATTTCCACTACCGGTTCTCCAGAACCTGTCAGAATCTGCTGGATTTCAACCCTGACTTGAAGCCAAGACAAGAAACAATGGATGGAAAACTAACCAAGGAGAGAAGCCACCTGGAATTAAGGAGAAACTTCCTGACAGTGAGGATAATTAACCAGTGGAACATCTTGCCACCAGAAGTTGTGGTACCACGCGTGCCATAGGTTCGCCATCGCAGATCTATAGGATGCAACCTAAAAAAAGGCCATCCTTTGGATGAGAATCCTTCAGCAGAATTGGATCAGTTCTGTAGCCACTTATCCCAGGATTGCAGAATTACAGAATTAACAAGCATTGGAAGGGACCTTTAGAGATCATCTAGTCGTGGTGGCTAAGACGCTGAGCTTGTCAATCGAAAGGTCGGCAGTTTAGCAGTTCGAATCCCTTGTGCCGCGTAATGGGGAGAGCTCCCATGACTTGTCCCAGCTTCTGCCAACCTAGCAGTTCGAAAGCAGGTAAAAAATGCAAGTAGAAAAATAGGGACCACTTTTGGTGGGAAGGGAACAGCGTTCTGTGGGTCTTTGGCGTTGAGTCATGCCGGCCACATGACCACGGAGACGTCTTCGGACAGTGCTGGCTCTTCGGCTTTGAAACGGAGATGAGCACCGCCCCCTAGAGTCTGGAACAACTAGCACATCTGTGCAAGGGGAACCTTTCCCTTTTAGTCCAACCTCCTGCAGAAGCAGGAGGCCCTGTATCGTTCCCGACAGACGGCTGTCCAGTCTTTTCTTGACCCCCCCCCCCCCCCCCGTGATGGAGCACCCACAACTTCTGAAGGCAGGCTGTTCTACTGTTTAAAGTGACACACTCTTTGTGTGTGTTATTTAAACACACGCCCACACAAGACACATACACACACATACAGAGTCTTAGCCCACATTCTCCCAACGAGCAGCTTGTAAATGCAGGCGGTTGGAAGGGCTGGAGGTGCTTGGATGTTTGTGGAAGCGCTTTTGTTTTGTCCGCCCTGCCAAAGAACTTCGCCTCGGGTCAAGCAGGAGAGGTTTCTTGTTAAGGAAGCCCTCTGCGATTCCCCTGTCCTGTCGGATCCACACCGGGGACCTGGTTGGTTGGTCGGCTCGCCCCGGCTGCATAATTTGGTTGCTGCCAAGGAGTCAAAAGCCTTTTTTTTCCCCCTGCTTCCCCCCTCCTTTTTCCTGCTGTGCTAACCTGTCACCATAAATCATTTTAAAGGCTGGAAATGCAAAACCTCGGAGAGAAGCCATGCTGTTTATTCCAGAGGGGTCCAAGGGGGTGTGAGGAGGATTTTGGGAAGGGAGGGCCCTTTCGCCTGGTGGTTGTTGGCTAGCGGGCTAGCAGTGAAATGAAAACTAACACTCGTGTTGAACTTATTCGGCTTCTAACAGCCCTCTCCTTCCATCATGGAGGGAGGAGGGAGAGAGGGGGGGAGGGAAGGAAGGAAGGAAGGAAGGAAGGAAGGAAGGAAGGAAGGAAGGTAGGTATTTTGTAAAAGTGAAAGGCAGGGAAGGGAGGGAGGGTGGGAGAAGAAAGGAAGGAAGGGAAGGAATTTGGTAAAAGAATGAAAGGAAGGAAGGAAGGAAGGAAGGAAGGAAGGAAGGAAGGAAGGAAGGGTATTTGGTAAAAGTGAAAGGCAGGGAAGGGAGGGAGGGTGGGAGAAGAAGGAAGGAAGGAAGGTATTTGGTAAAAGAATGAAAGGAAGGAAGGAGGAAGGATATTTTGGTAAAAGAGTGAAAAGGAAGGAAGGAAGGAAGGAAGGAAGGAAGGAAGGAAGAAGGAAGGAAGGAAGGAAGACAGGTATTTGTTAAAAGAGTGAAAGGGAAGGAAGGAGGGAAGGTATTTGGTAAAAAGTGAAAGGGAAAAGGAGGGAGGGTGGAGAAGAAAGGAAGGAAGGGAAGGTATTTGGTAAAAGAGTGAAAGGCAGGGAAGAGGGAAGGAGGAAGGTATTTGGTAAAAGAGTGAAAGGCAGGGAGGGAGGGAGAAGGAAGGGAAAAATTTGGTAAAAGAGTGAAAGGCAGGGAAGGGAAGAAGGAAGGGAAAATATTTGGTAAAAGAGTGAAAGGCAGGGAAGGGGGAAGGAAGGAAGGGAAGGTATTTGGTAAAAGAGTGAAAGGCAGAGGAGGGAGGGAGGAAGAGAGGGAGGTCCAGGGCTGGTCTTCTCCTGCCTAAAGTCTGAACTCTGTTGACTCTAGGTTGAACTTTGGGTCTTCCTTCTCCTGTGTCTTCCTCCTAGGCTTCGGAAGAGGCCCAGAATCTGTCAAAGCACTGGAAAGACTTTTATTTTTATTTTTCATGGCGCGAAACAGTAGTTGAGTTTGCTAATTAGTTTTCGGTTTGGCCAGAAGAGTTTGATCCTGGCTGGATCTCCAGTGACAGCACTGAATGAGTGATCTGGGAAGGAATCAGAGGAAACAGCTTCTCTTAATTAGCAAGCAGCCATGCCAGGGACTTGGCCAGAATCTAAACTGTGGTTTGAGAAGTTTGGTTTCAGCCCAGCTTTTAATGGTTCAAAGATCAGTCTGTCTGTCTGTCTGTCCATCCATCCATTCTGTCTATTGATCGGTCTGTCTTTCTATCTGTCTGCCCGTCCGTCCATCCACCTTACCATCCTATCTATTCCCTCCCTCCCTCCCTCTCTTTCTCTGTCCACCTTCCATCCATCTATCCATTCTAATTATCCATTCTAACTATTCATTCTAACTATATCATTTACCTTTCTATTCCTTCTGTCCGTCAATGTCTCGATATAGTCATCTATATTCCTGTCTTATCATGTATCTCTCTCTACCTTTTTTTTTTCTTTCAATGATTTTTAAACCCATGCCGGTTCCCGAGTGTCCCAAATATTTTATGACATGACCACAAGGCCATCCTAAGTGCAAGGACCGGATTCCAAGTCACTTTTTCCAGCGCCGTTGCAACTTGGGTCGCTAAACGAATGGTTTTAAAGTCGGGAACTGCCTATATCAACACATGTCCCATTTGAACTCACTTATTCCTGACCAAGCCTTCCTTTAAGATTCTAAAGCAGGGATGGCGAACCTTTTTGACACCGAATGCTGAAAAGGGAGCGCGCGGGCACTCGTCAGGGCCAAGACCAGGAATAGGAGTTGCCCACGGGTGTGCATGTGCAGGAAAATGCACTTGCGGTTTCTTCAGGTTACTGCCGGCAAGTCTTCAGGTTACTGCCACGCATGTGCGCACGCCAATCAGCTGGCCAGCGCACATGCTCACGCCGGAAAATGGAAGACCACCTCTTCCAGTTTCCAGCACTGATGCAAGCACAAAAGCCAGATGATTGGTATGCGCGCCAGAAACCTGGAAGAGGAACGGGCAACGGCGCGCGTACCAGGCGACATGGCTCCGTGTGCCACTTCGGGCACGCGTGCCATAGGTTCGCCATCACGGCTCTAAAGTGTCCTATATCCACTACGGAATCCTCTCCATTCTCGTCACACCATATCTGATCTACCTGCTGTGGCATTCTGAGTCGGGGTCCGGTGGAAACCCCCGCAACCAGGGGTGGGTTTCAGCCGGTTTGGACCAGTTTGGGCGAACCGGATATTAATTTTACATCTGGTTCGACGAACCGGTAGCTGCAAGGACCGGCTGGCCCCGCCCACCCTGCCCCTTCCCTCCCAGGAGCCTCCACGCAGACCGTTTTGGATGCGAGGTAAGGGCAGGACCCGTGCGGAGGCTCTGGGAGGGCGAAAAATGGGCCTACCGAAAGTCTAGAAACGGGCCTGTTTCTAGCCTACGGTGCCCAGGGGAGGCCATCTTTGCTTTCATGGAGGCTCAAGGAAAGCCTCCAGAGCCTGTCGCCCCCCGCCATGGTGCAGGAGACCAAATAGGCCACACCCACCCAGCAACTAGGCAGAGAACCAGTTGCTAAACTTTTTCAATCCCACCCCTGCCTGCAACCCCTGGGGTCAATTTTCAATGTGCCTCTTGAACTCTCGTCAGTAAAAGCTCAACTTAACACAGGCCAGAAATGTCAACAGCTGATGGAGAAGAGCAATTTACGGCCTTAATCTCAACAGCAGCGGAGTATCGTCTGAGACAAACGGGCGAGACCCAACCCAACCCGTTGCCAGCTAAGAATGTCCGCGGCTGAGCCAACCTCCCCAAACCCCTCCACAGTATTGGGGTGAAAAGTTGAGCTATAAACCTCTCAGAGTCCTCTAGTGAGCAATCGGCTCTTATTTTAAAGTTATTGGGGTACCCGCGTAGCTTTCCCTCCATCGCCGGGCGCAAAATAAATTGAAGTAATACTGTAGGAGATAGGAAGTATTTAATTATTTACTTGGGCATTACAGACTGAAATTGCTTTTTGATTTAATGCATCCAAAGGCAGGCCCATGTTTTGCAGAGGAGAGAGAGAGAGAAACTGTAGCATCTCCCCAAATTATTCTCGGCGGCATAAATGTCTCCGCAAAGTGCCTTTTTTTGAAGATTTGGTCCATTTCGTGGAAATAGTTTACATTTTAAATGTGGCCCTGTTAAATATTCTAGAAGGTTTAACAGCACGCCAGATCTTAAAGGATAAAAGAGAACGAGTCTTCAAAACAAATAAATTTGTCTTGCTGGCATAAATGTTGTATAGAGATGATTTGTTTTCTTTAATTATATAGTCGATTGTCAGGGAAGGGGGGGGGGCGAGAGAGAGAGAGAGTGAAAGAAGCAGGGGGAGAATATATAACCAACTTGCTCGGCTCTGCCCCAGCAGCCAAGTTTTAAATTTGCAGTTTGGAAAGAAAGTCAATTAAAAGAAGCTATAGGGTTAGGTGGAAAGGCGTTTCAATAAATAACTCCAACCCTCTACTAATAACAATTTACATTACCTTGAGCTACAGGGGTTTTCGGAGAAGAAAAATCAAATTAACTTTTCATCTTTTCTCCTGCTTTGTTTACCTTTCCCTCTCGTTCGGCTTCATAAACATTCGCGCCTAACGAAGCTCTTGCTTGTTTTACCAAATTTGGATTTTTAAACAGCCCTCTGGAAGCGAAAAGCAGTCCAACTACGAAGACCAAAACAGGTTCTTCTTGGTTTGGCTAGCTGCACGATTGAAATGTTTTGATTGGCTCGCGTTTGGTTTCGGTGCAGAGTTAACCGGGCTCCACCGACATTTCGCCACCGTTCGGGAGCCGTGGGAAACCGTGGTTTTCGACAGCGTGCAGAAAAAAAGCTAACACGATTATTTTCCAGTTGGGTTTTATTTTCAGGGAAATGGTTGATAACGATGGACATGGGTAGTTAGTGATGGAGAGAGAGATGAGAGAGAGAGAGAGAGAAAGATAGAAATGGATGATAGAGATAGGCAGATATGGATAGATAGCAATGGAGATGGATGGATGGATGGACAGATGGATGGATGGACAGATGGATGGATGGATGGACATGGGTACCATGTTTCCCTGAAAATAAGATCTGGTCTTATATTAATTTTTGCTCCAAAAGACTCATTAGGGCTTTTTTTCTGGTTAGGTCTTATTTTGGGGGTGAAATACGGTACTAAATGCATCCATCTGGCTGACAATCTTTAACTGGGGCTTATTTTGGGGGGTAGGGCTTATATTACGAGCATCCTGAAAAATCATGCTAGGACTTGTTTTTCAATTGGGTCTTATTTTCGGGGGGGGGGAAAGGGTAGTTAAATACCGTCTGAATATCCTTCCTCTTGCTTTCCTCACCTTGCATCTCCGTAGGCTTCCTTTTCAAAAAAAATTTTTTTAAAAAAGGAGCTTTTGACAAGTTATCAATATTAATCTGTCCCAGCAGTTGTGTTAAATGGCCCATTAGGGATTCAGCCAGCAACCCGCCTTAACCCCCTTCTTAAAACAGGTCAGTGGTATAATAGAGGCCAGAGCAGCAATTGACAAGTAATTTGACATGTCAGCGGGAGGGAAGGGGAGGTGGGCTTTTGGGGGGGGTGCCTGGACATGCAGAAAGGAGAGGCTTAGCTTGACCCAAGAGGTCACCGTGTGTTTCCTTTTGTTCGGTCAATGAAAGTGATCAATGTGGGGGCCGCCGGGCTCTTTAATTGCAGAGGGGGGGGTTGCTTTCTCCCTTTTGTCTGCATCCTTGCAGAAAAATATATTCTGGATTTGTGGGTCTTCCCGGGTCTTCCCTCTCCTCCTCCCCATGGCAGGGAGGTCAGCCTGAGTAGAGAGAACACTATTAACCAGCGGCTGTTCCTCCCTTCCCCGCCTGCCCCACTGATGCACAATCCTTCTCCCCCCCCCACACACCCATACCTTTCCCCGTCCCTCCCTCCCCTCCCCTGCCCTCCCCTCCCTGGGAGTCCTGGGGCGCTCCGCTGATGAGCAGGAAACGTGCTCGGCCCAATCAATCCGTGCAGCGAGCGGTAATCGTTCATTCTCCACAGCAATCCCAGGGTTGACATGTGGTATGTTTCAGTAATTGATTTTTATATTAGCTTCATTTTCAGATGTGTAAATCCTGATATTGCTCACAGCAGCCTATCTTGTCCTAACCGAGCAGAGGAGAGCGGAGAGTCAGGGGCATCGCTCAGGCTCTGACAGGCCTCGCATTTCGTATCCATCTCTCTGTCTGTCTGCCTGTCTGTTTATCATGTCTGTCTGTCTGTCTCCATCTATCTATCTACATGCCCACCTATGTACAGTATACTATCTTATCTATCTATCTATCTATCTATCTATCTATCTATCTATCTATCTATCTACCCACCTATGTACGGTATGTCTAGCTAGCTATCTCTGTCTATCTCTATTTATCTATCTCTGTCTGTCTGTCTGTTTATCATGTCTGTCTGTCTCCATCTATCTATCTACCTACTTACCTATCTATCTATTAATTATCTATTATCTATCTACCTACATGCCCACCGATGTACGGTGTATCTATCTATCTATCTATCTATCTATCTATCTATCTATCTATCTATCTATCTATCTATCTATCTGCCCACCTATGTACGGTATCTCTAGCTAGCTCTCTCTGTCTATCTCTATTTATCTATCTCTATCTGTCTGTCTATCTATCTATCTATCTATCTATCTATCTATCCCATTCTATCTATCTATTTATATCTATCTCTCTATCTATATCTTATCTGCCCACCTATGTACAGTATCTCTAGCTATCTATCTCTGTTTATCTCTACTTATCTATCTATCTGTCTGTCTGTCTGTCTGTCTTATCTATCTATCTATCTATCTGCAGGCCCACCTATGTATGGTATCTTTAGCTATCTATCTCTGTCTATCTCTTATTTATCTAGCTATCTCTGTCTGCTGTCTGTCTATCTATCTATCTATCTATCTATCTATCTATCTATCTATCTATCTATCTATCATCCATCCACCACTCTTTATGATCTATCTGTTTGTCTAATCATTTATCTATTTATGTACCCACCTATTTATTTCTATCTACTTATCTACCTATCGGACTATCTACCCTTGTTTTCTGTCTATCTGCATCCATCGTCTGTCTATATCTGTTCATTTCTGTCTTCTATCTATCTTCTCTATCTAGCTGCCATAACGATCTATCTGTCTGTTTCTGTGTGTGTCTGTTTATCATATCTGTGAATCTCTCTCTCTCTCTCTCTCTCTGTGTGTTTATCATATCGGTCAATCTACCTCCCGCCCTCCCTACTTACTAACTTTTATCAATCCGTCCACAAACATACACACACACACACACACACACACACACAGAGGCCCCATCCTTTAGATAAGGGGTGTCAAACTGACGGCCCACAGGCCGGATTCATCACACGCAGGCCACGACTGCAAAGACAAAAAACCTGTCGCGATATGTCATGTGACGTCACGTGACGCGATTGCGTTTGACACTCGTGCTTTAGATCTTTCTGGAAACCCCTTAAAAATAAGACTGTGTCAGCAGGACTGATGATCCCAAAGAAAAGAGGATGTGATGAGATGGCTGCCTTGTTTTTCAGATCGTTGTTGTAAACCAGGTGGAGTCATTTTACTATAAGACGGGCAGCGGGATAGAAGGTAGTAAGGAGCTCAATCCCCAGGAGGAAGGGGGTGCATTCCAGAGGACTGAGAGGCAACTCAGCCTGGATATTATGTGTGGGGGGAAGAAAGGTGAAGACAGCCTCTCTCTCATAGTTCCTACGGTATATTGTAGATGCAGAGAGCACAGTGCTTTAGTTTGGCAAGATTCTGTCTGTAGGTGTAGAATACTAAAGAACTCAGCTTGGAAGAGTCATCACATATACATACTGTACTTTTTGGAGTATAAGACACACTTTCTCTCCCCCCCCCCAAAAAAAAGAGGGTGGAAACGTTGATGCGTCTTATACACCGAATACAGCCATTTTTGGCCTGCCGAAACCCCGTCCCGCGCATCCCATTTTTGCCAAAAACAGGCCCGTTTTTCGCAAAAACGGGACGCCCAGAGTATTTGGGAGGCCTGCAGAGTGCTCCTGGAGGCTGGGGAGGGCAAAAACCGGATGCGCGTAGGCCAAAAGCTATCATTTTTCTTGTTTTCCTCTTCAAAATCTTGGTGCGTCTTATACTCCGGTGCGTCTCATAGTCCGAAAAATACGGTACACGTTGCCAGACACTTACATTTTGATCATGTGACAGTGGAGGTTCTGCCGCCATCGTTAAGCGCAAGGACCAAGCTATAAGCCACTTTGTTCGGCGGTCATTAAACAAATGGTTGCAAGTCGAGGATTATATACCCCTACTTTATAGTTTTCCAGCGTAAAAGAACCGAATCTTGAAAGGCTGACGCTCAGGCCCGTGTTCCACGATGGTCCTTCTGGCTCCTTCGTCTGAGTATTGGCATTGCTTCTTGCCCTCTTCCCAGCGTCAGATGCTTTTCGCTCTTCCCGCACAGAAAAACCACAGGCCCTGTGTGCACGTGTGGTGTCTGTGTGCATGTCAGAGAGAGAAAATTCCAACTTCCTTTTGCCCCCTCCCCCCCCCCCCGCCACCGTCTCCTTTCCACTGCTGAAAAAAACCCACAAGCCACCTATTAAATAATTAACGTCCCCGTTGGGACGCCGCGAATCAAAAGCTGTTGTGTTCCAAAGTTTACTCTGGCTCCGAACGGCACGGTTGACTGTATATTCTGGCACCTCCGAGCGGGGATTTTATTCCCCCCCCCACTTTTGGATTCCCCGTGATTATCCCCTCTCCAAGATGGACTGAGAAGTGGTGTTCCCAGCCTGGCCAGGGGTTGGGCTGTTATTTCAGACCAAGAACGATGGAAAGGAACAATACGCTACTTGATCTATGTTTATTTTTCATGGAGGCTGCCCCCAAACGTACATTAACAGCAGCCAACGCTGGGGAGAGAGAGAGAGACAGCTCTCTTAAAGAGTAATTGTGCCCACACAGCCTCTTTTCCCCCTACTTGACTTTAATGAATGCCTAGGTTGTGTGCGGCTCTCCAGCTCCGGTGGTTTAAGCAAAATATACAGAGACCTTGGAGACAGCTCAGCAAGACCTTTGCTGGCCTGGAGAAAAGAAGAGGAAAAAGACAATCCAGACTTCAGTTGGGCAGTAATTAATTTCGCATGCGGCCTCCCTGGTCGGTGGCTTTCCTTGGGTCGGTGGAGAAACGTGGGAGGTAAGCAGGGACACTCGCGTGCCACAGCTGCTCAGCGTGGCCTGTAAGCACCGTGCTCTGGCTTGTGACTTCCACAGCATCTGTAAAAGATGGATGCTTGAGCCGTGGTTGTGCGAGGCGCAAATAACCAGAAGCCTGCGTTGGGTTCAAAGCACGCAGTTGATTATGGCCACCTCTAGACAAGATGCTAAGTCAACTAACGGTCCAAACTAACCGGCAGTAGATGAGGGTCAGTGGAATTGGATTCAATTCAGAATAGAGTTGGGACCTAGTCCAGCCCCCTGTTCAAGCAGGATATGCTATACCATTCAGAATAAGAGAATAACAGAGTTGGAAGGGACCTTGGAGGTCTTCTAGTCCAACCCCCTGCTCAAGCAGGAGAACCTATACCATTTCAGACAAGTGGTTGTCCAGTCTCTTCTTAAAAACCACCAGTGATAAAACACCCACAACTTCTGGTGGCAAGCTGTTCCACTGGTTAATTGTTCTCACTGTTAGGAAGTTTAATTCTCTTTAATTCCAGATTGCTTCTCTCCTTGATTAGTTTCCACCCATTGTTTCTTGTCTTGCCTTCTGGTGCTTTGGCAAATAAGCTGACCCCTTCCTCTTTGTGGCAGCCCTTCAAATACTGGATTACTGCTCTCAAGTCACCCCTAGTCCTAGTAATTTATGAGGGTCTGGACTTGGGAATTGAAGTTCACCCATCTTCAAGTTGCTGAGGTTGAGAAATCCTGACCTTGGCCCAGTAAAAGTTTTGCCTGTGCTGCTATATTTGCAGAATCGTTCAAAATCAGGTTCTTTTGACTCCACCTAGGAACTGGGTATGTCCAGTTTAATGAAGAGAAGGACCAGGGGAGACATGATAGCAGGGTTCCAATATCTCAGGGGCTGCCACAAAGAAGAGGCGGTCAAACTATTCTCCAAAGCCCCTGAAGGCAGGACAAGAAGCAATGGGTGGAAACTAATCCAGGAGAGAAGCAACTTTGAACTAAGGAGAAATTTCCTGACAGTGAGAACAATGAATCAGGGGAACAACTTGCCTGCAGAAGTTGTGAATGCTTGCAAGACTGGAAATTTTTAAGAAGATGTTGGATAACCATTTGTCTGAAGTGGTGTAGGGTTTCCTGCCTGGGCAGGGGGTTGGACTAGAAGACCTCCAAGGTCCCTTCCATCTCTGTTATTCTATTCTATCACAGAACGTAATTAAAAGAAGCTGGAGCTGGAATAAACCGCCTTTGAAATGCCCCATTGCGACTCGGTTTCCTCATAATGCCAAACTGCAGCAGCACAAGCTGTAAATTCTCTTTTAATGGCCAAAAGAATCAGCCTATGTCATCTGGTGTGTGTTTTCTTTTTCTCCTTCCTCCAGGAATGGAAGTAAAATAACTTTGGTGTTTCTGCCGTGTTTTAAACCAAAATATAATTTGTTCGCTCTTGCCCCACCAACAGCTGATCCTACTTAAAACTCGCCACTTAAGTGCTCACCAGCCTTATTACATGGAAATTATCGTCTTAAGCCCACTCGGGGAGTTTGTAACAACCGCTTTTCCACCGTCTTGTCTTTTCATCCAACGTAAATAAAGAGGGCATCCATTTGCTGGCTCGTGCATTCTCGGCGTAGCCTTTAACCAGGAACCCGATAGTTACAGGGGGACGCTAATGCGCTGTTATTTTGCTTGGTTTACCAGTTGGAGAGTCGTCCAAGCCCAGCTGGAGGGCCCACCTACTTGTACTTCCAACCCTGTCATTTGGGTTAGCGAAAAGATGGCTTAGTTGTGGCTGTTGCTAGAACGAAAACACACGTGCGGATTTTGATTGGGAAGATTTCTCCGACCGGCCGACGTGTTGCACTAGATCAAGGGTGTCAAATCACCAAGGCCCACGGGGCCGAATCCAGCCCACAGGATGTTTAAATCCAGCCCACAGGGCTGGCCTGGAAATATCAAAGGACCGGCCCATGGTGCCTCTGCTGTCCAAAATGGGCCATGTACGCCCCCACCCACCCCCCGCAGCCCATTTTTGGCTTCCCCGGCCTCCTAGAGCACTGTGCCGGCCAAAAACAGACCACATGGAGGCCCCTGCATGGCCCGTTTTTGGCCAGCAGAGTGCTGCTGGAGGCTGAGGAGGCCGAATACGGGCCTCTGTGCAGTTTGGCTGGCAGAGTGCTGCTGGAGGCCATGGAGGGTGAAAACAAGGCGCGGAGGGGTGCGCACGGCCCCTCCATGCCCTGTTTTGGACAGTACAATCTTGCAGAAGGCCGTTGAGGCCGAAAACAGGCCAGAGGGGGCCGCATGCAGCTCTCCCACACCCCGTTTTGGCCGGCAGGTTGCTGCAAGAGGCTTCTGTCCCCATCCTGTCCCTGCCCCTCCCCCCCCCCCCCCCCGCTGGCCCACAGAGGAGAACTACAATGCTGATCCGACCCTCGAAGAAATCCAGTTTGACACCCTTGCGCTAGACGATGAGCTGAAGAATGTAATCCATTTTGTGATGGGCATTCAGGTGGATAGACAGGATCATCTACAATGGAAGAATAGCTCAAAGTTAGACCGTGGAGTCCTTGGTGCTCTCTGAGCTTGACGGTTTGCCTGCAGATGTTTCGTTACCCGTCTAGGAACATCATCCGTGCCAGAAGTAGGATTTGCAGAGCAGAGAAAGAGAAGTCTTGTAGGGGCCTTGATGCTCTGTGGTTATCATGCAGATGTTTCATTACCCAACTACAGAATATCATCACTCTAGAAGGGAGTGTGAGGTTGTTACAGGAGCCTTTGACCCATCACCATAGGTCAGTGATGGTGAACTTTTTCGGCACTGGGTGCCAAAAAGGGAGTGTGGGTTCCGTGTGCAGCACCAGGTGCCGAAACGGGAACACTTCAGGTGCACACACACTCATTGGAGTCGCAACCAGGAAGAGGAGTTACCCAGAGGGCATGCGCGCGACGGATAGGGTGCTTCCTGTTTCCGGAGCAAGTCTTCTGGTTACTACCGCGCACACACCAATCCACTGGCCGGCATGTATGCATGCTCTTGCTGGAAAACGGAAGACCAGCTCTTCCGGTTTCCGGCAATGCTGCACGCACAAAAGGCCAGCTGATCGGCACGTGCGCATGCGCGCCAGAATCCCAGAAGAGGAACGGGCGATGCCACACATGTCAGGCCGCATGGCTCCGCGTGCCACTTTGGGCACACGTGCCATAGGTTTTCAAAAGTAGCTTTTTTCAAGATTCAAGAATCATTTGATGTCTGAAAGTACAGTTCTCCCTCTGTCTCTTTTTACAGCCTGAGAAACTAGGGAGGGTCCCTACTGAGTCTCTTACCTTACCCAGTACCCATCTGTGGCCTAGGTTGTCTCTTATCTAACCCCTGGCTGTGGCTCTTTGTCCAAACTCCCCAGGCCTTTCTCATATACCATTTCAACCTTGGAGCCAGGATCTCTTCCCCGATGGCCGATTGGATTTTTGGTTGCCATAGGAACGGGCTGCAAGGGGGCACGCTGGCCATTTCCTGTCTTGTGCTAGAAAGAACAACTTCCCCTTCCCCTTGGAGGGGTAACCTTCCAGGTTGTTCTTGAAATGCTTGCTAAGATCGCTTGAGTTCATGTCTGAGAATCTCAAGAGAACCACAGAGGATTCCTCCACAGAGATACAGGATGTAAGATACAAGTCATCGACTTCCTCCTGAAATCTTGCATATGGATTTTGCAGATGTTTTGATTTGACTGATTTGTACCGTGTTTTCCCGAAAATAAGACCCTGTCTTTTTCTTTTTCTTTTTTTTGAACCTGAAATAAGCACTTGGCCTTATTGCCATGCGCTCAAAAGCCCGATTAGGCTTATTATCAGGGGATGTCTTATTTTGGGGGAAACAGGGTATATAGAATATATAGAGTTGGAAGGGATTTTGGAGGTCTTCTAATACAACCCCCCCCCCCCCCCCCCCCCCAATTTAATGTTTGGAGTCCTGAAAACTGAGTTCTGATTATGGAGAAAAGGGGTCAACCAGGGGTGAAATCCAGCAGGTTCTGACAGGTTCTGGAGATCCGGTAGCGGAAATTTTGAGTAGTTCGGAGAACTGGCAAATACCACCTCTGGCTGGCCCCAGAGTGGGGTGGGAATGAAGATTTTGCAATATTCTTCTTCCAGGGAGTGGGGAGGGAATGGGGATTTTGCAGTATCCTTCCCCTGGAGTGGGGTGGGAATGAAGATTTTGCAATATCCTTCTCCCAGGAGTGGGGAGGGAATGGGGATTTTGCAATATCCTTCCCCCAGGAGTGGGGAGGAAATGGGGATTTTACAGTATCCTTCCCCTGGAGTGGGGTGGGAATGAAGATTTTGCAATATCCTTCCCCCAGGAGTGGGGAGGGAATGGGGATTTTACAGTATCCTTCTCCCAGGAGTGGGGAGGGAATGGGGATTTTGCAGTATCCTTCCCCTGGAATGGGGTGGGAATGAAGATTTTGCAATATCCTTCCCCCAGGAGTGGGGAGGGAATGGGGATTTTACAGTATCCTTCCCCTGGAGTGGGTTGGGAATGAAGATTTTGCAATATCCTTCCCCCAGGAATGGGGATTTTGCAATATCCTTCCCCCAGGAGTGGGGCGGGAATGGGGATTTTGCAATATCCTTCCCCCAGGAGTGGGGAGGGAATGGTAATTTTGCAGTATCCTTCCCCTGGAATGGGGTGGGAATGGAGATTTTGCCGTATCCTTCCCCTGCCATGCCCACCAAACTACGCCCACAGAACCAGTAGTAAAAAAAAAATTGGATTTCACCACTGGGTCAACCTATTCTCCAAAGTACCCGAAGGCAGGACAAGAAGCAATGGATGGAACCCAACCAAGGAATGATCCAACTTGGAACTGTTACAACCAAGGCAAGAAAGTTTTGTAAAATCGGGCCCAAACACCTTGCTGACCGACGGAAATTCTGACTCCAGTATTGGTCGTAAATTGAGGACTTTCTGTATGGGAAGGCAGGTTTATCTGCAGCGTTGGCCTTTCGACTCAACCACCATATTTCACAACTACATCGGGACGTTTGGAAAAAAAAGGACAGCCAGTAGAGACGAGAGGAGCTGAGAAAGAAACAACCGCAACTATTTTTTTGACTTTTGGGGAACCCCACAACAATTGTGTTGTGAATCGCCCACGCCGCTTCTCTCGTGAGAGCCATTTCTCTCCCCCTGTCCCTGCATTGCAAAACGTTCGGCTAAGAAGCTCAGTTCAAAACTGGAACCGGACTAACTTTGGCTGAAGCAAAGCAGAAAATCGGTTATTAAAAGCCCATTGAGGAGGGACCCCTTGTTTTAAAAGTGTGAACTACTGCAATTTGAGGGAAAAAAGTGGGAAGCCGAGCCGAAGAGAGAGGCGCACAGAGGCGGCTTTGAGTTGGGACGATGAGGAGCAGCTGAGTAAACATACTTTTCCCCCTTTTTTGCAGAAAAATGTCGGTATTCATAAGGAGACCAGAGGTTTAATTCTTCTTCTTCTTTTTTTTAAAACCCACCCGTATAAACTCCCAACCAAGGATGCAACTGGGTTTATCTAAAGGGGCCCAAGGATTATACAAGATGTGAGCTTGTCTTATTCATAGAGTAGCTGCTACTTTTGGCAGCAAGAAGAAGAGTATCAGCCCTGGAGCCCATCTTTTCCTTTTGGATCTTCAGGGCTGTCACACTTAGTGCTGTGGGGAAGTGGGAGGGGGGTTGCATGGAGTTGGTAGAGTTATCTATCTATCTATCTATCTATCTATCTATCTATCTATCTATCTATCTATCAAAGAGCAAAATACCATTCACGCATCATCACAAAATCTCCAGAACCGTAAAACCTACAAACATGAAATTTGCCACATATGTTCCTCTCGGCTTCTAGGTGCTCACTAAGAAAGGATTCTTCGAAATGACCATCAGAGCATTAGTATTTCCTATATTATTATTAACAGGCTCTGATGCTAAGGAGTTCTACTCCCCCTCCCCACCTGAAAAGAAATCTGTTCCAAATGCAGAAACACAAGCAGAGGAGAGGAGTTTCACTTTCAGTTTTACTTTCACAGCAGCAAGCAGCTTTACTATAGAATGTAACTACTCATTAATTTTCAAGCTGTAAGTGTCGATTTATCAAGCCCGATCACATAGTTTCATAGTGGAGCACGGGTATCCAGTTAGTTTAGCCATAACAACATTCTTTTCTCTGAGAGTCAAGGACGTTCAGCCTGCACCTGGAGAGGCGTGACTGGGAGGCCTCTCCAGTTGGGATGGTGGATTGATTGGACCACCTGGTGGACATGTGGGTGCAGGGGAAGGGACTTGGACTTTCTTTTGGGTGTGGAAAACCTCTCCTTCCCTCCCTCCCTTTTTGTTTCTCTCTCTCTCTCCTTCCTTCCTTCCTCTCTCTCCCTCTTCCTTCCTCCCTCCCTCTTTGTTTCTCTCTCTCCTTCCTTCCTCTCCCTTCCTCTCCCTCCCTCCCTCTTTGTTTCACTCCTTCCTTCCTTTCTTCCTCTCTCCCTCCCTCCCTCTTTGTTTCTCTCTCGCCTTCCTTCCTTCCTCTGTCTTTCTCTCCCTCCCTCCCTCTTTGATTCTCTCTCTCCTTCCTTCCTCTCCCTCCCTCCCTCTTTGTTTCACTCCTTTCTTCCTCTCTCCCTCCCTCCCTTTGTTTCTCTTTCTCCTTTCTTTCCTTCCTTCCTCTCTCTCCCTCTCCCTCCCTCCCTCTTTGTTTCTCCTTCCTTCCTTCCTCTCTCTTCCTCTCCCTCCCTCCCTGCCTCCCTTCCTGTTCTGTTCGGTTGAGCAGTAATTGCTTCAGAGGCCTTCTAGGGCTATTGATCCATCGAGGGCTTCAATTCCAATGCAAGGCTGTGCCAGGGATTTAATTGGAGCGATTAATAACTCAACAGCCAGGTGGGAATCGATAGCTGGATTTCCAAACAGGGAGAGAAAGAAAGCAGCAAGGGAAGGAAGCGTTTGCCCCCCACCCCAATACACACACACACACCTCCCCTTCTGTAATGTGGCAGCTGATGGTTGGCAGTTTGCACTTCCTTGATTAATTAAACCCCCCTACCTACCCTCCGATGCTTGATAGATAATTGAGTTGTGTCTTTTTAAAAGGCTTTGACCTGATTACACCATACACCAGGGGTTGATTTGAGCCATCCCGAAGAGCGCCCCCCCCTCCCGAAACAGCCCAGCCAAGCCAATCAAACGCCTTTTTTCGCCTGCAGTTGTGGTTTATTTGTTTAAAAAACAACAACAACAACAACAAAAAACAGGAAACGCAAACGTTGTCTTCCTTTTCTAGTCAATGGCCTCCTGCGTCATGGGCCTGGGAAGCCGGTTAGCCTCTGCTTATGAGCCAGAACGAAGAGATTTAACCCTGCTGAGTTTTGATCCGCGTTCGAGGCCAAGATTAAAAAAGCCGCCATGAAACTTCCAATCTCATTACCGAAGCCGCTTCTGCCGTCGATGCCTGGGGTTGAAAAATCCCCATTTTAAGCCCTGCTCTGGGTGCTTGCCAGCCGTGGACTTGCCTTCGCTTTTTTCTGCAGGTTTTCGTGGGATTTTTTGCCTTTTTCTATTCTTTGGCGCTCAGTCCGGGCCTGCTTCTGTTCATCTCTTGTGAGGTCTTTCCTTGCATGCTTCCAGATAATCCTCCCCTACCCCCCGATGCAGCATGCCCCTCCCCAGGAACATCTTCAACGCCTATAGAAAGACACAGCTTGCCACCCGGGGTCCATAAATGCTGCCAGAGGCACTTTCACACTAACAGACATGGAAGGGACCTTGTAGGTCATCTAGTCCAACCCTCTGCCCAAGAAGGAGACCCTACACCATTTCGGACAGATGGCAGTCCAGTCTCTTCTTGAAAGTCACAAGTGATGAAGCTCCCACAACTTCCGAAGGCAACTTCTGTTCCATCGGTTGATTGTTCTCACTGTCAGAAAGTTCCTCCTCATTTCTAGGTTGAATCTCTCCTTGTTCAGCTTCCATCCATTATTCCTTGCCTGGCCTTCAGGTGCTTTGGAAATAGCTTGACCCCCTCCTCTCTGTGGCAGCCCCTCAAATATTGGAAGACTGCTATCATGTCTCCCCTGGTCCTTCTCTTCACTAGACTAGCCAGGCCCAGTTCCTGCAACCGTTCATCGTAAGTTTTAGCCTCCAGTCCCCTCATCATCCTGGTTGCTCTTCTCTGCACTCTTTCTAGAGTCTCAACATCTTTTTTTATAGTGTGGTGACCAAAACTGGATGCAGTACTCTAGGTGTGGTATTACTAAGTAAAATGAGGACCCAGATTGTTGGGGGCCATACGTTGACTTTGTAAACTGCTTAGAAAGGATCGTAAAGCACTGTGAAGCAGTCTATAAATCTAACCACTATTACTGTAGTTATTGACTCAGCCTTCCATCCTTTCGAGATCAGTAAAATGAGGACCCAGATTATTGGGGGCAATAGGCTGACTCTGTAAACCCCTTAGAGAGGGCTGCAAAGCACTTTGAAGCGGTATATAAGTCTTAAGTGCTATTGCTAAGTGGGAAGGGAGGGAGGGAGGGAAAAAGACAGAGAGAGAAAGAAAGGAAGGAAGGAGAGGAGAGGAGAGGAGAGGAAAGGAAAGGAAAGGAAAGGAAAGGAAAGGAAAGGAAAGGAAAGGAAAGGAAAGAAGGAAAGGAAGGGCCATGGTGGTGCAGTGGTTATATTGCAGGCTGCCTACCACTAGCAGTTCGATCCTGACTGGTTTGAAGTTGACTCAGCCTTCCATCCATCCGAGGTCAGTAAAATGAGGAGTCAGATTGTTGGGGGAAAGATGCTGACTCTGTAAACTGCTTAGCGAGGGCTGGAAAGCACACTGAAGCGGTATATAAGTTTAAGGGCTATTGCTAGTACTATTGCCCTTCCTTCCTTCCTCCCTCCCTCCCTCCCTTCTTTCCAAGGTGTACAGTGGTTAGAGTGCAGTATGACAGGCTAACTCTGCCCATTGCCAGCCATTCGATCCTGACCTGTTCCAGGTTGACTCGGCCTTCCATCCTTCCGAGGTGGATAAAATGAGGGCCCAGATTGTTGGGGGGCCAGAGGCTGACTTTGTAAACCGCTTAGAGAGGGCTGTAAAGGCACTGTGAAGCAGTATAGAAGTCTAAGCGTTATTGCTATTGGTATTTGCTGCTCGCAGCGTCTGGGCTAACCAGTGCAAATGCCCTTTTGTCGTGCATCACGTGTCCAACTCAAACACACCACTAAGACCTTCCGGAGAGCAGACCTCAGGCATTGCACTAAGGAGCTTAGAGAGCGATCGAGTTTCCTTTGAGTAGATTATTCCTAAATTTGGAGGGCACTCTTTGGAAAAGGGCCATCAATTAAATTCATCAAATGAGCTGTAATCCATTAATCCAGTGCAGCTGCCTGACTTTGGGATGGGACTAAAGCAGATAAAAAGAACCCGTTTTCGAGGCAGCGTGAAACGTGCAGGTCGGACCGGGCGTTGAGTTGGATTTTATTTAAAAGAAGGGCTCCAGAGCAGGTGGGAAGGAGGAGCCAGCATCAGGGTGGAAGAAGCTTCTGCTTACAGCCCTGCCGTCTTGAAGACAGATGCGGCTGCTTTAATGAGTTGCCAAGAAGAGGCTGCATTCATGGTCTTGCCTTGATTAGTTTCCATCCTTTGCTTCTCCTCCTGCCTTCATGTGCTTTGGAGAATAGATTGACCCCATTTTAGAATAGAATAACAAGAGTTGGAAGGGACCTTGGAGGTCTTCTAGTCCAACCCCCTGCTTAGGCAGGAAGCCTTACACCACTTCAGACAAATGGTTATCCAACCTCTTCTTAAAAACTTCCAGTGTTGGAGCATTCAGAACTTCTGGAGGCAAGTTGCTCCACTGATTAATTGTTCTCAGTGTCAGGAAATTCCTCCTTAGTTCTAAGTTGCTTCTCTCCTTGATTAGTTTTCACCCATTGCTTCTTCTTCTACCCTCAGGTGCTTTGGAGAATAGCTTGACTCCTTCTTCTTTGTGGCAGCCCCTGAAATATTGGAAGACTGCTATCATGTTTCCCCTAGTCCTTCTCTTCACTAGACTAGCCAGGCCCAGTTCCTGCAACTGTTCATCGTATGTTTTGGCCTCCAGTCCCCTAATCATCTTTGTTGTTCTTCTCTGCACTCTTTCTAGAGTCTCCACATCTTTTTTACATCATGGCAACCAAAACTGGATGCAGGATTCCAAGTGTGGCCTCACCAAGGTCTTATAAAGTGGTATTAACACTTCACGTGATCTTGATTCTATCCCTCTGTTGATGCAGCCTAGAACTGTGTTGGCCTTTTTGGCAGCTGTTGCACACGGCTGGCTCATATCTAAATGGTTGTCCAGTAGGACTCCAAGATCCCACCCCCAGTTACTACTATTGAGCAAGGTACCACTTATACCGTACCTGTGCATTTTGTTTTTGTCTTCTTTATAGCTATCCCTTAGATATGGGAACATTGCTATCCTGTCACCCCTCGTCCTAGAGCTGGACTAGAGGATCTCCAGAGTCCCTTCCAACTCTGTTATTCTGTCCCTTCCGAAGGTTCGGCAGCTTGTTACAGCCCCCACCTACTGCAATCTAGCAGGTTAAATGATTTTAGCCGCAGAGTTTATTAAAACTGGCAAGTGCTCGCTCCAGTTCTTTTCCTGTTCGGCAAGGCTGTCAAGAGAGAATAATTGACAGTGGCAGCTGTTTCGGGGAGTGTTTTAGGCGGTGCAGGATGATGGCTCTTGACGGACGGCTCGGCACAAAGGAAGAGAAAGGCTAGAGGTGGGATCCACGCTGGGGTCCAGGAGAAACATCTTCCTTAGAAGGAGAAAATGGGGAGAGTGGGGGAGAAACGCAAAAGGAACTCAGCAAAATGTTCCCTAAGCCAGGGGTCTCCAACCTTGGCAACTTTAAGCCTGGTAGACTCAACTCCCAGAATTCCCCAGCCAGCAAATTCTGGCTTAATTAGTTCAGAGAATTCATTAAATTCTGGGAGTTGAGGTCCTCCAGGCTTAAAGTTGCTGGCTGGGGAATTCTGGGAGTTGAGGTCCTCCAGGCTTAAAGTTGCTAGCTGGAGAATTCTGGGAGTTGAGGTCCTCCAGGCTTAAAGTTCCTGGCTGGGGAATTCTGGGAGTTGAAGTCCTCCAGACTTAAAGTTGCTGGCTGGGGAATTCTGGGAGTTGAGGTCCTCCAGGCTTAAAGTTGCCAAGGTTGAGATCCCTGCCCTAAGCAGGATTTTGGATTAGAAACAGACTCTCCAAACCCAAACCGGAATTTCAAACGCTTCTTTTTTGAAGCAAATTAATTAATTAAGCAAATTCTGGCTTAATTAGTTCAGTGACTTCATTAAATTCTGGAGTTGAAGTCCTCCAGGCTTAAAGTTGCTGGCTGGGGAATTCTGGGAGTTGAAGTCCTCCAGGCTTAAAGTTGCTGGCTGGGAATTCTGGGAGTTGAAGTCCTCCAGGCTTAAAGTTGCTGGCTGGGGAATTCTGGGAGTTGAAGTCCTCCAGGCTTAAAGTTACTGGCTGGGGAATTCTGGGAGTTGAAGTCCTCCAGGCTTAAAGTTGCTGGCTGGGGAATTCTGGGAGTTGAGGTCCTCCAGGCTTAAAGTTGCTAGCTGGAGAATTCTGGGAGTTGAGGTCCTCCAGGCTTAAAGTTCCTGGCTGGGGAATTCTGGGAGTTGAAGTCCTCCAGACTTAAAGTTGCTGGCTGGGGAATTCTGGGAGTTGAAGTCCTCCAGGCTTAAAGTTGCCAAGGTTGGAGATCCCTGCCCTAAGCAGGATTTTGGATTAGAAACAGACTCTCCAAACCCAAACCGGAATTTCAAACGCTTCTTTTTTGAAGCAAATTAATTAATTAAGCAAATTCTGGCTTAATTAGTTCAGTGACTTCATTAAATTCTGGGAGTTGAAGTCCTCCAGGCTTAAAGTTGCTGGCTGGGGAATTCTGGGAGTTGAAGTCCTCCAGGCTTAAAGTTGCTGGCTGGGGAATTCTGGGAGTTGAAGTCCTCCAGGCTTAAAGTTGCTGGCTGGGGAATTCTGGAGTTGAAGTCCTCCAGGCTTAAAGTTACTGGCTGGGGAATTCTGGGAGTTGAAGTCCTCCAGGCTTAAAGTTGCTGGCTGGGGAATTCTGGGAGTTGAAGTCCTCCAGGCTTAAAGTTACTGGCTGGGGAATTCTGGGAGTTGAAGTCCTCCAGGCTTAAAGTTGCTAGCTGGGGAATTCTGGGAGTTGAGGTCCTCCAGGCTTAAAGTTGCCAAGGTTGAAGACCCCTGCCCTAAGCAGGATTTTGGATTAGAAACAAACTCTCCAAACCCAAACCAGAATTTCAAACACTTCTTTTTTGAAGCCAGAACCTTCTTTACGCCGCTTGGGGAAACCCGTGGTTTCCCTCCAAATGGAAATATTTACATAACCGTGGGATATCCGTGTCCTTCCCTCAGCCATCTGGGGACACCCATTTTCCAGGCCTTCTCCCTGTTAAATCGCCATCTCTATTTCACGAAAGCCCCACGTGGAGTTCCATGATGGTGCATTCCAGTTTTTAGAATTGCGGTGTTTTTTACAGATTAACAGAGTGGGAAGGGACCTTGTAGGTCATCTAGTCCAACCCCGCGCCCAAGCAGGAGACCCTACACCATTTCTGACTGATGGCAGCCCAGTCTCTTCTGGAAAGCTTCCAGGGATGAAGCTCCCACAGCTTCTGAAGGCAACTTCTGTTCCTCTCGTGGATATCTCATGGACGAACAACTAAGATGCTCAAAGTCCTGGAGACTAAAACATACGAAGAATGGGTGCAGGTTTTGGGTCTGGCTAGTCTAAAGAAAAGGAGAATTAGGGGTGACATAATAGCAGTCTTCCAGTATTTGAAGGGCTGCCACAAAGAAGACGGGGGTCAAATTATTCTCCAAAGCACCAGAGGGCAGGACAAGAAGCAATGGTTGGAAACTAACCAAAGTGAGAAGCAACCTGGAATTAAGGAGAAACTTCCTAGTAGTGAGGGCAATTAATCAGCTTGTCTCCAGAAATTGTGGGCGCTCCATCACTGGAGGCTTTTAAGAAGAGACTGGACAGTCGCTTGTTTGAGATGGTATAGGTCAGGCGTCAGCAACCTGTGGCTCTGGAGCCGCATGTGGCTCTTTCTTCCCTCTGCTGCGGCTCTCTGTTGCTGGTCGGCTCCACAATCGATAGGGCTTTCGGTTAGGACAGGTAGAGGAAAAAGGATGCTGCGCTAGGAGGAGACTCTATGGTGGGGGAACCGGACTTCCAGTTGGCAGAGGAAAAAGGACACCATGCTAGGAGGAGACTCTATGGTGGGGGGACCAGACTTCCGGTCAGCAGAGGAAAAAGGATGCCGCGCTAGGAGGAGACTCCAGAATTGAACGGGAGTTTCCGGGTTAGGACCTTTGTGGCTCTTTGAGTGTTTAAGGTTGCCGACCCCTCGGCTAGTCTAAAGAAAAGGAGAATTAGAGGTGACATGACAGCAGTATTCCAGTATTTGAAGGGCTGCCACAAAGAAGGGGGAGGGGGTCAAATGATTCTCCAAAACACGGCTGGACAAGAAGCAATGGTTGGAAGCTAACCAAAGTGAGAAGCAACCTAGAATGAAGGAGAAACTTCCTAGTAGTGAGGACAATTAACCAGCTTGTCTCCAGAAATCGCGGGCGCTCCATCACTAAAGGCTTTTAAGAAGGGATTGGACAGTCACTTGTCTGAGATGGTAGAGGTCAGTGACGGCTAACCTTTTTGCCATCGCGTGCCAGGAAGGGGGGGTGGGGGGGTCGAGCGCATGCGTGCTCATACCCATAATTCTATGCTAATTCTAATTCTCACCCCGCTCCTGGCACACAATGGCCCGGTAGGCCCGTTTTTCTTTCTCACCTGGCTCCAGGAACTCTCTAGGCATCTGGGGAGGGCAAAAACAGCCTTCCCCATCCCTCCGGAGGCCAAAAATGGCCCGTTTGACAACTTCCAGTCCCCCTGGAAGCTGAGCTCGCGTGCCCACTGATATGGTTACGGGTGCCAGCTGTGGCACGCATGCCATAGGTTCGCCATCACGGGTATAGGTTCTCCTGCTTGAGCAGGGTGCTGGACTAGAAGACCTCCAAGGTCCCTTCCAGCTCTATTCTATTCTAAATCTGTCCTGCAAGTGGGGGGGGAGGGAGGAACGATCTTGGCAACGTCATTCTTGATTGAAACATCTCCTGGGAAGTTTGGTTAGATAACGAAGAACGAAGTGGTCTGCTTGAGTTAGGAAAAAAAAGGAAAGAGCCTTATCTAATCCCTAACGGAGGCTGTGCCAAGACACAATTCATGATAACTGTCAAGCCTGCTTGTGAAGGGAAAGAGCCGAAGCTGATGTGAATCCAGCTTTAATTAAGGTTGAAATATTGGAGTTGACTGCTGAGTCTTTGGCAAATTAGCTCAAGTGTATTATTGCGATGGAAATTAACTACTCTAGAACTTGGGGGAAAAATAAACAGAACCGTCTGCCTTTGCAGGGTTCCCGTAGAATTGCCAGCTTGTTTAGGACTGGGCTGGAAATCAGGAATGCAAAATTGGGACCATCAGATGCCAAGGTGGAACCAGAAGCTCTGGTCGTGTATTTTTTTTTTTTTTAAAGCCTCCAAGACGTTTAAGAGAGCCAGTCATCATTGGGGCTATTCCAGGCTTATAGTGATGGAAAAGGGAAAAGACCATCTGTTAGGTGATTTATCTTTATGTAGTTAACAGCAAGTTGGCCCCAAACCTATTTTGCAAAGAGGTTCACATTGACCCCCTCTAAAAAAATAAAAATAAAAAGGAACTTGGCTTGTCAAATGTAAACAAGGTTTCTAGAGCTTTCCCCTGTTCTGTAGCAATAGCAATAGCCCTTAGACTTAATATACTGCTTCACAGTGCCTTACAGTCCCCTTTAAGCGGTTTACAGACCTATTGCCCTCACCAATCTGGGTCCTCATTTTACCCACCTCGGAAGGATGGAAGGCTGAGTCAACCTTGAGCCAGTCAGGATCGAACTGCTGACAGTGGGCAGAGTCAGCCTGCAGTACTGCATTCTAACTGCTGTGCACCGTGGATGGATGGAGGCATGGAAGGAAGGAGGGAAGGATGGAAGGAATAGCAATAGCAGACTTACATACCGTTTCACAGTGCCTTACAGCCCTCTCTAAGCGGTTTACAGAGTCAGCCTATTGCCCCCAACAATCTGGGACCCCATTTTACCGACCTTTGGAAGGATGAGTCAACCTTGAGCCGCTCAGAATCGAACTCCTGGCAGTGGGCAGAGTTAGCCTGCAGTGCTGCATTCTAACCACTGCACCACCATGGCTCTGTACCTATAATACTAAAAGTGCTAAGCTTCTTGTACATACAATGAAGGAGAAGGTTTAGAACAGAACAGCAGAATTGAAGGGACCTTGGAGATCCTCTAGTCCAGGGATGGCAAACCTTTTTGTGCCAAAAGAGGGGGAGCGTGGAGGGGTCGCGCGCACATGTGCCCACACCCATAATTCAATGCGCCCCACGCATGCAGGTGCAAACCACCACCACTACCCCGTGCTCCCCCGCTTTTGGCACGGTGGGCCTGGTAGGCCTGTTTTTCGCCCTCCCAGACTCCAGAGGGAGGAAACGGCCCATTTCCCGACTTCCAGTGGGACCGGAAGGCCCATTTTTCACTTTCCCCAGGCTCCAGAGCCTTTCTAGGAGCCTGGGGAGGGCAAAAACAGCCTTCCCCACCTGCCTCCAGAGGCTGGAAACATGCAGGAGCTGAACTAGGGCAACACTCACGTGCCCACCAATATAACGCCGCGTGCCACCTTTGCCATCACGGCTCTAGTCCAACCCCCTGCTCAAGCAAGCGATCCTGTACCATTCCAGACAAGTGACGGTCCAGTCTCTTCTTAAAAGCCTCCAGTGCTGGAGCGCCCACAATTTCTGGA
Source organism: Pantherophis guttatus (assembly GCF_029531705.1). Next base: position 2,381,644 of record NW_026844101.1, read on the forward strand.
GGCAAGCTGTTCCACTGGTTAATTGTCCTCACTGTCAGAAAAGTTCTCCTTAGTTCTAGGTTGCTTCTCTCCTTGATTAGTTTCCATCCATTGTTTCTTGTCCTGCCTTCTGGTGCTATGGAAAATAGGTTGACACCCCCCCCCCCTCTTCTTTGGCGGTAGCGTTGTTTGTCCTAACCTGTGGAAGACGTGAGCCATTTTGTAGAAAGCGGACTTTCCTAGTTTGAAGATGATGAGAACTTTCTTGATCGGTTGCTTTTTTACGGTTCTTCCTTCAAATAAACCTTCAATCCGCATCCATTCTGGTTTTAGTTTTGCTTTCGAAACACTCTGAGGAATTGAGGACTGCTGGGGTCCATCTTAAGTTGAAAGCAAAGGACATTGTAGTGGAACAATAACAACAGCAAAGAGAAGAATAATCTTGTTTGATTAACGGGATGTTCCAGGGGTGGAATTCACTTACCTTCACTACCGGTTCACAAATCTGAGCGTGTGCGTTATGCTCCTGCGCACCTCCTCCACGCATCCACAGAGCCTTCTGAGCATGTGCAGAGGGAGAAAAACGGGACATGATGATGTCCGGGCGGGTGGGCGGAGCCTCCTGCAGCCGGCGCTACCGGATCGCACAATCCGGATAGAACCGGCTGAATTTCACCACTGGGATGTTCTCCATATGGGTTAGGATTTCATTCCCAGCCGGGGAGGGCGGGATTCTCCACCCATAATTTTCCTTCCTTGAGCTGAGAAAAAAAAACCCTGCGTGTAAATTTTTGCTTTTATCCCCTTACCCCGTTTTGTCGTCGTAGGTCCAACTTCGAATGACAAGACCGAAACAAAAGCAGGAAACCTCCCTAAAGTATCCGGGCTAGAACGCAGCCAGGAACTGAACACGGACCTGCCGTTCGTTCTACCCCTCTCCAGTCCGCCACCTGCCACGACGATTGTGACATCCAGCTCTTCTGTCCCCACGTCAAGCACTCGGGCTAGCCCGCTCTTGAAAAAGGAACCGTCGATCCCAGCACCAGCACCTCCGAGGCTCACCCCTCAGCCGCAGCCTCGTCCTCAGTCGCAACCTCAGCCTCGGCCGCAGTCGCAACCTCAGTTGTTGCCCGAGCTTCGGACACAACTGCCGAGTCATATCCCCCCTCCTCTCGGTTACCAAGTCCATCACCAAGTGGCCCACAACGGAATCAATAATATCAGGTGGGGACAGCCAAAGTTGATTAGAAGGGTCTCTTCTCTGCAGCCTTTGTGTGTGTGTGTGTGTGTGTGTGTGTTTGTATTTCCTCCGAGAATGGATCAGATACATTTCTTTATCATTGATCCACCAGTTTACAAGAAATTCACCGGGTTGTCTGCCGTCTCTTGGGAAAGGCACATATAGACTTAAGCAGAGGTGGGATTCACTTACCTTCCCTACCGGTTCGCAAAATGTGAGTGTGCGTGCATTACATCCGGGCGGTTGAGCGGAGCCTCCCGCAGTCGCCACTACCGGTTAACCCGAACCGGCTGAATCCCACCTCTGGACTTAAGGATTTGATTTCAAACATTTCCTTCCCCGCATCCACTCTTAAGCTGGAATGTCTTTTAACTCCCCTAATCAGGGCCTCCAGCCAGTGGTTCAATTATTTTCTGGATGCCTGTCCCAAATCCTTCAAAGTTTGTGAGAGCAGGAACATTTCAGTGAACGTTTTCTCTGGTTTGCAAACCCTTCTCCATCTCCATGCACTGGACTTGAAAATCACATGAGTTTTGACAGCATTAAGAACCTGAAGGACCTCCAGGTTCTCCCAGCTCCTGGTGGGTCTGTTAGATGGGGGGATATGATTAAGGTAGAGGAGGCAACCGCCAAGGAGAATGAGTGATCTTAAGACCAAAGGTTGTGGAGGATATTTCTCATTCTGTTCTTGAGGAGAGACCTCAGAACATCATGGTTCACCAGAGTAGAGGATAAAATATCATGAAGGATGTCAAGTTGGTGAATGGTGATGGATCTCCGATGCATTGAACTGGAAGGCAGGTTCAAGGAAGCTAATGCTGGACCTAATTCAGTTGTCAGAAGGAGCATTTCTCTGTGAGTTCTGGAACAACAGTGTCCAGAAGTTCTAATTTTGAAGAAGCTCAAGTCAAGAGAAGAAGGCTAGTCTACACACTGCAAAAACATTGTTTTCTTGGGGATAGGGAGCTGGGATGCTTTCAAGAATTATGGTGTTATTTTGTAGTCTACCTGGTCCATCTCTAACCATGTTCTCCTTCTCTCTCTTTCCCCAACCCCATCTCTTCTGTTTCTCTTCACAGCAGAAGCAGCAGTGCCAGCAGCGCCACAAGCATTAGCCTCCCCAAGCACCTTTCTCTCTCCCCACAGATCCCACCCCACCATTCCTCCGGCCCCGTGGTGCCCCTTTCCATCTCCAACCTTGCCGCTTCGCACTTCCCTCTCCGATCGCAGTCCCAACATCAGCATCATCCGGCCATGTTCGCCACCCCTCCCACGCTGCCGCCCCCGCCTCCAGCCTTGCCCACCAACAGCCTTGTGATCCCAGGACACCCTGCAGGTAAGTCCCACCTGCTCTCTGGATTCTCCACTGAGATACGTTCCGCCACCCCTTTGAAAGAGGTACATGTTTCAGTCCTCGGTTCCAAGTACGTAGCCAACCTTTGGGCGCAAAAGATCAACCTTCCATATGCGAAGGTCCAATTGAACTGCTTTATTGCTAAAAGACCACGCACAGGAATCTTCTCAACTCATGCTAGGAAATGAGAACGGGAATCTTCTCAGCTTCTGCGAGGAGTTAGAGAGGGGTCAACGGAATTCAAGGAAGGTTGTTCGCTTGTGACTACGTAGGGATTCTAGGCTGATCCCCCTTTTCACTCTGCCTTCAGGTTCTGCCATTCCTTCTCCTTCAGTAACAAGAATCAAAACCAGACAGGAAAAATGAGAGCAGAGACGAGGGCCCCTTTTGAATTTTAAACTCAATGTCAGTGTTCCGAGTAACGCACCCATTGAAAGCAGAACTCGGAGGCAGGTAGATTCCTCAAAGAACAGATTTATTGGATACATCATATTGGCACAACTGGTGAAAACTGGCTCTGAAAGTTTCCATGGTTTTCACCTAATTAAACAGTGAAAGTTCCCCTCTTTCCCCAAGTCATCAGTCACATTGTCCAATAGAGGTGCTGGCCAGTTGCTTGGTTACTCCACTCCTCCTCTTCTCAGCCACCTGTTAGAATGACCTTGGTTCCCATAGGAAAAACTTTATGTTTTGACTGCAAAACCCAACTATCTATTTTCCCCCCTCCCTGTCCCCTTTTCTGCCTTGTGGCAACCATGAAGCCACAAAGATGGCCTCAGCCAGGTTCGCTTCAGGGTTGACAATTTCTTTGAACAGAAGTAACCCCACAGGTGATGCGGTGGCTCAATGGCTAAGACACTGAACTTGTCAATCGAAAAGTCGGCAGTTCAGCGGTTCGAATCCCTAGTGCCGTGTAACGGGTGAGCTCCCGTGACTTGTCCCAGCTTCTGCCAACCTAGCAGTTCGAAAGCAGGTAAAAAAATGCAAGTAGAAAAATAGGGACCACCTTTGGTGGGACAGTAACAGCGTTCCGTGCGCCTTTGGCGTTGAGTCATGCTGGCCACATGACCACGGAGACGTCTTCGGACAGCGCTGGCTCTTCGGCTTTGAAACGGAGATGAGCACCGCCCCCTAGAGTCAGGAATGACTAGCACAAATGTGCGAGGGGAATCTTTACCTTTTAATCCTACAGTGGCTGAAAAACATAATCTCTTTTGAGTTAAATGTTCCACTCTGCCCATCCTTTTTTTGTTTGAGTCTCAGCCTCTGCCCCAAATAAATAGCAGCGTTCTGCCGGGGCTGAGAAATGCTTAGCCCCATGGAATTATAAAATAGGAGTGAATCAAATCTGATATCCTCCAGATGTGGGGAACTTCCTAGCCAAGATGGGAATTGGGATTTGAGCCATAAAGTTCAAACATATGTGGGGAAAACCGAAGTGGAAAAGTTATGAGGCAGAGACGCCATTTTTCATAGAATTCTCCTATTGTACCTAACATGCAAGTTTCATCTTTAGTAGTAGATGAACCATTAATTTAAAAAATAAAAAAAAAAGCTTTAACCGCATGTCCCTTTTTGGATAATTCCTTCCCAGCTGCAAAAATTCTTCCGGCAAACACTGATTTTATGTCCCTCATCACTGTGGGAAAATAGAGACCCAGCGCTCATCGTTATTCATTTATGGATGCAAAAAAAAAAAAAAATATTCCTCAATAACATTCTCAGTTGGGAATTAATCAACGTATGCAAATGACATTTCTGTCCTTAGCAGGACAAGAGAAAATTCAGGATTGAGCCTACCTACGAAGCACGGCTAAACTAGGAAATATGGGGGGGGGAGGAAATTGTCTTGGTGGACAGCAGTCCTTCCTCTAGAAGGCAAATAAACGTAGGCAATAAACATTCACCCATGCAATAATATTATTTCCCCGTGTTCCAGATTTTGGGCACGTACTCCCTTTATAAAGCTGGACACCTGGATGAAGCAAAGCTTTTATTTATTTAACATTCGCAAGATTTGAATCATTCTCTGCATCTTCTGAAGTACGGATTCATTTCAGGGCTCTTGGTGCCCTGAAATATCCCCTTTATAGTTTCCCATTAGTTTACATCTGTTTCTTCAGCAGCTGGAATCTCTGGTGGATTTCTCCCTGTTAAAGGCCCCCTTTTGATCTGGCCTTTGACTCTATAATTCACCCATTCGGATTAATGGTGAAATCCACACACACACACACACACACAAACAAACAACAACCCTAAAACACCAACCAAAAGTGTGTGTGTGTGTGTAGAGTGAAGGAAGAAAACAAAATTACATGGGGATTAAAGTAGCTGCACATGTAGGCCAACACCTTCTCCTATTTCCGATGCAAAGCTAGTTAAAGAAGTGAGAAAGAGGAGGTTGGAAGAGAGATTTATAACTGCTAATAGCAGTGATGCTTTTGGGTTTCTCTCATTTGCTCCTTGGAAGGTTTTTAATTCAACAGATAGGGAATAAGAGAAGAAAGCGACCGTCGCCATGTTGTAGCCTGAAACTTCTGTAGCTCCCATCTCCATAGGACCTGTCTTCTTTAAAAATATGTGTCCAAGTAATGCATCCATCACAAATCGAACGCCAAGGCATTGCTTTTCCTCAAAGAACAAATTCATTTAGATACATCATCTTGGCGCTACTGGTGAAAAGCCAGTACTAAAGTTCCCAGGCTTTTCACCACCATATAAGTTTCAGTTTTCTCAAGTTTCCAAAACAAACTGTCACATTGTCCAACCCAGGTGGGAGCTGGTTGCTCGGCGGCCTCTCTCCTCTTCCTCCTCCGGTCAGCCAGCCAGACATTGGAATGTGGTTGACTCAGGAGTTAGAAGTGCTGTTTTGACTGAATGCTCCATCCTCCCTTCAGCTCCAAACTGTGTCAAGCTGAATGCAATAGCAATAGCACTTATATACCGCTTCATAGTGCTTTTACAACCCTCTCTAAGCAGTTTACAGAGTCAGCCTCTTGCCCCCAACAATCTGGGTCTCCTCATTTTACCCACCTCGGAAGGAGGGAAAGGCTGAGTCAACCGTGAGCCTGGTGAGATTCGAACTGCCAAATTGCAGGCTGACAGCAGTCAGCAGAAGTAGCCTTGTGGTACTGCACTCTAACCAATGTTCCACCACGGCTCTTGGGCATTCTGACATGAATGCATGTCAGAATGCCCAAGGATACAAACAATCCCACACCCCAATCAAATTCAGGCTTGACGATATGTTTGCCTTCAGTTCCGGAGCCTTAAGTAAAGAAAGACATTGAACTGAATTTGTTCATCCAGAGCTGCTTCTCAGAACCTTACGATTCAGTGGGACAACTCAAGAGTTGGGCAACAAGGAACAGTTAAAGGGTTCTGTCTGATCTCCAAAGAAAAAACTTCATTGGTGGAACCAATTTAGAGAGAAGATGAGTTTTTTTAACAGAAATTTTGAGATAGAGACTGGATGACCCCTCTATCAGGGCTTTCCACTCCTGAGTAAGGTTGGATAAGACGTCTCCTTCATTTCTTTGAGCTCAGGGATCCTAGCACTGAATTTGGATCAGCTAGCAGATGATGACCAAGTCCTCAGTTTAGAACAGGGGTCTCCAACCTTGGCAACTTTAAGATTTGTGGACAAAGCTGGCTGGGGAACTCTGGGAGTTGAAGTCCACAGTTAAAATTGCCAAGGTTGGAGACCCCTGGTCTAGAACCCTGCAAAGCTGCTACTAATTAAGGTACCCACCAAATTGTGCTACTTTAATAATAAGTCCATTTCCTGTTCACCTCCTCAAATCTCTCAACTTTGCTTCAGCGAGGAAGGTCCCTGAGAATTGGTTCTGACCCAGCCTAAATCACTTAATTTGACTCCAATGCACCATTCAGGTCTCTGGCATTTGTCTGTTGGCACGATCGGATGCTTCTAATCCACATTGTTGGATCGTTTTGGAAAAACCAAATATCCAAGCAACAAGACTTGTCTGTTGTCCAGAAGGAGGCTTAGGAACAACCTCATTGCAACCCAATGTCACGTCACATTCATATTTCAACCGGGTATTCCCAGCAACGTAAGAAATCTGGTCTTCACAAGGTCCAAGCAGCTTTGAGGAATCTTCATGGCTTTTATCCATCCCTTGGGAGATGATTCTCAGATCTCTTGTTTCAACGGGGCTTGCGATGTTGGCTTTGCATGATCCGGAAGGGTTTTGATGGGTGGCTTTGAAAAGATTGAAATGCAAGGGTTTTGTGGGAGCGGGGTTGAGTTTGGGTTTGGGTTTGGGAAGTCCACTTCTAGAAAAAGATATGAGAAGCCATTACTTAGCTGTTTTTCCCCGGCCCATTAAGGCACGAAACATAATATGGTTGATGGGCTTCACCAATGCAACATTATCTGTCCCACAACCTGAAACCAAAGTTGCAAGGAACCATGTAGACCTTTGAGGCCCAACCTCTTCTTCATTGCATGCATGAAGTTCCTCCAGAAATGTCGGTGGGGTTGGAAGAAGAGATGGGAGATGACGTTGGGTTGCCCTTCTCTCGGCTCCCAAATTTGTTCTCTTTGAAAGCAAGATCAGTCATGTCCCTCGGGGTCTCTGGGGTTGGTCGGTGGCGGTGGGAAGGGGCTGAATGTTGTTTAAACCCCCCCCTCCCCAAATGTTTTCTACTGTGATGGCTCATTGTATTCTCTCTTGTTCTTTAGATACCAGCCTGTTGATATCATTCAACCAACCAATCATGTATTGCCAGCCTCATTCGGGGATTCTGATTGGTACATTGTCACAGGCATCTCTCTTACCTCCACCAATGAGTTCTCACGTAGAAAACCATCACAGCATGACGTGCAGAAATAGGGAATGCCAGGTGAATATTATGAATTATTTTACCTCTACGTCTTGTTTTTTTGTGGAACTCACAGGCTGCTGCGCCCTGGTGTCTTCTTTCTTTCTTCCTTCCTTTGTTTCTTTTTCTTTCTTCCTCTCTCTCTCTTTCTCTCTCTCTCTCTTCCCCCCCCTCTCTCTCCCTTCCTCCCTTTCTCTCCCTCCCTCTCTCCCTCCCTCCCTCTCCCTCCCTCCCTCTCTCTCCCTCCCTTTCTCTCCCTCCCTCCCTCCCTCCCTCCCTCTCTCTCTCTCTCTCCCCCTTCCTTCCTCTCTCTCCCTCCGTCCCTTCCTCCCTCCCTTTCTCTCCCTCCCTCTCTCCCTCCTTCCCTCTTTCTGCCTCCCTCCCTCCCTCTCTCTCTCCCTCCCTCTCTCTCTCTCCCTCCTCCCTCCCTCTCTCTCTCTCTCTCTGTCTGTCTCTTTCCTTCTCCCTGCTCTTCTAGATCACGAGCTGCTTAGACAAGAACTGAACAATCGGTTTTTGATTCAGATTGCGGACAGGACTGGCGGCTCGCTCGGTCTGGTGCCGATGCTGAGAGTGGAGCACCACCACACTCACCACCACACCCATCACCACACAATCACTCCTTGCCCGTCCAGCCTGCCCCAGAAGCCGCACTCTGCACCTCCCCTGGTGCGTACCCCTTTCCCCAAACGGGTGGATCGGTAGAAACACCTCTGGTGGAGCCCGAAGGATGTCCCAAACTGTTCTCCTTCTTGCCCAAGGATGCGTTGCTTTTTAAGACACGGTTGCGGTTGCAGCTTTTCGCCACAAACAAATGTGGGAGTAATTGGCTACTGCTGTTTCTTAGTTATGACCTTCATTTTATCTGTTTGCAGGCGGGAGGGGTGGGGGAGTGGTATCGGGGTTTCTACTAAGGCAGACGTGGGCGTTTAGATATGTCTAGTCCCATGATGGCGAACCTACGGCACGCATGGCCGAAGTGGCACACGGAGCCATGTCGCCTGGCACGCCAGCCATCACCCCAGCTCAGCTCCGCCACGCATGTGCGCGCACCTCCCGCCGGCCAGCTGGTCTTGGGGTCTCTGTCGTGCAGACATAGCAGACGGGGCACATGCATGGGACACGTGCATGCATGTGTGGGGGGCACTCGCATTGCATTTGGGGGGGTTCACGTGCGCCCCACATGCACCCTGTTTTGGGCCTGGAAAGCCTCTCGCACCAACCTGGAAGGCAAAATGGGGCGAGGGGGTGCTGCGCGAAGCTGCCAAGAGAGGCCCCCCTATGCCCCATTTTGGGCCTGGAAAGCCTCCTGCATCAACCTGGAAGCCAAAACGGGGCGCATGGGGGCCGAGGCGTATGCACAGGGGGGCTGGGCACATGCATGGGAGACATGCGCGGATGCAGTACGACATGCACGCATGCGTGGGAAGTGCTCGCATTGCATTTTGGGAGTCCAGCCACACGCACGTGCATTCACACATGCACGCGCTTTGAGCACTTAACAACAAAAAGGTTAACCATCACTTGTCTAGTCTAACAGTGTGACATGACAGCAAGTGTTCCAATATTTGAGGGGCTGCCACAAAAGAGAGGAGCCCAATCTATTCTCCTGAAGGCAAAACAAGAACCAACGGAGTGGAAACTAATCAAGGAGAGAAGCAACGTAGAACTAAGGAGGAATTTCCTGACAGTGAGAACAATTAACCAGTGGAACGAAGTTATGGGTACTCCATCACTGGAGATTTGCAAGTAGAGACTGGACAGCCATTTGTCTGAAATGGTCTAGGGCAGGGGTGTCAAACTCGAGGCCCGGGGGCCGGATCTGACCCACGGGGTGCTTAGATCTGGCCCCTGGGGCCGCCCTGGAAATAGCAAAGGACTGGCACGTGGTGCCTCTGCCAGCGAAAACGGAGCTCAGGAGGGCTGCTCGCGGCCTTCCCGAGCTCCGTTTTCACTGGCAGAGGGTTGCAGGAGGCCATTGCAGCCGAAAATGGAGCTCGGGAGCCTGTTTTCACTGGCAGAGCACTCAGGCGCCCCCCGACCCAAGTGATGTCCAGCTGGACATGCCCACTCCAGCCACCCCCAAAGTCAAAACACAACCCTGATGCGACCCTCAACAAAATTGAGTTTGTCACCCATGGTCTAGGGCCGTGATGGCGAACCTATGGCACGCGTGCCACAGGTGGCCCGCAGAGCCATATCTGTGGGTACATGAGCATTGCCCTAGCTCAGCTCCAGCTCGCATGCGTGTGCTAGTCAGCTGATTTTCAGGCTTTCCAGTCCCACTGGGAGTTGGGAAACAAGCCGTTTCCGGCCTCCGGGTGGCCTCTGGGTGGGTGGGGAATGCAGTTTTTGTCCTCCCCAGGCTCCAAGGAAGCCTCTGGAACCTGGGGAGGGCGAAAAACATATGCATGACCCCCGCTTTTGGCACGCGATGGCAAAATGGTTAGCCATCACTGGTCTAGGGTCTCCTGCTCGAGTAGGAAGTTAGACTAGAAGACCTCCAAGGTCCCTTCCGACCCTTTTGTTCTAAGCAAGACGAGAATCAGACGAGCCAAACGAAGAGAGAACCTTTGATGGCCAAAAGGCGTTTTGCGTGTCGGGGAAAAACCCGCAACCCCTTGGAACAACGTCCTTCGCTCCAGAACAGCCGCCTTCCTCGTTTCATTCGGCCTCTCATCCCGCCATAATAATTCAGCTGCCCGTGAAAATATATTCTTCCCTTCATGGCTGTCCAAATCGGTACCACCCAGTAGCGGTGGGAACATTTGTTTCACTCCCGAATGTTAATATTTGACTTGAGGGAAGCCAAGGCCCCCATCAATAAGTGTCTGTACTTTTCAACACTGACCAGGCTGTGCGGCAGTCTGTTTGTTTATGGCACGGCTGAAAGACTAATTCAGGGATTCGGGGTTATTTTAACATTTCCTTCCAAAGAAGCCGGCTAGCGGAGTTGTGCGGATTTTGTAGCATGCTGTCGCCCACCCACTAGCAACTTCCTGCTTTTCCCCCAAAATGTCACAGCCAGTTATGGATGAGTTCCAAATTGTTGGTCGGAAACACAGCAGCTCTTTGACTCAATGGGACACTTCTCCCATCCTTTGACTTTTTTTAAAAAAAAATTCACAGCAATAACTGTGTATTTAGAATAACGGAATACCAGAATTGGAAGGGGCCTTGGAGGTCTTGTAGACCGACTCCCCTTCCCCCCCCCCCCGGTGAAGGAGACCCTATACCAGTGATGGCTAACCTTTTTGCCGTCGCGTGCCAAAAGCGGAGTAAGCATGGGGGGGGTCGTGTGCATGCATGCCTACACCCATAATTCAATGGGCTTCACCCCCGGTCCATGCTCCCCTCCACTTTTGGCACGTGATGGCCCGGTGGGCCCAGTAGGTTTTTTGCCCTCCCCAGGCTCCAGAGGCTTTCTTGGAGCCTGGGGAGGGCGAAAATGGCCTTCCCTACCCCTGTCTGGAGGCTGGAAATGGCCCGCTTCCCAACTTCCGGTGGGACCGGAAGGCCTGTTTTTCACCCTCCCCAGGTTCCAGAGGGTTTCTAGGCGCCTGGGGAGGGCAAAAACTGCCTTCCCCAACCACCCAGAGGCCCTCCGGAGGCCAGAAATGGCCAGAACGCCCAAAAATCATCTGGCCGGCACACGCATGCATGCTGGAGCTGAGCTAGGGCAATGCACACGTGCCCACAGATATGGCTCCGCGTGCCATATCATAGGTTCACCATCACGGTCCTATACCATTTCAGACAAAACTGTCCAATCTCTTCTTTGGAGCACTCTCAATTTCAGGAGGCAAGCCCTTCCACTAGTGAATTCTTCTCACCGTCAGGAAATTTCTCCTTAATTCTAGCTTGGATCTCTCTTTTTAGTGATCTTCCATCCATTTCTTCTTCTCCTGCCCTCAGGTGCTTTGGAGAACAGGTCAACCCACTCCACAATAGGAGCTTCATATAGAATAACAGAGTTGGAAGGGACTTTGGAGGTCTTCTAGTCCAACCCCCCGCTCAGACAGGAAACCCTACACCACTTCAGATAAATGGTTGTCCAACATCTTCTTAAAAACTTCCAGTGTTGGAACATTCACAACTTCTGGTGGCAAGTTGTCCCACTGATTAATGGTTCTCATTGTCAGGAAATTTCTCCTTAGTTCTAAGTTGCTTCTCTCCTTGATGAGTTTCCACCCTCTTCTCTGAGACAGCCCCTCAAGTACTGGAAGGCTGCTATCATATCGCACACACATCCCATCCTTCTCTTCGTTAGTTCCCTGTAAAACGGGGCAAAACTCACTTAACGACCCTCTCGCTTAGCCACAGAACTTTTGGTCTCAATTGTCATTAACCGAGGACTCTCGGTAACTAAATAAACGCATTAGGCTCCTTCCTCAGTCCTGCTTTTAGCAAAGGCTAAACTCAACATCTCTTCCCAACGGTGTTGAAACAGGGTTCTGGCTTTGCAACTCTCTGTATTATTATTGTTGTTATTATTATTATTTTCCCAGCCTCCTTCATTTGGGGGAGAGCCAACCCGTGGGAAATGACACTTTATCCTTTCTTCTCCCGCCTTGTCATCCCTTTGGCGGCACTAATCCGCTTAACCCAAGAACAAAGAACAGTTTTCATCCGCCCTCAAAGCGCCTTCAGGTGTTTTGAACGCTGCCCAAGGCCCATTTTTCTTCCCTCCTCCCAAGTTATCACAAGAAGCTCGGCGTTTTCACTGGCGAGCCGGCCCAGCCTGAGATTTTTAAGAACTCGGTCACCTGATTTCCCTTCGCGCCACCCCCCCCCCCCCGCGGATGTGGGACGAAGAGCGTTAACCCCCCCCACACACACACACACACAATTGTGCCCCCGTCTTTCCTTGCGATGTCTGATTTTCCCGATCTTCCCCTCCGCAAGTTTATTAATCCGAACGCCGGAACGGTTAGCAGGGGGGAAAAAAAATCACCACCAGCTGCACATGTTTTAGTAATTTCTGGGTATTTACACTGAAGGGTACATGACTCCGGTAATCACTGTAATTAACCCAATTGCAAATCTGCGCTCCAGCACGACGCAACGAGGGAGCGTGACAATTTGGCCGGGGGCAGGAGGGGGTTGCATTTTAGGGAGACCCCTTTCTTCCCATGGTAGAACCTCTTCTGCCTGCTTGAGGGTTAATTGTTCTCGGGACGTGATCGGAATACTAATGAGGGGAGGAGGGGTGTTCGGGTCAAACCGAGCACGGCGGGGAGATCAAATCGCCGAATTAAAAATACAGAGGGTTGAAGATCCGCCACGGGTTGGACGGGCACAAAAACTCTGATTTTGGCCACCTTCTTTGTTTAGGCTGACCACTGCAAGGTCCACATGGTCACGTGGTCAATCTTCAGACGCTTGGCAACTGCTTCATATTTATGACAGTTGCAGCATCCCGGGCTCAGGGGGGGGGTTTGGGGGGGGGTTGCAACTTTCCGATTAACAAAGTCGTCAGGCGAACCGGATTCACTGAACGACCGCGTCACTAACTCAAACGACCGGGAGAGTCACTTAACAACGGTGGCAGGAAAACCTGACTAGGTGACTCGGTGGCTAAGACACTGAGCTTGTCGATCAGAAAGGTCGGCAGTTCGGCGGTTCGAGTCCCTAGTACAGGTCTCCTGCGTGAGCCAGAGGGTTGGACTAGATGACCTCCAAGGTTCCTTCCGACTCTGTTACTGTTACTAAAAAGCCATCGAATGGGGCAAAACTCATTTAACAACTGTCCGGCTCTGCAACGGAAAGTTTGGGCTCAATTGCGGTCGTAAGGCAAGGACCTACAGTGCTACCTGTTATAGCACTGTGGCTGTTGACTGACTGCCTGTCCCAAAGACCACCCCCCAACAAGCTTCTGGCTAAAAGGGGGAGACTAGAATACGGGGGTGGGAACGAGACCTGAATCTCCCCACTCCTAGTCCAATACCTTCACCCCCATGTCCCATTGATTTTCTAGATCAGGGGTGGCAAACTCGATTTCATTGAGGGCCGTATCAGGGTTGTGTTTGACCTCGCCGAGGCCGGGGGGCGTGGCCAGCTCGACATCAATCATGTTGGTGGCCCAAGCGCTCCGTCAGCAAAAACGGGCTCCCGAGCACCGTTTTCTGCTGCGACGGCCTCCTGCAACCCTCTGCCAGTGAAAACGGAGCTTGGGAGGACCCACGAGGAGCCTTCCCGAGCTCCCTTTTCGCTGGCAGAGGCACCGCGGACTGGTCCTTCGCTGTTTCCAGGGTGGCCCCCATGGGCCAGATCTAAGCACCCCGCAGGCCGGATCCGGTCCCCAGGCCTTGAGTTTGACACCCCTGTTCTAGATCAGGAAGGAAGTCTTGTGCTTTGCTAAAAAGAGGCCCTTTAAAAATGCAAATTGAAACACAGTTCATTTAGTGACCTGCTGCAGGATCATTTTTCACACTTACGCCCCCCCCCTCGCGGTCAGATGCTTGGCAACTGGCTCATGTTTACAACGGTTGCAACCTGCCAGGATCACGTGATCCGCTTTTGCGTCCTTCTGACAAGCAAAGTCCATGGGGATTCACTTAACAACCGGTTGACTAACTTAACAAGGGGCAGTGCTTCAATTAAGAACTGTGCCGGGAAAAGCCGTATAATGCAAAGTTCACTTAACAAATGTTTGACTGAGCAACATAAATTTTGAGCCCCGTTGTGGCCGTAACTCGAGGACTTCCTGTACTAGCCACCCACCTCCACCGTGTCTATGAATTACCCCACATCCTCCTCTTCCTCCTCCTACCGTATGTTCGGTTATACTTCAACTGCCTTCCAAGGCTTATACCAAACCAACCAACTTTTCTCCGACTTTCTGTTTTTTTTTTCCAGTTCGACAAGTACGCTCCCAAACTTGAGAATCCTTACTTTCGACATTCCAACGTAAGTGCCCTTTTATTTTTTAATATTCTTAAAAAGTGTGGCATTTGTTCCGTGTTTTGACGTTTTCCTTACCTGTTTTCGACACGTGGGTTTTTATTTAGGGTCAAGAAAAGAATAATTTTTTTTAAAAACACAGTTATTTTCATTCTTGGAGCAGTTTTTATTATAAAGGAGTTGTCGGTGTTAATAGGTTTCTTTAATTAGTTTATAATATAGCGTACAAAGAAAATGCAAAAGTAAATCGTAGGAAAAGTGAGGGAAAGAAAAAAGGAAAACTGGGGGAAAAAAGGCATTGACTTCCGACTCCTTTTGGTGCAGTAGAATAAGGCATTAACATCAAACATCAAAATATGAGCCAGCCGTGTGCAGCAGCTCCCAAAAAAGCCAACACAGTTCTAGGCTGCATAAACAGAGGGATAGAATCAAGATCTCCTGAAGAGTTAATATCACTTTATAATGCCTTGGTAAGGCCACACTTGGAATGCTGCATTCAGTTTTGGATGCCATGATGTAAAAAAGATGTGGAAACTCTAGAAAGAGTGTCGAGAAGAGCAACAAAGATGATTAGGGGACTGGAGGCTAAAACATATGAAGAAGGTTTGCTGGAATTGGGCTGTGTTTAGTTTAATGAAAAGAAGGACTAGGGGAGACATAGCAGTCTTTAAATATCTCAGGGGTTGCCACAAAGAAGAGGGAGTCAAGCTCTTCTCCAAAGCACCTGAGGGCAGGACAAGAAGCAATGGGTGGAAACTCATCAAGGAGAGAAGCAACTTAGAACTAAGGAGAAATTTCCTGACGGTGAGAACAATTGATCAGTGGAACAACTTGCCTCCAGAAGTTGTGAATGCTCCAACACTGGAAGTTTTTAAGAAGATGTTGGATAACCATTTGTCTGAAGTGGTGTAGGGTCTCCTGCCTAAGGGGGGGGGTTGGACTAGAAGACCTCCAAGGTCCCTTCCAACTCTGTTATTCTATTCTATTCTACTTTTACATAACAATATAAACTAGCCATTTCAATGACCACAAATCTATCCAATCGGTAAAACCCAAAATCAAAGTTTTTTTTTCCCACCACAACCACAAAGTCCAGAAGCGGTTTCCAATAAATAAAAGTATTTGTATTTTTTTCCCCTCGATTAAAACAGTCGATTTAGCCATTGTAAAACTCCTTTCCTTCTCTTGGACGTTCCCAATTCATTCTGCCTTTCCTTGCTCCGAGAGGTTCTGTTTCGTATCTAATCTCTGATGTGTTTCGTGTTTTTTTTCCCCCTGGAGACATTCCCTTCGTGCAGGTCATCCATCAATCTCTTTCTAGCACTTCAGACTTTGAATTGGGGCTCATCCAGAAATTCCTCCCCCCCTCCAAAATAGCAAATCAGAAAAGGTTAATATCCTGGGACTTGACATCTGATTTTCCATACTGAGTCCGGAAGGCAAGCTTATGACCATAGTCAATTGAATGGCTATCAAACCATTCCTTGGAGCCCTACATATTTGAGATTAAGTGAACTGCCAGCCGAAGGCAGGTTTATATAAAGCAGAAAGTTAGTTGACCCAGATGAGGACGATGTGTTTGACAAATGAAGGAGGGAAAATGGTATGGAATTTGCAGGATGCTTACCGAATTTGAGCCTCTGGTAGAGAGTTTTATTCATAAATCAAAGTGGGCAAACGTCACTTTTTCATAAGCGACGTCCAGATTTTTCTTCTCTTCTGCATTTTTTTTCAAAGCAGCGTTCCCTCTTGTGAGTTACCGCAAAGTTTTATGCATCTCTTCACCCAAGAAGCTTTTTAGTTCTAAAGTGAAGGACGCAATGGTGCATTCAGAAGAAGTAATTTCTTGGGATGAGAAGTGAAACGTTTTGGAAGAAAACACTTAAGAAAGTCCAGTTTCCTTTTGGAATTAAAAAAAAAATCTTTAGGACAAACCTCAGTGTTATGTCCCAGTTTATGTTCTGACCAGAATCCAGCAGGTTCTGATGGTTCTGGAGAACCGGCAGCGGAAATTTTGAGCAGTTCGGAGAACCGGCAAATACCACCTCTGGCTGGCCCCAGAGTGGGGTGGGAATCGGGATTTTGCAGTATCCTTCCCCTGCCATGCCCACCAAACCCACCAAGCCACACCACGCCCACCAAGTCACTCCCACAGAACCGGTAGTAAAAAAATTTGGATTTCACCACTGGTTCTGACCTAGGCTCTCTTAAATAGCAGGAAGCAGAGTCTTGGTCCCGGCAAAACCCCTTTTATTTACACGACTGTGAATTCCTTTCATTCACAGTCAGCAAGGCCTGTCCAAACAGTCTTTCAGAGGAATATTTATCAACACAGACCTTATCTTGCTTGGAAGGCTGCCAGGTAACTTAGTTTCCAAACACAGGGCAAGACAAAACGTGGCACAGAGTCACAGACAGATCTTTCCACTCTTGAAACGGCCAAACAAACAAATTGTTTCCTGCAAAAGCCCCCTCCCGGTTTGCTCCTCTTTTGTTTCTTATGGGAGGGGCCAATCACCTCCAAGGTGTGGCTTTACTCCCAAGTCAACTCTGCTTTCTTAGTTGTTCTTGTCTTCTAGCAGCTCTGTGTATGTGCACACTAGGAACGGGCTCCAGCTGTTCCTCTGCCTCACTGTTGTCTAGCTCCCTCTCTGCCTCCGACGCAGAGCCCTCGTCCGAGCTTTCCCCAGCCCCCAGGACTGGCCCATGTTCCTTCCCAACCTCCTCACTGTCTGACTCTGCTGCCAGCTCCACTGGCCACATGTGGGCCACAACAGTTTATGGGGAGCTGCTGTTTTCCAAAACCTACTTTTGAGGAACCGGTTAGACTTCGAAAACTTGAAAACCCTTCATGCATAATTCACGCCAAAATTCCTCCTCGGCCTTGCCGTGACACACGGAAAGACAGACAGCCCATAAAAGGAACAAGGGAGACCAACATAAATCTACATTTGCGTTTGCGTTCTGTTAAAATGGAATCGACTTAATACAATTACACTCTTGAGTTGCGCATTTAATCATTGTACCCTTCCCCCGACTTGGAAGAAATAATAATCAGAATTTGGTAACAGGTCTACGGATTTCTGGTTCTTCGTGGTGAGCCCCTCTGCCCTAAAGATTTTAGATACGCTTTTGAAGAATTATCTATATTTTAAGGTTAATGGACTTGGTGAGTGCAGAGGGCCTTTCCATCCATCGTTGCAAGCCTTCAGGAAGACATTTATCCCAAATGGCTATTTTTATTTTTATTTTTGCTGGGAAGTGTATTTTCCTTCTGGTAATTGGTCTAATCCAGTGCTAGGTTTCAAAATTTTTTACCACTGGTTCTGTGGGCGTGGCTTGGTGGGCGTGGCAGGAGAAGGATACTGTAAAATCTCCATTCCCACTCCACTCCGGGGGAAGGATACTGCAAAATCCCCATTTCCTCCCGATCAGCTGGGACTCGGGAGGCAGAGAATAAATGGGGGTTGGGGCCAGTCAGAATTTTTACTACCGATTCTCCGAACTACTCAAAATTTCCGCTACCGGTTCTCCAGAACTGGTCAGAACCTGCTGAAACCCACCTCTGGTCTAATCTTCAGTGACTTATTATTATTATAAACTTTTATTCATTAAACATGAAACTCGGTCAACTGAACATTTAAAAACGTATCACAGATATTATTGACTGCGGCTGATAGGTGATATAGGTTGCTGCCAGCGTCCTAGGTATCAACCAAGTATCTTCTTAAAATATATGATGTTCCGAGTAGCGCAGTTTTTTGCAGTTCCGCTGGTGTTATTGCAGGAAGCTGCAATTTCTTGATGTGTTTTGTAAAATTCTTGGACATGGTACCAAGTGCCCTGATGACAACGGGTATCACTGTTATATGTTTCGTCCATAGCCGTGTAGTTTCGATGGCCAGGTCACGATACTTTGTGATTTTTTTTTTCCCAGTTCTTTTTCTTCGACTCTGCCATCTCCTGGTACTACGATGTCAATAAACTGTAGACTTCGGCAGTTATTATTCATTATTATTTACTTTATTCATTAAACATGAAACTCTGTCAACTGTGCATCACAAATACCATTGACCGGTGCTAATGGTTGATACGGGTTACTGCCAGCATCCTAGGTATCAACAAAGTATCTTCTTAAGATATACTAATCATTATTTATTTATTTATTTATTTATTTATTTATTTATTTATTTATTTATTTATTTATTATATTTCTATACCGCCTTTCTCCCGTAGGACTCAAGGCGGTGTACAGTCAAGAAAAAATATAGATACAAATATAAAAATATAGATATAGATATAAATCATTATTATTATTTACTTTAATTCATTAAACATGAAACTCAGTCAACTGAACATTCAAAAATGCATCACAAATACCATTGGCCGTTGCTAATGGTTGATACGGGTTGCTGCCAGCGTGCTAGGTATCAACCAAGTATCTTCTTAAAGCCATTACTACTATTTACTACTACTACTACTACTACTACTTCTTCCTCTTCCTCTTCCTCTTCCTCTTCCTCTTCCTCTTCCTCTTCCTCTTCTTCTTCTTCTTCTTCTTCTTCTTCTTCCTCCTCCTTCTCCTCCTCCTCTTCCTCTTCCTTCTTCCTTCTTCTCCTCCTCATTAATAATAATAATAATAATAATTATTATTATTTACTTTATTCATTAAACATGAAACTCAGTCAACTGACCATTCAAAAATGCATCACAAATACCATTGACCGGTGCTAATGGTTGATACGGGTTGCTGCCAGCATCCTAGGTATCAACCAAGTATCTTCTTAAAATGTACTCATCATCATCATTATTATTACTATTATTGTTATTGTTATTGTTAATCTCGAGGACATTGGTTGGCCAGACAAGGCTGATCGTGACAACTCTGACATTGTTTCATTTCTGTTACTTTACTTGGTTGGGCTTTGGTAGCTGGCAACGCCTAGACAACCTTGGATGTTTCTGGAATTGGCCACAGATCGTCCTTGAACGGGAGACTACCTCTGGAGGGAAGCCCAAGGCTGTAGACTAACCTTGGGAGGCTGAAGGGAAAAAACAAAAAGAACATCACACAGGAAGACAGTGTCAAAACACTTCAGTTTCGCTGCCAGTAAAACTGCACAATGTCATCTCCGAGAGCTTATCTCAAGGATATCCCTCTCTTTCTTTTCTTTTTTTTTTTTTTGCAACTGTATGAGAGAAGCTAGCTTAACAGAACTTTATTTTTTTATTTTTTTATTTTGAATTTGTATACCGCCCTTCTCCCTGAGGACTCAGGGTGGTGAACAGCCAAATAAAAACATCAAATACAAATATTAAAATACAGTTAAAAATATATATATAGATTTGGCCCCATTAATTAAAACGATAAACAAAACAAAACAATTAAAAACCCTTAAAAAGAATTAGGCCAGCCCGGCTTGTTGGAAAAAGAAAGTTTTAAGGGAACTGCAACATAACGGGAGTTGGAAGGAAACTTTGGAGGTCTTCTAGTCCACCCCTCTGCACAAGCAGGAGACCTTTGAACGTTCTGGCTTGCAGAGAACTTGGCTGAGAAAGACGGCCAGGAGTTCTCAAAAATGGACATGCCTCCACATCTTTTAACCTCGTGGGCATCTTGCCCCTCTCAGTCCAGAACTTCCTGCCTTCCTTGTTTTCTATCAGTCCGTTTTCTCTGCTGGCTGCATCAACAGCAGCGTCAAAGCAGAGCGAGTTGTGGTTGGGTAAAAGTTTGGGCTTCTTGGCTTGGCCCCGTGTGAATCGGGAGAGGGGGGGATGAAGATTAAAGGAGGGCTGTTCTGCGGGAGGCTTGCGAAGGCCAACCACTTGGAGAAAAGTGGTCAAGTGAAGTCATCTTGGCTTATGTCGAAAGAGCCTCAGTGGCTGCAGAACTGCTGCTTCAGTAGAAATTGGGAAGGGAAGGACAGAGGGAAGGTGGGAGGGAGAGAAAAGGAAGGAGGGTGGGACAGAAGGGAAGGAGGGAGGGAGAGAAGGAAGGAGGGAGGGAGAGAATGAGGGAAGGAGAGAAGGAAAGGGGGAGAAAAGGAAGTAAGGAAGGGAAGGACAGGGAAGGAGAGAAAAGAAGGGAGGAGAAAAGGAAGGAAGGAGGGAGAGAAGGAAGAGGGAGGGAGAAAAGGAGGAGAAGGAAGGAGAAGGAGGAAGGAGGGAGAGGAAGGAGGGAGGGAGGGGAGAAGGAGAGAAGTAAAGGAAAGGGGGAGAAAAGGAAGAAAGGAAGGGAAGGACAGGGAAGGAGAAAAGAAGGGAGGGAGAGAAAAGGAAGGAAGGAGGGAGAAAAGAAGGGAGGGAGGGGGGAGAGAAGGAGGGAGGGAAGGAGAGAAGGAAAGGAAAGGGGGAGAAAAGGAAGAAAGGAAGGAAGGACAGGGAAGGAGAGAAAAAGGAGGGAGAGAAAAGGAAGGAAGGAGGGAGAGAAGGAAGGGAAGGATGGAACGAGGGAGGGAGAGAAAAGGGAGGGACGGGGGAGGAAGGAAGGAGATCACATAACTCTATTTCTTCAGAGCTGGCTATTTGATCTTAAAGCTGGCTAAAATACCTTATCCGGCCTTTGTTACTTTGTAAGTAACTCCAGGCAACAAACATTCATAACTCTCCTTCCTCCTCCTCCTCCTCCTCTCCCCAAAACATCAACCCCATGAGGTCAGTTGAGCTGAAAGAGAGAGAGAGAGAGGCTCATTTAAAGAGAGACCATCTTGTTGTAGATGTTAATTTTATTTTTATTTGGACTCAGGGTGGTGCCTTTGAAATCTTGCTTTTTTTTGTGCCTGCTTCATTATCGCTTCCCGAAAAAACGAAAAGTTGCACGAGATGCGTCGCCCTGTTCTCTGATCCATCTCTAATACAAATTCTCTCTTTTTTTTCCCTCCCCTCAGTTCTTTCCAAGTTATCCACCCAACGTGCCAGGAATGCCTTCCATGCTCCCCCATCCAGGTCCTTTCGGGTCCCTCCAAGGAGCTTTTCAACCCAAGGTAAATATTGACTGGGTTTCTTCATCAAACTGCTTTTATTTTATTTTATTTTTATTTATTTATTTTGTTCTTTCTCCAAACAAATCAGTGAAATGCTACTGGTTCAGGCCGGTTTGCCCGAACTGTTAATAAAAAATGCTACTGGTTCGTCGGAATCAGTAGTAAAAAAAATGCTATTAAAAAGTTTTTTAAAAAGATTACAACAATCGCACGGCACAGCTGATTGTCACAGCTGATCATCAGAAACTTTTAAAAACTTTTTAACATTTTTTTACTACCGGTTTGGGTGAATAGGTAGTAAAAAAAATGCTTTAAAAAATAAAAAAAAAAAAAAAAAGGTTCCGACGATCGCGCGTCACAGCTGATCGTCACAGCTGATCGCCGGAACCTTTTTTTAAAACTTTTTTTTAGTTTAAAAAAATGCTAAAAAACAGTTTTTAAAAAGTTGGCTATGCCCACCCAGTCACATGATACCCCCACCACGAAGCCACACCCACAGAACCGGTAGGGAAAATTTTTGAATTTCACCACTGAAATCGGGGCAGAGCCTGGACTGGCGTGTTCCAAAAATGTTTATTAAAAAATGCTCACCTGTCTTTCTTCCTGAATCCAGCATTCATTCTCTGAGCCTGTGGTTGCTCTGGGCTGCTGACAAGTTGTTTTTGTTCATAACATGGAAACAAGGGGGTTCGTTTTATCCATTTTTTTTTTTAACAAGCTGCAGTGACCTGGTTTGCACACGTTGCCAAACCAAAAAGTGAGGATTTCCTCTTCGTATTAAACCCAAAACGAATTTATTAGAGGGGGATAGAGGAAGAGAAATAAATTTTATTTCTTTTTTTTTACAAGGGAGAAGGAGGAGAAGTAGATTTTTTTTATACCTAATGGAAGAGAAGGAGAAGAAGAACAGAAGGAGTAGAGGAGGAAAAGGAGAAGAGGAGGGGGTTTCTGTTACTCTGAGTTTCTTTCATAATGGAGAAGGAAAAGAGGAAGAGGAGAAAAGGAGGAGGGAGGAAGGGAGGGAGGAATGAAAGGAAGGGAAGGGAAAGAGAGAGGGGGAAAGGGAGGAGGAGGAAGGAAGCCGGGAGTAGATTCTGAACGCATGCGGACAGAGTCTTAATGAGGCTGTGGGTTTCGCAGGGCAAGAGGCCTCCGGCAGCTCTCAAGTCAGCCATCAAATTGATGGCTGCAGTGAAACCAACCAAAAACACAAGGCCATCTGTGAAAGTGATCAGTTAACAGCAGCCTGTTTCCCATTAACCCTTCCCTCTCTGACACTCTCCCTCTCCCTCTCTCTCTCTCTCTCCCTCCCTCCCTCTAATAATTTTATTTAAGAAATTTAAACGAAAGTCAAAAGAACTAATACCAACAAATATAACGTAAGGGAGAAAAGAAAAAAGAAAAAGAAAGAAATCCTAGAAAAAGCTTAAAAGCAGAAGAAAGAAAATGTAACAGCAAAAGAGACAGAAAAAAACATACCAAGAAATGGCTTCTGAACTTCTTAGACTCGGAAGGAGGGAGGGAGGGAGAGAGAGAGAGGATGGATACCTAGATAGCTAGATGGATGGATGAATGGATAGATGGATAGGAGGATAGATTGGATGGATTGATGGATGGATGGATGGATGGATGGATGGATGGATGGATGGAGATACAGATGGATGGAGAAATGGATGGATGGAGAGATTGAATAGATAGATGAATAGATAGATAGACAGACATGATGAATGTATGGATAGATGGAGATAGAGATGGATGGTTGGATAAATGGATAGATGGAGATAGAGATGGATGGATAAATGGATAAATGGAGATAGAGATGGATGGACAGACAGACAGACAGACAGACAGACAAATTGGAGGGATGGATAGATGGAGAGAGATGGATGGATAGACAGGATGGATGGATGGATAGATGGATGGATGGATGGATAGATAGGATGGATGGATGGATGGATAGATAGATAGATAGATAGATAGATAGATAGATAGATAGAGACAGACAGACAGACAGACAGACAGACAGACATGGATGGATGGATGGATGGATGGATAGATGGAGATAGATAGATAGACAGACAGACAGACAGAGAGGATGGATGGATGGATGGATGGATGGATGAGATAGAGATGGATGGATGGATGGATAGATGGAGATAGAGATGGATGGATAGATTGGATGGATGGATAGATAGATAGATAGATAGATAGATAGATAGATGGAGGTAGGTAGGTAGGTAGGTAGATTTTCTATTGTACTGAAAACAGGGCATGTGTCAGGGTTCCAAGTCACACCCCCAACAAAGCCATCTTTTGCATTGGGCCTTCAGGCCTGCCAGCATGAATTGAAAGTAAATGGGAAAAAAACTTAAAGCTAAGGAAAAAAGAGATGAAAGAAGAAATACAGGACTAAAGATCCAGTTTTGATGCATTCCAGGGTCGGCCAAAGAAACTCTCACTCAACTCAAATCCTCCAGAAGCCATGTAGGATTGCAACCGGCCCATAAATCGAAGACAAGAGATGGCTGGTTTCACACATGCTATGTAACGTTCTGCTTACCATGGTTTATGGTGGAGGCACACCACAGTAAAAATAAATCAGGGCTTAACAAACGAGAGAGAGAGAGAGAGAGAGAGAGAGAGAGAGACGGTGGTTTGGCCCTCCAAACAACCCAGTTGTTTAGGATTGATTTTTTTTTTACGCCAACACGTTTCAGCTTCAGTTCTTTAGCGACCGTACAGACGGGTGTTTTTCTGGGATGGAAACAACCCACTACTAAGCCAAATGTGTGAACTCAATCAACGGATGCTTCCTTTTCCCCCACCTCCCCTCTGTTCAGCATGTGTGGAAGATACATCACCTCGCACGCCTCTCTTAACTGCCCATGAATCTTTTGCCTTGAGAGTTCCCATCCTCCTTTTTTTTTTTTCTGCTATATTTGGCAGAATTGGGAGAAACCGGCCGCACCTAAATTATCTTTAACTCGGGGAGGGAGGGCGAGGCAGAGAGTGAGAGAAACACAAAGAGAGAAACACACACACACACACAGAGAGAGAGAGAGAAAGAAAGAGACAGAGAGAGAGAAACAGACAGAGAGAGAGAAAAAGAAAGAGAAACAGAGAGAGAGAGAGAGAGAGAAAGAAAGAGACAGTCACAGAGAGAGAGAGAGAAACAGAGACAGAAAGACAGAGAGAAAGAAAAGAAAGAGAGAAACAGAGAGAGAGAAAGAAAGAAAGAGACACACACAGAGAGAGAAACAGAGACAGAAAGACAGAGAGAAAGAGAAAGAAAGAGAGAGAAACAGAGAGAGAAAGAAAGAAAGAAAGAGACACACACAGAGAGAAACAGAGACAGAAAGACAGAGAGAAAAAAAGAAAGAGAAAAAGAAACACAGAAATACAGAGAGAGAACGAGACAGAGTGTGAGAGAGAAACAGAGAGAGAGAGAATGAGAGAATGAGAGAGAAAGAGAGAGAGAGAAACAGAGACAGACAAAGAGAAAGACAGAGAAACAGAGAGAGAGAGTGAGAAAGAGAGAAACGGAGAGAGACAGAGAAAGAAAGAGAAAGAGTGAAAGAAACAGAGAGAAAGAGAGAGAGAAAGAGAAAAAAAGAGAAAGACAGAGTGAGAGACAGAAACAGAGACAGAGAGAAACACACACAGAGAGAAAGACAGAGAGAGAGAAAGAGAAAAAGAAAGAGAGAGAAAGACACAGAGAGAGAGAGATCGTGATTAATCTCCTTGGAAGAGAGACAGAATGCAAATCTTCCAAGCAGAACCAAACTCTGCACAAATCATTCTAACCTTTCTTAAGGCTCAAAACTTTCCCTCTTCCTCCCCGGCGGCCCATGGCTTAAGCTCTAGATCATCGTGACAGACATGTCCGGGAGGGCTGACGGGGGGGTGTGGGGTGTGTAATGAATTCTCTCTTCCCCCCCACCACCACCACTTGCCCTCCGAAAGCAAAGACTTTGTTTTGATTTCCCTGCCTTTGGTGTCCCGTCCCCAAGGCCTCGTCTGTAAATCCTGCCCGGCGTGATTTCCCCCAGCCTGGGCTGCAGACTTCGGAGTTGCTTTCCCAAAAGCTAAGAACTCGGGAAAGGTCAAAAGTATTCAATTTGCTTTGCAGAAGGGAGCTTTCCCATCTGTCTTGGAGGGGATGGGATGGGGGGGCGGACAGAGGACCAGGAGGGCTCTGTTATCATTCACACTATTAATGTAACGTGACCTTAAAAACACATCGCAGCTGTTATTTTTGGCCTCCCTGTCCGTCAGTTTGGAGACGGGGCTTTTCTCCGGTGGGACGATGGAGGCTGAAGGTCGACCACACCCAGAGTTTGGAAGCCTTCCTTCCTTCCTTCCTTCCTTCCTTCCTTCCTTCCTTCCTTCCTTCCTTCCTTCCTTCCTTCCCTCCCTCCTTCCTTCCTTCCTTCCTTCCCTCCCTCCCTCCCTCCCTCCCTCCCTCCTTCCTTCCTTCCTTCCTTCCCTCCCTCCCTCCCTCCCTCCCCTTCCTTCCTTCCTTCCATCCATCCAACCTCCCTCCCTTCCTTCCTTTCTTCCTTCCTTCCTTCCCTCCTTCCTTCCTTCCTTCCTTCCCTCCCTCCCTCCCTCCTTCCTTCCTTCCTTCCTTCCTTCCCTCCTTCCTTCCCTCCTTCCCCAGCCGTCCTATTTTTAAAACAACCCTTGATCCCTTGTGGTTGACCGGCCACTCCGAAAGGCTTCCTCTTGGAAAACTGACAGTGATTTGGCTTGTCTTGCAGCTTTTAACATCTAGCTAGGGGGAATTAGGGGAACTTAAGCGGCTCTCGTCTTGGAGGGAAACAGGTGCTGGGCCAGGGCAAGGAGGAGATAGCAGCTGGCTCCGAGTCCTTGTTCCATTCAAAAAAAAAAAAGCTGGCACTGGGTTACAGTGATTGCCGTCTCCAGAGACGAAACTCAGCGCCCTGGGAAGGACTTGGTTAACCGTTGCAATCGGTCAACAAGGCAATGGCACATAGGTAGGAGGAGAAAGATGGTTGAGGTAGCCTTGAGGGATGATTGCAGGAGCTGCAAAGAGAGAAGAAAATAGCTTAGTCCTGGAAGGGAGGGAGGGAGGACAATGGGAAGAAAGGAAGGGAAGAAAGAAAGACTGGGAGAGAAGGAGGGAGGGAGGGAGGAAGGACAATGGGAAGGAAGGAAGGAAGGAAAGAAAGACTGGGAGAGAAGGAAAGAAGGAAAGAAAGACTGGGAGAGAAGAGAAAGAAGGAAGAAGGAAAGAAAGACTGGGAAGGAAGGAAGGACAATGGGAAGGAAGGAAAGAAAGACTGGAGGGAAGGGAGGAAGGACAATGGGAAGGAAGGAAAGAAAAAGAAAGACTGGGAAGGAGGAAGGACAATCGGAAGGGAGAGGAAGGACAATTGGAGGGAAGGAAGGAAAGAAAGAGTAGGAGGGAGGGAGGGGAGGAAAGAAAAATGGGAAGGAAGGAAAGAAAGAAGGACTGGGGAGGGAAGGAAGGAAGGACATGGGAAGGAAGGAAAAGACTAGGAAGGAAGGAAGGAAAGAAAAAGAGAGACTGGGAGGGAAAGAAGGAAGGACAATGGAAAGGAAGGAAAGGAAGACCGGGAGGGAAGGAAGGAAGGACAATTGGAGGGAAGGAAGAAAAGAAAGGCAGGCAGGCAGGCAGGCAGGCAGGCAAATAGGTAAAATATCCACACCTGGATTCCGTGTGTTAAGAAAAAGACAAAGGGCATTTCAGACAAACTTTCAATCTTCTGCTATTTTATCCTACATCATTCATGTGGCATGGACTTCAGCTCCCAGAATTCCCCAGCCAGCAAAGAATGCTGGGAATCGAAGTCCACACACACACACACATATCTTAGAGTTGCTAAGGTTGAGAAAGACGGCTTCTCCTTTCCTGATGTGGCCAACTTTGACGGGGTGACACCCCCCCCCCTTTTCCAGGAACACAGCCTTGTTGAGACATCTTAGCCACAGCATTTGACCATTTCTGACACCCCCCCCCCGAGAGCTCTTATTTCTCCCCCAATTATTGGTTTTATTGCAAACTCTTAAACCGCCCACGTTTCAATTAAAAAAAAAACAACAACTTCAAAGGCGGAAGTCTGCTGTACTTACGCTTTTATTTTTAATTTAAAACAAGGAAGCAGAAGGAGAACTGAGTCTCCCTGTGTCCATTTAACTTTTTTTCCTGGAAGGAATTAACGTCTCCGGAGCATGGCCGCATTTAGCTGACCTGAGTTGATCTCTAAAGAGCTCAGCAAATCAAACCTGATTAGCCCTCGGATGGCATCTTCCAGTAGGCACAGAAGGGCCTGCAGGCTAGGCTGAGATGTCGAAAGGGGAGAAAAGAAGAAACGGCGGCTGGAAGAAAGGATAAAACCCGTTCTGCACGGCTGCCAAGACGAAGCCAGCCAGAGCGGCAATTAAAAGGGTGAATGTAACGAATGAATTAAAAAGAAATTCACCTGGATTTACCTGGTGCATAGCAGGGGTGAAATGCTCCCGGTTCGGACCGGATCACCCGATCCGGGTAGCGATGGAGGCGACTGGTTCGGAGAACAGGTAGCAAAAATCCCTGCCCCCACCCCATGCCCAGCTGAGCCACACAATCATCAGAGGCTTTTTTTTTTACTTTTAAAAGCATTTTTTCTATAACCTCTTCGGCCAGAAAAATGCTTTTTTAAAAAAAAGCCTCTGATGATCGCGCGGCTCAGCTGGGAACGTCAAAGATCTCAGCTGAGTTGCCTGATCGGCAGAGTCTTTTTTTTTTAAATGCCTCTGACGATCCCAGCTGAGTTGCCTGATCGGCAGAAGCTTTTTTTTCTTTTAAAAGCCTCTGACGATCCAAGCTGAGTTGCCTGATCGGCAGAAGCTTTTTTTCTTTTAAAAGCCTCTGACGATCCCAGCTGAGTTGCCTGATCGGCAGAAGCTTTTTTTCTTTTAAAAGCCTCTGACGATCCCAGCTGAGTTGCCTGATCGGCAGAGGCTTTTTTTTCTTTTAAAAGTCTGACGATCCAAGCTGAGTTGCCTGATCGGCAGAAGCTTTTTTTCTTTTAAATGCCTCTGACGATCCCAGCTGTGAGTGCCTGATCGGCAGAGGCTTTTTTTTCTTTTAAAAGCCTCTGACGATCCAAGCTGAGTTGCCTGATCGGCAGAAGCTTTTTTTCTTTTAAATGCCTCTGACGATCCCAGCTGAGTTGCCTGATCGGCAGAGGCTTTTTTTCTTTTAAATGCCTCTGACGATCCCAGCTGAGTTGCCTGATCGGCAGAAGCTTTTTTTCTTTTAAAAGCCTCTGACGATCCAAGCTGAGTTGCCTGATCGGCAGAAGCTTTTTTTCTTTTAAAAGCCTTTGACGATCCAAGCTGAGTTGCCTGATTGGCAGAAGCTTTTTTTCTTTTAAATGCCTCTGACGATCCCAGCTGAGTTGCCTGATCGGCAGAGGCTTTTTTTCTTTTAAAAGCCTCTGACGATCCAAGCTGAGCTGATCGGCACAGGCTTTTTTTCTTTTTAAATGCCTCTGACGATCCAAGCTGAGTTGCCTGATCGGCAGAGGCATTTAAAAGAAAAAAAGCCTCTGCTGATCAGGCAACTCAGCTGGGATCGTCAGAGCCTTTGAAAGCATTGTTTTACAACCTCTTCGCAAAGAGATTGTAGAAAAAATGGTTTTAAAAGTATAAAAATAAAAATAAATTGGCCACGCCCACCCAGTCACATTACCCCCACACACACACACACACACAACAAGCCATGCCCATAGAACCGGTAGTAACAAATTTTAGATTTCACCACTGGTGCACAGCTATATTTCCAAGAAAGCAAAAGTCCCCTTTAAAAAAAAGGGGTGGGGGTAGAGAATTGGCACAATTTCAAACCCATCCGAACATATAACAGGTCGTCCTCGACTTACGACCGCAACGGAGCCCAAAATTTCTGTTGCTAAGTGAGAAGTCGTTGTTCAGCGACATCACCGCGGTTGCTAAATGAGCAACGTGGTGATTCAGTGAATCTGGCTTCCCCGTTGACTTTGCTCTCGTCAGAAGGTCGCGAAAAGGGGTCACGTCACACACCCCTCCCCCCCCATCCCCGGACGCTGCAACCGTCATATATATGAGCCGGTTGGTCAACGTCTTGGATTTTGATCACGTGACCATGAAGATGCTGCAACGGTCATAAGTATGAACAACAGTCATAAATCAGGTTTTTTTCAAAGCCGTTGTAACTTTGAACGGTCACTAAATGGATGATTGTGATTCGAGGGCTAC
Source organism: Pantherophis guttatus (assembly GCF_029531705.1). The sequence continues at coordinate 2,411,213 of NW_026844101.1, forward strand.
CTGTATTTATTTGATAATGGAAGGAAGGAAGGAAGGAAGGAAGGAAGGAAGGAAGGAAGGACAATGAAATCTTGAGCTCAATTGAGGTTGTATTGCTCATCAAATGGTCCTTCCTGTTTGCTAGCGTCGCTCGAAGCATTGCTAGAACGCTAAACTCACTGACATTTTCGTTTTTGTTCTTCCAGACTTCGAATCCGATCGATGTGGCCAGCAGGCCTAGCACAGTGCACCACACGCTTCTGCAGAAGACACCAGGGGTAGGTACCAAGTCCAGGGAGTTTCTTTCGGCTCCTCTTTGGGGCTGACGCATGATAAACGTTGACCTACAAAGGACTATTTTTTTCCTTTTGGCTTTGATTTACAACGATAGATAGACAGACAGACAGACAGAAGAGAGATCGATCGATAGATAGATAGATAGATAGATAGATAGATAGATAGAGAAGAGAAGAGAAGAGAAGAGAAGAGAAGAGAAGAGAAGAGAAAAGAGAAGAGAAGAGAAGAGAAGAGAAGAGAAGAGAAGAGAAGAGAAAGAGTAGATCTCCCAGACCCAAGCATCAAAATTAGGGAAATGTCAACCTTGCCCTGAGAAAAAAAGGAAAATTAGATCATTTTTAAAACAGGTCTGAATCCCGAGTTAAGGAATAGGCTGCAATAAAGGAATTGCACGCTTAAAACTCTCTTTTTTTTCCCCCCCTAAGTCTTCATGCAATTATGTTCTTAACGCTGAAATAAATAAAGAGCACTTTTCATGCTCCACACCCTGAATTTAAAAAATCCTTTTTATAATCCAGGTTACATAAAAGGTTGATTTTTTTTTTTCATGTTTTTCCCCCTAGGTGGCTGATGCCTATCGGGCTCCTGTACGAGTAAGTAAGGTTTGTCAGGGATTTAATTTTTTAAAAAAATCTACTTTTTATTTTTAAAATTTGAGGGGGGAAAAAAATGACAAAAAGTATTTGTAATGCTTGCCTTAAAAGGACAGGTGAGATTATATAAGATGGTTGCCAGCCTACCGTTCGTCAATTTCATGAAACGAACTGTTGTAAATGGACAATATTAGGCAAGTCTAATGTACATATTAAAGGTAAAGGTTCCCCTCGCACATATGTGCTAGTCGTTCCCGACTCTAGGGGGCAGTGCTCATCTCCGTTTCAAAGCCGAAGAGCCAACGCTGTCCGAAGACGTCTCCGTGGTCGTGTGGCCGGCATGACTCAACGCCAAAGGCGCATGGAACCCTGTTCCCTTCCCACCAAAGGGGGTCCCTATTTTTCTACTTGCATTTTTTTACATGCTTTCGAACTGCTAAATTGGCAGAAGTCACGGGAGCTCCCCCCGTTCCGCAGCACTAGGGACTCGAATCGCTGAATTGCTGACCTTTCGATCGACAAGCTCAGTGTCTTAGCCACTGAGCCACCGCATCCCTAATATACACATTAGAGCAGCCTTTAAATCAAATCAATAACTTCAGGTAGTCCTCGTCTTACGACAGTTCATTTAGTGACCGTTTGAAGTCTCAACAGCACTGGAAAAAAAGCGACTGACCACTGTTTTTCACACTTGCGACCATTGCCGTATCCCAGTGGTCACGGGATCAAAATTCAGATCCTTGCCGATGAACTCATATATATGATGGCTGCTGGGATCAGGGGGATCCCCTTTTTGTGATCTTCTGACCAGCACCATCGATGAGGCCGCCAGATTCACTTCCCCATTTTACGACCTTTCTCGCCACTGTCGTTAAGCGAATCTCTGCCAGTTGCAAAGTGAGGAACACAAGTGAACCTGGCTCCCTCGACAGACTTTGCTGGTCAGGAGGTCGCAAAAAGGGGATCGTGTGATCCCCAGGATCCTAGCAACTGTCATAAGAAATATGAGTTCGTTGCCAACTCGCTGAGCAAAATGTCTCACTTACCCACGGAAATTTGGGGCCGAATTCTGGTCGTAGTCAGTTGCACAAAGGAGAGAAGGAGAGAGAGAGAGCAGTAGAACACAGCAGCTGCTTAAAATGAAATTCCGGTCCTTATTTTATTACAGAAGCCCGGAAAATGGTGTGCTGTCCATGTACAGATCGCTTGGCAGATCTACCATCACCAACAGAAGATAAAGGTAATCAGGCAGATTTATTCAGAAAAACCAGCGGATTTCTCTTCTGGCTTTGAGGCTGACATTCCCGTTCTCAACACCTCTGATTTCCTAAGGCGTCCATTTTTCACAATGTTGCTTTCCTTCTGTAAAGCGTGGAATTCATTAAGCCTTTCTAACTTCGAATATCTGCCTTAGAAATCTGAAATGGCTGTGTTTCTCTGATGGGGCAGGGCACTCTAGTAATAATACCGATCCTACACAATCCAGAAGATCAGAATACAAAATAACACAATTGGAAGGGACCTTGGAGGTCTTCTAGTCCAACCCCCTGCTCAGGCAGGAAACCCTACACCACTTCAGACAAATGGTTATCCAACATCTTCTTCAAAACTTCCAGTGTTGGAGCACACCTAACTTCTGGAGGCAAGTCGTTCCACTGGTTAATTGTTCTCACTGTCAGGAAATTCCTTCTTAGTTCTAAGTTGCTTCTCTCCTTGATGAGTTTCCACCCATTGCTTCTTGTCCTGCCCTCAGGTGCTTTGGAGAAGAGCTTGACTCCCTCTTCTTTGGGGCAGCCCCTGAGATATTGGAACACTGCTATCATGTCTCCCCTAGTCCTTCTCTTCATTAAACTAGACATACCCAGTTCCTGCAACCTGGAACAACTTGCCTCCAGAAGTTGTGAATGCTGGAAGTTTTTAAGAGGTTGGATAACCATTTGTCTGAAGTGGTGTAGGGCTTCCTGCCTAAGCAGGGGGTTGGACTAGAAGACCTCTAAGGTCCCTTCCATCTCTGTTATTCTATTCTGTTCTGTTCTGTTCTGTTCTGTTCTATTTCTGTTCTTCTGTTCTGTTCTGTTCTGTTCTGTTCTGTTCCCCAGGACAGGACAAGAGGGGGGTGGACCTCTTTGGGAGAATAGGTCATCCCCTCTTCTCTATGACTGCCCCTCAAATATTAGAAGACGCTTGGAGATTGCCAAGTGTCCTTACCCTATGGTAGAATTACAGGTTGGAGAACCTACAGAGTGAAGCCAAGAGAAACTCTCGGAATCTGAGATATTTCTCATCAGGAGATGTTTAAGAGAACACTTTCTATAGTGAGGGAGAAACTCTTGAGACAAACCAAGCACATCTGCCACCTCAAATGGCGGAATTTAGAATTTTAGCCCCAACCACAGAAGTCAACATCTACCACCCTGTGGTTGACTGTTGGTTGTTGTAGAAGCCGCTTGGTTGGACAACGCCCAGATGTTTTGTGAAGAGGGTGGTGGTTGCAGAACTACAGCTTTCTAAATTACTTGAACCAAAGAGGTTGACAGTCAAGGAAGTCGCCTTGACACGCTCCCTCCCTATTGTGATCACCTCAATCTGTATTTTGTTCAGTGGTTCATCCCCATTGTTTACTGCTCTAGTTGAGTAACCACAAGCGGGGAGGGGAGAGAAGCAGAAAATTGGTCCTGGTCTCCTTCCTTATTGAATTGTTGGAAGAAATATCCATCTGGGTTCAGTTCCAAGCGGGGAGAAAGACATTGGAAACATGGCGGCTGATTGATTGGAAAGATGGTTTATTGATGGACAGGACCACACGGGTTTGAGACATGGAGTTGAGAGAGAGAGAGAGAGAGAGAGAGAGGTATTTATACCCTCTCTTGGGCCTTGCCCTTGAGCTTCCTGTTCCTATGCAATAAATGTATTCTATTGGTTGTGAGACTCCCATGGGGTTATGCAGGGGTCATAGCTTAACTTCTTAGGTTGTCTGAATTAAATTTGATTGAAGCCTGGACTCTCCGAGATGATATAATGAGGAGGCTTGTATCCTGAAAGGGTGTCGGGGCCATTCCTCTTGTGTCTTAATGGCTTTTCCTGGTTTGAATCCTGAGTGAGGGCTGATCCTACCATTCTACCTATTTCTGCCTTTGTTCAAAATATCCTGTCTTGAATGGATTATACCAAATCTGCATTTCTAAAAGCTGGCCTCGGTTTAGTATCTGCTTGGGGGCAGGGAACTGTCTTGCTCTGAGTTTCTGTTTCCTTTTAAGATTTCTATTTCTCTTTTACGGGAAATATAATATTCTGCCTTTTTAAAAAAATATTTCTCAAAGTACCGTACTTTTCGGAGTATATGACGCACTTTTCCCCCCTAAAAGAGGGTGAAAATTTGGATGTGTCTTATACACTGAATAATAGCCTCGTTTATAGCCCCGCCCGCCCACTGGCCTCCACCCTTCGGCCATTTTTAGCCTCCGCACGTCACATTTTAGACCTGTTCCAGGCTGCAGGGATTGCCACAGACCATTGCCCAAAAACGCGACACACAGAGGCCAAAAACGGGGCCTGCGGAGGCCGAAAATGCAATGTGCAGAGGTGGCGATCGGCGGCGATGTGCTCTGGCGATCCCCGCAGCCTTGAACGGGTCTGAAATGGATCGTTCGGAGGCTGAAAACGCGAGGCACAGAGGCCAAAAACGTGAGGCACGGAGGGCGGCTATGATCTGTGGCAATCCCTGCAGCCTGGAACAGCTGATTGGAGGTATTCCAGGATTGCCGATCCACCCGCCAATCAGCTGCTTGTGCTGAATCAGGCTGCAATAATGTGCTGAAGCTGACCTGGCTTTTCGCTATTTGCTGCGAGGATGCTAGGCAGATGAATACCGATGGATGCTGGTAGGCAGAGTCAGAATTTTTTTTTCTTCTTATTTTCCTCCCCAAAAACTAAGGTACGTCGTATACTCTGGAGCGTCTTATCCTCTGAAAAATGTGGTATTTCATTGTTCTAGGAGAGGAGTGGGTATTAACTTTCTACAGAATCATTGGAGGTTCTCCTCTGGCTTCCATGGAGCTTTGCTTCCCGTGGGAAGAGTTTGGAGAGTGATCCTTTGACCTAGGAAGTGGTTTGAACTCTTCTGTAGGCATGATCATCGGGCTCCAGCTACCAGTCTGGACGACATCTTCGAATCTCGCTTTTTGAGGTTGCATAACATTCTCAGAGACTCTTCCCACCCTGCTTACAATCTTTTTGGACTGTTGCCTTCTGGCAGAAGATACAGAACTGTTAAAACTCGGACCACACGTTTTCTGAATAGTTTTTATCCCAGAGCTATAATTGCACTCAACAATGAACTAAAGGGGCACCTTCAGTGACCTCTTGGACAGCATTACTTGGTCTATTGTGTGGATGTTTGGGTGGTTTAGGGGTGGGGAATTTGTGGTGGGTGGGAGTGGGGGTGGGGATTGTTATGTGTGTTGGGCCTGGTCTTTGGGTGTTCAGTGAATTTCGTTGTATGGGTATACTGTGTATACACGTACAATGACAATAAAGTTATTATTATGATGATGAAAAACTTGACACAGCTCAATTCAGCTTTTTTAGCAAGCTTCCGCATTACAGAACTGTCAGTACCAATGATTCCAACCACATCTGCTTTTAAACCCAGTGGTAATCAAAGAGAGGTTGCAACCAACATGTGCATCACCATGCCCTAGAAAATAGAAATGGATAATGAGGTTTTGTTTTGTTTTTTTCTTCTTCTTTTGACAGCAAATGCAGCTGGATCCCCACAAGCTCGAAATCGGCGGAAAACTTGACCTCTTCAGCAGACCGCCAGCTCCCGGCGTCTTTCCTGGTTTCCATTATTCTCAAGATCTTGCCCGACCCCTCTTCTCCAGCACAGGTGAGGGAAAATGCTGTTGATGCACACATGTCTAAAAAGGTAAAGGTAAAGGTTCCCCTCGCACATATGTGCTAGTCGTTCCCGACTCTAGGGGGCGCTGCTCATCTCCATTTCAAAGCCGAAGAGCCAGCGCTGTCCGAAGACGTCTCCGTGGTCATGTGGCCGGCATGACTCAATGCCAAAGGCGCACGGAACGCTGTTCCCTTCCCTCCAAAGGGGGTCCCTATTTTTCTACTTGCATTTTTTACCTGCTTTCGAACTGCCAGGTTGGCAGAAGCTGGGACAAGTCATGGGAGCTCACTCCGTTACGCGGCACTAGGGATTCGAACCGCCGAACTGCCGACCTTTTGATCGACAAGCTTAGCATCTTAGCCACTGAGCCACCGCATCCCGTACACATGTCTACTCTGTTGCAAAAAAAGAAGTGCCCTAGATCAACCGTTTGGGCACTGGGACTGATTCAGTGCAGAGAGGCTTTTTCCATGGACTGCAGAGGGCCTGGTCTCGTGCGCTGCCTGCATCCCACGAATGCTTTGCTTGTTTGCACAGCCTGGTTTCTGACATGCCGCAGCCCAGTGCTGGACCATGGACCTGGGGGTTGGGAAGGAACCCCTGCCCTAGATCCTTCAGGAAACGAGTACAGCACCTTTAATAAGTTTGGCAGGTGTGTTCCTGATGCTCTGTCTGAAATATCTTCTCGGAATCAAATCCGAAGCCCCACGCGGCTTATAAATAATGCCTTTTCCGTCTGTGAATACCCAAAGCTGCATCGGGCAGTAAATTCTAATAAAGTTGGCTATCGGCAGAGAAGAGGCGGAACGAACGCGGTGACTCTTAACGGAAGGAGACATAAATCTGTGGATTGCCAGGATCTGAGGCTTCCTCCTAGCCTGGTTGAACGCGAAGTCACTGAGAGACCCGGCTTCTCCAGGCTGTTGACGTTACCGCCAAAAAATACATAAGTTATCTCGGATTCCCTTGTCCCTGGGATGGATGTACAGCTGCAGGCGAACATTGGGTTTAATAGCTTCCTGGCAACCTACAGCTACATTCCTGGTTTTACTCTTGAGGAAGCCTCGTCTTCTTTCCTCCTCCTTACGATGATCAGCCCGGAGTCGTCAAGGTAGAAAGATGCCTCCTTCGGAGAAATTGCCCATTTGTTATGCGCCTTCTGATCTCCTAAAGGATTTTACGGGGTGACAGCCTCCATCCGTCTCAAGGAAGGCCTGCGAGTTGCAAAAGTACATCGATAACAATGGGTGCCGTTCTCCAGGGCTGCTTCCAACACTGTTCTGCCCCAGCTACGGGTCCCAAGAAGTGTAGCACACACAGAGAGCTCCAAAAACTCCGTTTAATACAAACAGACCCCTTTCAAAATGCAGGCTTTAACCACAAATGTTCTTATCAGCCTGCTATGAATTACATAGATTAAACAAAGTCCGACAAGGGTTGGCAATCAGCCCAGAAACCAAGTTGTAACAAAAAACTCACTCTCAAAATGTTCTGCGTAGGATCAAATGTTGTTTCCAGCAATGTTTGCTATCTGTGTGCGAACTTAAATAGGCTAAGGGAGTGGCCAATTAACCCCAAGCCTTACTCTCGAGGAGACCTTCTCCTCTTGAGAAGCCACTCCTGCCTTTTGGCAGTCCTGCGTGCTCGAGCATCGAGAAGAGGCTCCTCCACTTCACTCTCTTCACTGGAAGGAGCCTCTGGAGGTTCTGTAGGCCCTGGCTGAGTCTCTGCCTCTGGCACCACATCCTCTTCAGCCTCCTCGCTGTCTGACTCGAGCGCCAGCTGCCCAGGCTGCTGGCGCGACACCACACCAGCCTCTTCGTCATCGGGATCAGCCACAATCCGCGCAGGCCGCTGGCGGGGCACAACACACACACACACACACACACACAGAGAGAGAGAACGATTCCTTTTTTGAGTTGTTTGGAACCAGTTCAATCTCAATCCCTTTCTGATTCTCCAATGATGAAGAGACCAATGTCGCGAGCAAATCCCAAGGGCGGCCTGACCCTTTTCTCCAGCCTTCTCAAAATCCCTTCAGAATCTTAGGAAGAGTTTTCAAGACGGATGGGGGAGTGAAACAATGGCAGATAAGGGTCTTTGAGCATGTAGGGGAAGGGGTTTTTTGCTTTGTTATGATTCGCTCTTGCAATGGTACGTGGGAACGACCTTTGGAGACAGGGTGAAGAGATGCTATCTAGGGAATAGTCAGATAAGAGACAGCTGCAGCCCACAGCTCAGGGGTGAAATGCTACCAGTTTCGGGCCGGTTTGCCCAAACTGGTAGTAAAAAATGCTTTAGAAAAGTTTTTTTAAAAAAGGTTCCAACGATCGTGGGCATAGCTGATTGTCACAGCTGATTGTCGGAACTTTTTTAAAAACTTTTTTTAGTTAAAAAATGCTTTAAAAAGTTTTTTAAAAAGTTGACCATGCCCACACAATCACATGACTCCCACCACCACCAAGCCACACCCACAGAACTGGTATGAAAAAAAATTTAATTTCACCACTGCCACAGCTGCATAATGGGTGGAGAGAGAGACCCTCAAAAGGGAACCTCCCTAGTTTCTTATCCTGTGAAAGAAGCGGCTGTAATGCTTGTGAGAAAAACCTTGGGAGATGGAGAGAGGAGATGAGTGGTGTGGTGGCCTAGAGGTGGAGCTCTCGCCTCCCAATCAGGAAGCTGTGAGTTCGATCCTAGGTAGAGGCAGATATTTTTCTCTCTCTGGGCACAATGAGAATTTATCTGCTGAAAAAAAACCCTCTGCGTTGGCAACAAGAAGGGCATCCGGCCATTAAACACTCAGCTTCATTCAGTTGCCCAGACTCCATTCCCCCACCCCTCAAGGGATTATGGGGTCGTTAAATGCGGCTGAGGATGGAGGAAGGAGATGCTGCCTATAGAATGGTGAGATAAGGGACAGCATAGCCCTCAGCTGTACAAATGGGTCCAGCAAGAAGCTCAGGAGGGATTTTCCCTAAGTTACCAGGCTTGTAAAGATGATTCTCAGAGGCTGCCACCAGCTTATTTTGTGCGGTTGTTGTTGTCGTTGTTGCAGGATCTGCTCATCCAAACTCCACTCCATTTGGATCCACGCCTCATCATAGCAGCTTCCTGCCCACCAGCCATTTGGCAGGTAGGTGTAAGTAAACCCTTATTCTTCTGATTTACTAGCCTTTTGACATATGTCTCGACTTCTCCTGCATCAGACCCGTGGTTGGCGCAGTGGTTAAGAATGCAGTAGTGCAGGCTAATTCTGCCGACTGCCAGCAGTTCGATTCTCACCGGCTCAAGGTTGACTCGGCCTTCCCTCCTTTCCGAGGTCGGCAAAACGAGATTGTTGAGGGCAATAAGCTGACTCTGAACTGCTTAGAGAGGGCTGTAAAGCACTATTTAGCAGATTTGGAAGGACCTTGTAGGTCATATAGTCCAACCCCCCTCTCCCCCCGCCCAATCAGGAGACCCTACACCGTTTCTGACCAATGGCAGTCCAGTCCCTTCTTGGAAAGCTTCCAGTGATGAAGCTCCCGCAACTTCTGAAGGCAACTTCTGTTCCATGGGTGGATTGCTCTCCCTGTCAGAAACTACATATACTATGAACCAGTATATAAGTCTTTAAGTGCTGTTGCTATCAGGACCTGGGAAGGAAGACGGGTGTGCAGAAGGGCGGTGATAATCTTATCTACTGGAAGAGCAATTGCTGCGTAACATTCCTGGCTTGGAAAATACGTTTATAGATCAGGCTTAGGATAGAATAGAATCCAAATAAAATTACCCTCTTAAGCTAAAAAAAAAACACCAAACAAAGCTTCCTTCTAAATAAAACAGATTTATTTGCCATTGGAAAAACCCAGCCATATCTGAAAACCTTGATCATGTTTTTGAAGTTTGAGTTCTCCCACGGGGGAGGCAGGCGGGGGAGACACAGATTTGAAGAAGCGGTGTTCCAACTTGCAGCCAAGTCATCTGTCCCTTTTGTAGAACATGCCTTCTGCTTTAAACCTGTATTGGATGGCTTCTTTGGGTGAGCAATTTAGGACAAGCTAGGTGCATAGCGGGAAGCAGTGGTGGGTTCCACCCGGTTTGGTCCGGTTCGGCCGAGCCGGTAGCGGTGACAATATGACGTCACCGAACCGGTTCTCCCCCCCTCCGCCCTCCCACTCCCCCACCCACCCACGTTATTCTTACCTTTTATTTGGCCCCACCCTCAATCTATTGCTGCCTCCTGAGTCCCAGCTGATGACTAGAGGGAAAAAAAAACTGTTTAAACTCTTGCCGCGGGGCTTCAAAGGGCCGCCCTACAGCTGCTCAGTGTTAAAAGCAAACAAATGAGTCGGGTCGTAAGTGCGAGGACTGGTCATAAGTGCGAGGACCTTCCAGAAATGACTCTGACCAGCTAGCCACGCCCACCTAGTCACATGACCTCCAAGCCACACCCACAAAATAAGCCACGCCCACAGAACCAGTAGTAAAAAAATTTAGAACCCACTCCTGGCGGGAAGGGCAGTGGTGGTTCAGTGGCTAAGACGCTGAGCTTGTCAATCGAAAGGTTGGCAGTTCAGCGGTTCGAATCCTTAGTGCCGCATAATGGGGGGAGCTCCAGTGACTTGTCCCAGCTTCTGCCAACCTAGCAGTTCGAAAGCACGTAAAAAATGCAAGTAGAAAAATAGGGACCACCTTTGGTGGGAAGGGAACAGCGTTCCGTGCGCCTTTGGCGTTGAGTCATGCCGGCCACATGACCACGGAGACGTCTTCGGACAGCGCTGGCTCTTCAGCTTTGAAACGGAGATGAGCAGCGCCCCCTAGAGTCAGGAACGACTAGCACAAATGTGCGAGGGGAACCTTTACCGTAGGTGCATAGCAAATAGTAGATCTTCAACTACCATTGTTAGGACAGGTGAAGGACACACAATAATGAATCCACAATCCAGAAACATTCAGGAAGGTTGTTGATGCAGCTTGTAAAAATAAAAACCCAACATCCGTTTCAACCCAGCTGGTCGTTTAGCCAGAAGTTATTTTTTTGTGTCTCAGAGTCTCTTGTGATATAATTCACAGACTTTCATCAAGAATGCAACACCGGCCCTAACCATCTGGCCTGGCTTTAAATTAAGCTTAGGAGGGACATCATTTCGGCCTAATTAAATTATTAATTGGTCTATTCCCCGAGAGAACCCCGGTCTTCATTTTCGCAAGCTCCAATTTGTTATTTTGAGCCGGTCAAGCAAGGCTACACTCATTGGAGTGGCTTAAGTGGCCTAGAGGCTGTGAGTTCAATCCTAGGTAGAGGCAAATATTTCTGTCTCTCTCTGGGCATGATGAGAATATTATCTGCCGAACAAAACTCCGCATTGGCGACAGGGAGGGCATCCGGCCAGTAAAACACTCTGCTAGCTCCATTCAGTTGCCCAGATTCCACCCCGCAAGGGATGATGGGCTCGTTAAATGAAGATGAAGCAAGGCTACACTCATAACCAAGAACATGAGCTTCAACCGTGACTCCATCGCACGCCGGTGTGTCTTGTTTGTGTTGCCCGAACAAGAATTTTGCTCTTTGGGAGGGAACCAAGGGATCTTTAGAGTAGACTCTGAACGCCCAAATGCGGACAAAACTTAAAACGATAGAGGAAGAGGTAGGCGGGACAAGGATCTGATTTTAATTCAAGAAATGTGGTTTCAAGGTGATGCCACTGGTCCTTACCCCCCCCCCCCCCCCAAAATATCTATTTGTAGATTCTGTCCAATTCTTGCTCCTTGGGCCCACAACCTGTAATTTAACCAAAACCATCAGGAAGAGGGCTGGGGAGAGAGAAAGAATCAATACAGGTAGCCCTCGACTTACAAAAATTCATTTAACGACCGTCCAAAGTTACAGCGGCACTGAAAACAGTGACTTATGACCGTTTTTCACACTTAACAACCATTTGAGCGTCCCCATGTTCACCTGATTAAAATCAGATGAAGAATAACAGAGTTGGGACCTCGGAGATCTTCTAGTCCAACCCCCTGGCCCTTGGCAACCGACTCATATTTATGACGGTTGCAGTATCCTGGGATTGTGTGGGCCCCTTATGGGGACCTTCTGATGAATGAAGTCAGTGGAGAAACCAGATTCACTTCACAACCCTGTAACTTCACAACTGTGGCAAGAATGGGGCAAAGAACAACTGTCTCGCTTAGCAGTGGAAATGTTGGGCTCGACTGTGATCCTAAATTGAGGGCGACATGTATCTCAAATGTCCCCATTAGGCCTTCCTGAGATCCCCTCATGAGATGTCTCCTCCGGTTGTCGGGTCCTCCATCACAAGGGTCTCCAACCTTGGCAACGTTTTAAGACTTGTGGACTTCAGCTCCCAGAGTTCCTCAGCCAGCTTTGCCTTGCTGGCTGAGGAATTCTGGGAGCTTTGCCGGCTGAGGCACTCTGGGAGTTGAAGTCCACAAGTCTTAAACTTACCAAGGTTGGAGACTCCTTGCTCCATAACACGTCCCACCAGAAATCAGTCTCCATCTTCTTATTTGGCTCTAACAAATCTGAGCTGCTCAGATTTCAGCTCGATGGCCTCCTTAGGTCCTCCTGGCTCTTTGGCCTCAAACAGTTGGTTTCCTCCTGGCACGCTTAAAACTCCAGCACCTGTTTTCCATGTTAGCAAGTCCTCGCCGTTTTTAACCCGTTGAGAATGTTCTGCGCAAAGGCCCCCCACCAGGGAGAAGGATTAGCCGAAAGTCTGGCCTTAATCCCACTCGGGATTCAAAACCCTGAAATAAACAAAGCAAATAAACAAGGGGGCGGGGAAAGGGGGAAAAAAAAGGGGGTACATTTAGTTTTCCCTGCATTCTTGGCTAAATGCCGGCTAAATCCCTGTTTGCCTTTCCAGATCCGTTTACAAGGTCAAGCACCTTCAGCGGCCTTGGAAACTTAAGCAGCAATGCCTTTGGCGGATTAGGCAGTCATACGTTGAGTAAGTACGGATGGGTTCCTCAGACTAGCTTCCTTCCCAGAGAAGAGCCACGTTCCTATCGAAAGCAACCTCTGGCCGTTTGTTTGAAGCAAGGCAAGCTTCCTAAAACATTTTCCCCAAACTACGGAAACTGAGACTACAAATCTTCCGAGTTTCCCCGTAGAGGACTTTCCATAATCGATGTCCCAGGTCCACCAAGAATGGTGACTTCAGCTCACTTTCCAGAGAATGGTGGGCGAGGGGAGCCCAGTAAAATCTCTCCCACCCCTTTAACTATCCTTTTTTTTTTTTTGAGGGAGGGGGGTTAGGGTGTCTCAAGTCCAAAGTTTGAGGAAGTAGCATGAGTGGTTTTCCAGGATCTACCTGGAAGAATTTGGAGAAGGTATCAGGAAGATCTCAAAGGTGCTTTTTCCAAAAAAGGCAACTGGATTTTCTTGGGGTTTGTTTTGGTTTTGGTTTTTCCCCTTCGAAAACGTTTCGCTTCTCATCCAGGAAGCTTCTTCGGGTTCATGAACTGAATCAGTTCTCATCCAAGGAGCTCCTCGGATGAGAAGTGAAACATCTTAAAGACAAAACGAGAAAGTCCAGTTGCCTCTTGAGAAAAAGCACCGTTGGGACAACCTGGAAGAATTGAGGACCTCCATAGACACATCAGGCAGATGCCCATAGCACCCATTGAATGGCATCACTGTTGAGGCAAGAGAACATAAAAGACATTGGCTTGGTACGGGGTTTACCTGAGAGACTGTCTGCTTCCAGTCGTTTCTACCTGCCTAGTAGGATGGACATGTTCCATTCCTATCAGTCAAGGAATGTTGGCTGATGGGCACTAGGAAGTTTGCTTCTTCTGCCATAGACTGCGCTCTGGAACATCCTTCCGAGATTAGGATGGCGCCAATCCTGTGGGTCTTTTGGAAGGTTTTTGTTTATGTGCCCAGGCCTGGAGTCCCGAATACATGAACGTTACCTGGGGAAACTGATACCGATAGATTGTAATATTTCTTGGCTGCTGTTTGTATTTAATTTCTTTGCGTATCATGTTCTCGTTGTTTTTTATTAATGCTTGCTACCTGGAGTCATTGGTTTGAGATGGGCAGCTATACAAATTGAATGAGTGAGTGAGTGAGTGAATAAGTGAGTGAGTGAATGAATGAATGAATGAATGATAACTGAATAATAGGGTTAGAGGAACTTTGGAGGTCTTCTAATCTAACCCCCTACTCAAACAGGAGACCCTATACCATTCTGGACAAATGGCTGTCCTATCTCTTCTTAGCAGTATCAGAATCAGAATCGGAATAGGGCTGGAAGGGACTTTAGAGGTCTTCTAGTCCAGCCCCCTGCTCAAGGAGGACACCCTATACCATTTCAGACAAGAGACTTCGTCAGTGACGAAGCACCCACAAACTTCTGAAGGCCAGCTGTTCCGCTGGCTAATTGTCCTCACTGTTAGGAAGTTTCTCCTTAATTCCAGGTTGCTTCTCTTCTTGATTAGATGATCTCCTATCATCTCCAGTGATGAGATAGATAGATAGATAGATAGATAGATAGATAGATAGATAGAATGAGAGAGAGAGAGAGATGGGGAGAGAGAGATGGAGATAGACAGACAGGCAGACAGATAGATAGATAGATGATAGATAGAGATAGATAGAATGGGAGAGAAAGAGAGAAAGAGATGGGGAGAGAAAGAGATGGAGATAGATAGATAGACAGACAAGACAGATAAATAGGTAGGTAGGTAGGTAGGTAGGTAGGTAGGTAGATAGATAGATAGATAGATAGATAGATAGATAGATAGATAGATAGATAGAATGAGAGAGAGAGAGATGGGGAGAGAGATGGAGATAGACAGACAGGCAGGCAGGCAGACAGATAGATAGATGATAGAGATAGATAGAATGAGAGTGAAAGAGAGAAAGAGATGGAGATAGATAGACAGACAGACAGACAAGACAGATAGATAGATATGATGCAGGGATGCAGATTATCAACTCTGTAGTTTCAGTCAAGGCATCATCCTCTCTTAACTCCATTTTGGAGGGGGAGAGAACTGGATGATCTCGAGATATTTTGGACTGTCCATGCCGAGATGCTTCCTTCATTGGCTTGAGCTTTCTGAAGAGAAGTCCTGCTGGAGTGAGATTCATAAAAGAAGAGAGCTGACATCTGGGGGGGGGGGGGACATCTGGTTGCCAAGCAGAGGCCTGCGTTGACCAGCCAAGATCTAGTGTTCCCAAGATAGAAGTGTGAACGTCGAATGATTGACCCAGACAGCTTGAACTCTACTCCAGTTCACTTGTTCCATCGTCATTTATGCAAGCATGTGCAAAATGTACGATAGGGAAGGACAGAACACCCTGGGGAACGCTGGGACGTTCTGTTTTTCCTTCAGGCCACGCCGTCCTGGCTGATGGAAGGATGTCACAGCCCTCCCTCTTATTCCCAAATAGTCACATGGTCCTTTGGAAAATAGCTGCGTGGCCTGATCGTTGCATCCACGAAAAGAATAGCTAAACATAGACTCGCGCGCTTGAATTCCACCTTTGCAACACGTAGGGCTCCTCCAGCGTTCCTCCGTCTTCCAAAAACATATCCTGGGAGGTCATTGGCATCACGAGAAGTCACGAGGGTTTCCGTAACAAGGCCCAGCTTCCTGGAGAGACGGCCTGCTGGGTTGAGGCTCATAAAACTAGAAACAAGAAGTCCCTTGAAGGGGTGAATCTTCGTGGAAGGGAAGTTAGCGCGACCAAAAAGACACTAGAACAGTGATGGCTAAACGTTTTCGGCACCAAGTGCCCAAACCGGAACGCGAGTGCATGTGTGCACATTGGAATGCCGGAAACCCAAAGACCAGCTGCCTGGCGTGCGCATACCTGTTTTTTGGCCCGTTTTGGCTGTTTCCAGGCCATTTTCAGGCCGTTTTTTGGGGGCCTAAAAATGACCCAGAAATGGCCCCAAAAATGATGTGTTTTTTGACAGTTTTCGGGCTGTTCTCTGGGGGCCATGAAAACCAGCTGTGCGCACCGGAAACCAGAAGAGAAGGCTCTGCATGCCACCTCTGGCATACGTGCCATAGATTCGCCATCACGGCACTAAAACATACATTACTATGTATGTTGAGACTGGTACCGTCTGCATGTTTTCAGGATTGTGTTTTTGTGTGCCGTCGTAAATACAGACCCAAAACCCAGAATTTTCAAAAGCATCTAATTTATTTCGGTAGCCCACCCCACAGAAAAACCAGAGCACATTCCACAAAGCCATCCTCTCTCCATCCGTGGGGACGATTTCATGAATGCAGAGAACTTCTAGTCAATGTTGATGTTCTTCAAGGAAGCTCTATCACCTTCCTCAACCCGTCTTGAGATGCAGGGAGACAGGAATTCCCCAAATTGTCCATTGCCAAGTTCAGTACCTGTCCCCGGTTATGGATTTGGGAGCGGCGTTCCCAACACAACTGGGGAACACCAAGCTGAGTGGCCAACAGAACTATGAGTACCAATCAAAGAGAGTCTTTGTAGCTCCGGGTTCAGCTGTGGTGCTCTCTGAGCTTGTAGACGTTTCATGACCCAACTAGGTAACATCATCAGTGCTAGAAGGGAGTGGGATTTGTGGAGTGGAGAAGGAGAGGAGGAGGAGGAGGATTGTGGGGTCCTTGGTGCTCTCTGAGCTGGGTGGTTTTCATGCAGAAGTTTCATGACCCAACTAGGTAACACCATCAGTGCTAGACGGGAGTGGAACAGAGAACAAAACCCCACTCCTTTCTAGCACTGATGATGTTACCTAGTTGGGTCATGAAACATCTGCACGAAAACCACCCAGCTCAGAGAGCACCAAGGAACCCACCGATTTGTGTGTTGACGACTCTCTCACCCGAGAGAGATGCTCGTGGCAGATCTGGATTATTATGCTTCCGCTCAGTCTATTCATGCCCCAATGGAGAGATCTCCATGCCCGCTTTATCTGGTAGGCAGCTGATCCTCTTTAATGAGTTGCTTTCTCACAATAAACCGTCCTTAGCCGTCACAATAGGCTCAGTTTAGCTCTGAGTGTCACGGCAGCGCGATCTGGGGTTCACCTGCCATGTTTTAGGCCAAACACCCCCATTACGTCCATGTAGTTATGCAGATTTTCTTTGCCGGCAGAGCCTTTCAATGGCTCCTTTCTCCATCCACGGAGCCGATTCACTGTTGTTATTTCCAAAGGACTCGTTCAGGGTGGGATTGAAAAATTTCAGCAACCGGTTCGCTGCCCAGTTGCTGGTTGGGCATGGCCATGGGGGCATAGCCTACTTGACCTCCTGCACCACAGCGGGGGGGGGATGCTTTTCCGCCCTCCCCAGGCTCCGGAGGCTTTCCTGGAGCCTCCAGGAGTGTGAAAACGGCCTCCCTCAGGCTCCAGACGCTCTCCGGAGGCCGGAAACAGGCCCATTTCCAGACTTCCGGTACTTCCGGTAGGCCCGTTTTTCACCCTCCCAGAGCCTCCGTGCGCGCCCTGCACTTACCAGGCATCCAAAACATGGAAACTCCTGGGAGGGGAGGGGCGGGGTGAGCGGGGTCAGCCAGTCCTTGGAACAGCCGGTTCGGCGAACCAGATTAAAATTAACATTTGATTCGCCCAAACCGGTCCGAATCGGCTGAATCCCATACCTGGACTTGTTCATCCTCCCCCTTCCCTTTCTCTTTTTCCAGGCCGAAAAAGATAAATAAAACAATTGGCCTTTATTTTATTTATTTATTTATTTATTTATTTATTGGCCACAATCCTATATAAGACTGAATGTCCTTTCTGTCATCCGGGAGCGAACCCAATCTTTTCTACCGCTTTCTCTCGGTTCCCAGGTCACAGCAGCATCTTTGCTCACAAAGATGGGCCGAACGTCCAGAGCTTCGGCAGCCCCCACGAGCCCTGGAACCGGCTGCACCGGACGCCGCCCTCGTTTCCCACGCCGCCTCAGTGGCCCAAGCCGGGAGACGCTGAGCGGAGTTCCTCGGTGACGAATCACGACAGAGACCGAGACTCCGAGAAGAGGGAGCTTTCCTCAAGTAAAGAAGAGAGAGACAAGGAGAGGTGAGGGAAGGGCGACATTTGGCCAAAATGGACTAGCGTATATGGCTTGTAGGTCCAGTTTGTTGTGGAAGCCCACCCAGTACCTACCTACCTACCTACCTTTTTGCTTGCTTGCTTGCTATCCTGCTTCTTTCCTCTCTCCCTTCCTTTCTTCCTTCCTTCTCTGCCCACCTACCTTCTCTTCTCTCTCTCTCCCTCCTTCCTCTCTCCCTTCTTTCTTCCTTCTTCTTCTCTCCCTCCTTCCTTCCTCCCTCCCTCTTTTCCTTCCTCCCTCCCTCTGTCAGCCCTGGAAGCCATCTTTTTTGTTGAAAATCAAGCCTCAGAGTTTTCTTTCTTTGAAGGTATTACTTGGAACCCTGACTCTCTCCTTTCTTCCTTCTTCTCTCTCCACCTTTCTTCTCTTCGGTTCCTTTGTTCCTCAATTCCTTCCTCCCTCCCTCTTTTCCTTCCTTTCTCCTTTCTTCCTTCCTTCTCTCCACATTCCTTTCTTCTCTTCTCTCTCTTCCCTCCCTCCCTCTTTTCCGTCCTTTCTTTCTTTCTTCCTTCTCTCCACCTTCCTTCCTTCTCTTCTCTCTCTTCCCTCCCTCTTTTCCATCCTTTCTCCCTTTCTTCCTTCTTCTCTCTCCACCTCTTCTCTCTCTTTCCTTCCTCCCTCCTTTTTTCTATCCCCACCTTGCTTATCTTCTCTCCCCCTCCTCCCTCCCTCCCTTCCTGTTCTGCCCCAGCTACGGACCCCAAAGAACGCAGCACACACAAAGTCTGTACAAACCTTAGTTTACTAAATTAAATCAGTTTTTTTTTCCAAACAAAGGCTGTTAATTAACTTTCTTAACAACCTACAAGAATCCAAAGAATAAGTAATCTTAACCTTACTATGATTGGCAGAAAGCCCAGAAGCAATTTGCAGAGAACTAAGATCAAGGCACGAAGGAGAGTGAACAAAGTTGTTCCCTGCAAAATTGCTTCAATCAGCGTTCCTCCTTAAATAGGCTAAGGGAGTGGCCAATTAGCCCCAAGCCTTACTCTCGAGGAGACCTCCTCCTGAGGAGCCACTCCTGCCTTTTGGCAGCTCTGCGCCCCCGTGCATCGAGAAGAGGCTCCTCCTCTTCTTCCTCTTCACTTATGGGAGCTTCTGGAGGTTCTGAAGGCCCTGGCTGAATCCCCGCCTCTGGCACCACATCTTCTCCAGCCTCCTCATTGTCCGACTCGAGTGCCAGCTGCACAGGCTGCTGGCGCAGCACCACACCAGCCTCCTCGCTGTCTGAATCAGCCACCAGCCGCACAGGCCGTGTATGGGCCACAACACTTCCTTTCACTCTCTCTCTCTGTTTTCATGCCATCCATCTCACTAACTAGAGCAACTTAGCCTGTGGTATGAATCAAGCCACCATAATGATATTATAATAATACATGGCACGTCTGGTGAATTTCTTTTTTTTTTTTTTTGCTGGCACACATTCTACACACTTAATCTACAACCAATCTACAACTTGATCTTTGCCAACTCTGTTGAATAATAATGCAAAATGGTTGTACAGTGACACCCATAGTCTCAATCTCTTTCCCTGCAGGGATCTTCTGGATAAAAGTAGGCATTCAAACCGATCCTCGCCGGCTTCGGCTCCTGTGACACACCAGATCAGCAACCTCATCCGTAGCAACAGCCAGGCTGCGAGCGATTCCAGCCGGCAAGTTGCCCTCCTGGATCGAGACAGATCTAAAGATCTGGAGAGAGAGATTCCTGACCGGCTCAGAGATCCTCCTCCAGTGGCAGACCAGAAGATCAAAGAAAGCCGCTCCCCGGTAAAGGAACCTCCAAGCCATGAAAAGAGATCGCTGGAGGACAATACCAAGCCTGTAATCCAGTCGGTCTCTCCCTACAGCAAACCGGCCTTGAGCGAAAGCTTGAAACTCAGCAACCTGATGAACAAGGACGTGGAGAGAAAGCCGGAGCTACTGACGGACCTCCAGAAGATCAAGAACGACATCAAAGTCAAAGAAGAGCGCAAAGAGGAGAGCGACGTCTTAGTGGTGAGCTCGGAAACTCCGCAGCATCCCAGAAGCGCCGAGCACCCACCGCCCCCTTCTCTGCACGGGTTACCCCTGCCCCACACCATGGCGGCCGCCATGCCCATCTCCATGGGCAGCGTCCATCAGATGAACAACATGAACGTTTTGGAACGTAGCCGGATGATGACTCCGCTCATGGGCATGAACCCGCTCACGGGACGGGAGAGGCTACCCCACCCAGGGTTTTCCTGGGACCCCATGAGGGACCCCTTACGCGACGCCTACCGGAGCTTAGATCTACATCGCCGGATGGACTTCCAGCTCCGAGCAGATCCCATCCACAGGTTTCCCGCCGCCTCAGGATTTTACGATCACGAGCGCTCTTACCGGGACCGGGAACCCCACGACTACAACCACGAAAACCTTCTGGAAGCCCGCCGGGAACAGGAGCGGCTCCGGCAAGCGGAAGAGAGGGAGAGGTTGCACTTACGGGAAGAACTCGAGCGTGCCCGAATACATCACTTGCACACGTCCCCCATTGAAAGCCACCTGGCCCACATGCCTTCCTTCATGTCTCATCTCAGCAGCATGCATTACCCCAGACTCAGCCCTTCGGCCGCCATGCACAACGGGATTTTGAACAGGAACCCGCCCACCGCCGCGCTCAGCGCTCCGCCCCCATTGGTCCCGGCGAGTAGTACGAGACCCTCCTCCCCTCGTCGGACTACCCCACTCACAAACCCGGAATCCCGGGACTATTCCCCTTCTAGAAATGCCAAAGAAGTCGAGGCACGATAGTTCCCGGCGGCTTCGCCTGCAGGATGAATTTTTTTTTTTTCCCAAACTCGCCTGTATAAATAGAGGAGGAGGACGGGGGAATGGTGGGGGAAAGAAAATCCCTTTTTTTTTTTTAAGGAAAAAAAAAATGCACTGCTGTAAACTTTTTTTAAAAAAAGAAAAAAAACTGTAAAATTTGTAGACATGAAGCACAGTTGCGAAAGCTGATGGAAGGGACGGGACGGGGGAACGCGCAGAAGGGGGCATCTGAGGGGACAAACCTTTCGACCCGCACGGTTGCTGAGAAAAAAAAAATATGGAAATTTTAATATATAGGTCTTTGATTTTTCTCGTTTCCTGGTTTTGTTTTATTATTTTTTCCCCCCTTTGCTTCTGTGCTGAGTTTTAAACTATTATCAGGTTTGTATATTTTATTTTATGTTTTCTTTTTGCCCCAAATGCCAGGAACATTTTTAATGAATGTATTTCTTTTTTAATTTTGTGCTCTTTGTTCACACACACACACACACACACACGCAAAAAGAAAAGAAAAAGAAGTTTTTTTGTTTCTAGTTTCAATTTTGTGGCCTCAGATCCTTAAGTAAAAAAAAAAACATACACCCAGGGTTTCTTAAAAGTATTATTTATGGAGATAACTATAGTTTCATACAGCCCACTGTGAGGTTCCTGAATCGAGGCCACTGGTTTCTCTGGTACTTTGAAATTGAAGTTACAGATATATATTAAAAAAAAATAATTAATAATAATAATTAATAATAATGTACAAAAACTGTTTGTTTTTTGCCTTATATTATGGAGAAAATTAGAGTTTTTTGACTTCTTGTTTTAAAAACAGCAACAAAAGAAAGCAACATGTAAATACTCTGTTAATATAAATGTACACCAATATTGAATTCTTAACATAGGTAGACTTTATAAAAAAAAAACGGTTTCTAGAACCACTCTCTGGTTATTGGTTAACGTTATTACAACGCTTCAGTGTCTAGGGGGAAAAAAAGAACTACTGATACAAATGCAATCATCTTCTTTTCACGACCCCATAATGCCTTGCGGGGTGGAGTCTGGGCAACAGAACGGAGCTGAGTGTTTCCTGGCCGGATGCCTTTCCTGTCGCCAATGCGGAGTTGTTTTTTTTCTCCCATCAGATATAATCTTATTGTGCCCAGAGAGAGAAATATCTGCCTCTACCTAGGATCGAACTCACAGCCTCCTGATTGTGAGGCGAGAGCTCCACCTCTAGGCTGATACAAATGCAATGTAGGGATTAATTAGAGCGTATAACCTAATTGTATGCATATGCAAGAACCTTGGAGGTGATCTTATTAATACAGTTAATCCCAGTGGTGGGTTTCCAATATGTTTACCACTGGTCGGGCCTGCGCACGCGACTTCCGTGCATGCACCCGGCCTTCAGCACATGTGCTTTGTTTGCTCGCGTGCCTCCCGTGCATGCACCTGGCCTCGAAAACATGCCTAAATAGGATGGCATAGAGCCAGGGCAGGTGGGTGGGCCCACTCACAATCTCTGCTACCGGTTCAGTTGAACCGGTACGAACCAGCTGAATTCCGGCCAACTTCAGACCTTTATCAGGCTTGGAGAGCTGCCAGGCCGATATCTTCCAAACGCCATTCTGTAGCAGACAATACTTGGCAAGATGTCAGGAACAGATCTTCACTCTAATGAATTGAACTAATTGTCCCCTGCAAACTCCCCTCCCCTTTCGCTCCTCTTTATTCCCTCTGGGAGGGGCCATTCATTGTTCACCTGTGGCTTTACTCCTGAGTCGACCCTTGTTCTTTAGCTGTTCCCTTCTCCTGGCAGCTCTGCACATGCGCACATCGGGAAGAGGCTCCAGCTGTTCTTCTGCCCCACTGATGTCCGACTCCGAAGGCAGCTGACAACTGTCAGACGGCCCTGGCCCCCTCTCTGCCTCTGACGCAGAGCCCTCGTCAGAGCCTTCCCCGGACTCCAGGACTGGCCCATGTTCCTCCCCAATCTCCTCACTGTCTGAGTCTGCCACCAGCTCTGCTGGCCGCTGGCGGGCCACAACAATATGATTGACTCAACATTTGTGTCTTGGTGTGTGAGTTTTCCACCAAAGACCCTTGAGTGAACCAAAAGCCGCAGCAATTTGGTGTTTTACCTGTCCAGTCAATCTCTTCTCCTATTTTCTTTCCAATGTTTTTTTTTTCTTCCTTGCTCCATTGCAAGCATCCTTTTCCGACCTCCTCCCCTGTCATCTGAAACCTTCCACTTCCCGAAGATAAACCTAGCATTGACTTCAGAGTGTGTGTGTGTGTGTGTGTCGGGAGGAAAAGATAGTGAAATATCCGGGTGGGTCAAATCGAATCACAGCAGAGGGGTTGCCCAGAGGCAAAAAAAGGGAAAATAAATGGCTTATTGACAAGACAAACATGCTCTTGTCTATTAATGCTGCTAGACCTTTGACGGATGTGGATCATGAAAGAATCATGCAGTTTGGAGGGGCACATAGGTCATGGGTCTTGCCTGACCCATGTGCCGGAACTGTTCATCTACCTCAGGGGTCGGCAACCTTAAACACTCAAAGAGCCACAAAGGTCCTAACCGGAAGCCCCCTCGTTCAATTCTGGAGGCAACTAGAAGTCCACTACCGCTACCATAGAGTCTCCGAGCGCGGCATCCTTTTTCCTCTGCTGACCGGAAGTCCGGTTCCCCCACCATAGAGTCTCCTCCTAGCGCAGCATCCTTTTTCCTCTACCTGTCCTAACCGAAAGCCCTATCAATTGTGGAGCTGACCGGCAACAGGAAGCCGCAGCAGAGGGATGAAAGAGCCACATACGGCTCCAGAGCTGCGGGTTGCTGACCCCTGATCTACCTACTAGGACAACTGGCGCAACCGGTTTTCTCAGGTTCTCTCTGTTCTCTGGCAGACATTCCAAGCCCAAGCTAGGTAACATCTTCAGGGCGTGGGAAAGTGAAGTTTGACGGGTGTTTACATATGGTAGCTTGCCCTGTTTAGTCTCGGTGTGGGTGTGGTTTCCTTGACGGTTATTCTACCTTCCTGGATTATTTAGCTGTTGCCGTTTGTCAGTTATCTGGGTATTATTGAGGAGGATATGGTTGCATGTCAATTCTTGCGAGGAGACCTGGCTAGGAAACCAGAGTTACGGATGAGGAGTCCTTGGTGCTCTCTGAGCTTATTAGTCTAGCAGACATTTCATTACCCAACTAGGTAACATCATCAATGCAAAGTTATAAACACTGATTTTTATTTTTATTCCAAGATTTACATAATCTGGCAAATTCAAATGTGCTTTTACACACACACACACACACACACACACACACACACACACACACACACCCTCTGTTTACCTCCGTGAAAACTAGAGAGGGTCTCGTCTGAGACGCTTTTTCAAATTAACAGCTCTTCTCCGAATTCAGAGCTTTTCTCAAATCCAAAGCATCGCAGAGATTTGATCCTTCTGGCATATCAAAATTAACCAGCAATGGGGCCTCATATGATCCACATTGCTGTCTCTTCTCTTTGACATCTAAAAGCAACCTTGTTTTGATTGCAGAGGCTGAGGGGAGTCCAGCAGTGCTTTGTTTTTTGAGGAGGTTTTTTTTTTTTTGAAACCGCTACCAGAGACCGAGCCAAAAAAGAGTTTGCATAATGTGAATCAATCCAATGCAAGTAAAATTCATCATCAAATCATCCTCCAGCTTTTCGCGAGGCTCCGTACACCAGCTCTGGAAAGAGCGGTCGTCTCTTTTTTTCCCCAACTAACCCATTTTATTCAAAGGCAATAGGGACGTGGTGGCTCAGTGGCTAAAATGCTGAGCTTGTCGATCGGAAGGTTGGCAGTCTGATGGTTCGAATCCCTAGTGCCGCGTAACGGGGTGAGCTCCCGTTACTCATCCCAGCTTCTGCCAACCTAGCAGTTTGAAAGCAGGTAAAAAATGCAAGTAGAAAAAATAGGGACCACTTTTGGTGGGAAGGGAACAGCGTTCCGTGCGCCTTTGGCGTTGAGTCATGCCGGCCACATGACCACGGAGACGTCTTCGGACAGCGCTGGCTCTTTGGCTTTGAAACGGAGGTGAGCACCGCCCCCTAGAGTCGGGAACGACTAGCACAAATGTGCCAGGGGAACCTTTACCTTTATTCAAAGGCAAAAATTCACCAAAAGAAACTTAGTTCACCGTTGAATGCAGAGCAAGGAAAGGAGACTTGAATTCAGAGCAGGGCGACGCTGCATCAAAACAAGGAATTTATTTATTTATTTATTTTCCGGTTGAGCAATTTTCCCTCCGCTGCCTGTTCCAATTTCCTCACAAAAAAAAAAAAAAACTGAAGGAAATTGGAGCACATCAAAGACCATTGCCGGAGCCTGAATCCGCCACCTTATAAAAAGCTGCCAAGATCGATATTTTATCAGGTTCACGCTGTTTTCTAGCAAAAGCGGTCTGCGTTAGCGGGGGGGAAAGAAAAGGACTCGGGCGAGAGGCAGCAAGGATAAAATTACAGATTTCTATTTTGTAAAAGTAATGGAACATCCGAACTTGGGGAAGAACAAAAGAGCAGGAAGCAAAAAAGTGTTTCAGCACCTTTACGTCAAAGGAAAAAAAAAACGTGAAAGCTACATACGGTTTTAAGCAGAGGATTTTACTTCCTGGATTTTAAAGCAGGTTGTATTGTACAGGTGGTCCTTGACTTACGACCACAGTTGTGCCGCAATTTCTGTTGCTAAGCGAGACAGTGGTTAAGTCAACTTTGCTCCATTTGACGACCATGGTGGTTTAAGGGAAATCACTGCAGTTCTTAAGATAATAACGCAGTTCTTAAGTGAAGCTGGCTTCCCCATATGGACTTTGCTTGTTAAAAGGTTGCAAAAGAGAACCCCGGGAACACTGCAACCATCATAAATACATACTTGTGTAACTTTAAACTGTCACTAAACAAACGGTTGTAAATTGAGGACTATCTAATCTGTGCACTGCAGGCTCGCTGGAGGATTCTTGCATGCCTTTTAAGCCATGGGTCCTCAAGCTACGGCCTGCGGGCCGCATGCGGCCGTTGAACCAATTAATCCGGCCCGCGGACCGCCACGAGGTTGCCCTGCCCACATCACCCCACCCACCCAGGAGTGAAATGCTCCCGGTTCGGACCGGATCATGCGATCTGGTAGAGATGGAGGTGAGTGGTTCGGAGAACCGGTAGCAAAAATCCCTACCCCACCCTCCTCCCCCATGCCCAACTGAGCTGCAGGATCATCAGAGGCTTTTTTTTTTCTTTTAAATGCCTCTGACAATCCAAGCTGAGTTGCCTGATCGTCAGAGTGTTTTTTAAAAAGCCTCTGACAATCAGGCAACTCAGCTTGGATCGTCAGAGGCATTTAAAAGGAAAAAAAAGCCTCTGCTGATCAGGCAACTCAGCTGGGATCGTCAGAGGCATTTAAAAGGCATTTATCTAGGACCAGAGTGTTTAGTATATTTTAATTGGTTTTTTATTAACGTTTGTATTACATGTATTTTTATCGTTCGCTGTTCACCGCCCTGAGTCCCTTAGGAATAGGGCGGTATATAAATTAATTAATTAATTAATTAAATAAATAAATAAATAAATAAATAAATAAATAAATAAAAGGAAAAAAAGCCTCTGCCGATCAGGCAACTCAGCTGGGATCGTCAGATCCTTTTGAAAGCATTTTTTTACAACTTATTCACCAAAGAGGTTGTAGAAAAAATGGTTTTAAAGGTTTAAAAAAATTGGCCACGCCCACCCAGTCACATTACCCCCCCCCCCACCAAGCCACGCCCACAGAACCGGTAGTAACAAATTTTAGATTTCACCGCTGCAGCAGAGTGCAGGAGTTGCCTTGGG
Organism: Pantherophis guttatus; assembly: GCF_029531705.1. The sequence goes on from NW_026844101.1 coordinate 2,437,689, forward strand.
GAGACCTGCGGGCTGCCACCAAAAGGTAAGCTCAACAGTTTTAGCCTGCAGAAGGCTTGTGGAGGTTGGGGGGGGGGCGGTTAGAAGAGGCCAAAAACAGGCAAAAATGGCCCATTTGTGGCCAAAAAACGAGCCATTTTTGCCGAGTTTTACTTTGCAGAAGGCTTGTGGAGGTGGGGGGGCGGTTAGAAGAGGGAAAAATGGCCCATTTGTGGCCAAAAAACGAGCCATTTTTGCCTAGTTTTAGTTTGCACAAGGCTTGTGGAGGTGAGGTGAGGTTTAGAAGAGGCAAAAAACAGGCAAAAATGGCCCCTTTTTGCCCCCAAAACGAGCCATTTTTGCCTGGTTTTAGCCTCTAGAAGGCTTGTGGAGGTGAAGGGGGGAGGTTAGAAGAGGCAAAAATGGCCTGTTTTTGCCCAAAAAAACAGCCATTTTTGCCTGGTTTTAGCCTCTAGAATGCTTGTGTGGGGGTGTTAGAAGATTACTTAACGGCAAAGATAACGTCAGGGGTAGGAATTGGTGGGATGCTACGGATTTGCTAAATTATTGATTTACACAAATTCATTTGTGCCCGTCTTCACGGTGTCAAGGAGACTGTGAGCCCCATCATCCCCAACCTGCTTAGCTAAAGGGGAAGAGAGATGATCCTGCGACATCGGAATGGCATGGCATGGCATAGCATAGCATAGCATAGAATTATTTATTGGCCAAGTGTGATTGGACACACAATGAATTTGTCTTTGGTGCATATGCTCTCGGTGTACATAAAAAGACAAGATACATTAGTTAAGAATCATAAGGTACAACACTTAATGTTAGTCATAGGGGACAAATAAGCAATCAAATCATACTAGGAAACAGTCAATATAAATCCTAAGGATACAAGAAACAGTTACAGTCATACAGTCATAAGTGAAAGGAGATGGGTGGTGGGAATGATGAGAAGATTAATAGTAGTGCAGACTTAGTGAATAATTTGACAGTGTTGTGAAAATTATTTGTTTAGCAGAGTGATGGCGTTCAGGAAAAAACTGTCCTTGTGTCTAGTTGTTCTGGTGTGCAGTGCCCTATAGCATCATTTTGAGGGCAGGAGTTGAAACACTTTATGTCCAGGATGTGAGGGGTCTGTAGGTATTTTCACAGCCCTCTTTTGACTCATGCAGTATACAGGTCCTCCATGGAAGGCAGGTTGGTAGCCATGGTTTTTTCTGTGGTTCTAATGATCCTCTGAAGACTCTGAAGGAAGAATCATAGGTGTGGATGTTGGATTTGGTCTGTCTCTTGAGTTGGTGTTTTGGATTTTGGGACAAAAACACAATGACGAACGAAAACGTAGAACACAACATTATTTTTTCTCCCCCAAAAATGGTATCTTTCCTGACACATTTCGAAACCAGGTAGCTGAGATGATTTTCTTGAACATTATTCCTTGAACACCAACTGAGAAAAAATATTAGCTTAAAGATGAAGCTTGTTCCCCCAGCAGATGGCCAACGAGGACAGTTATTGGACTTGCTAGACAAAAAAAAAATCCAGTTAAGAAAGCATGGCGGCTGCACAAAAATCAAATTTTAATTGTCCAGAGAGGCCCTTAAGAGAGCTGAGCAAGCAAGACTTGAGCAAAAGATGGACATAAATCCGAGCATCGTTAGTACAGTGTGATGTTGCAGCGTGACGAGTCAGAAAAGGGGTCACCTCGCCTCCCAGAAGATGACTTATTTCTAAATTGTACAATGTAGGACTTTCCCAAACCTTTTTGGAATGAGAAACTTCCAGCCTGGTGATGAGCACATAAAAAATAAGTGTTTATCTTATCCAAAATAACCAGGACAGGATAAGCAACTGATACTTTATCCCTCCTTCTATTGACCTCAACGTTTCAAAGAATTAGGGAGTTGGTATGAGGCCCGACTCCTGAATTGAAGACACCCAAATTAAACAGATCGTTTAGCCTCTTACTATCCGTCTGACCAAACCACAAATGCTGGGTCCCAGCTATTTATCCTGGCGGCGTTAAACTGGACTCCATTTCTCAATCTTTTTTTTTTTTCCCCTTTCTTGAATTTCTGGCAGCCTCGTATGTAGCTCTTTGGCTCATTAGCTGCTTGTTGCAGCTGAATGTGAAAAAGGATATTGAGTGCAATTCACACACAATGGAACTGAGTTGCTAGAACCAATGCCCCAGCTCAGCTCCACCACTCATGTGCAACAGAGGGATGGGGTGCCCCCACGCATGCCCCCTGCCCATGCACCCCACCTCTCCGTGCATGCACAGGGGGCAGGGGGCATGCATGGGGGGTGCTCACATTGCATTTTGTGGATGTGCACATGCATGCCCCCCCCACGCGTCCCATTTTGAGCCTGAAAGGCTTCCTGCACCAACCTGGAAGCTAAAATGGGGCAATGGGGGGGGGGGCAGGGCACATGTGGGGGGAGACGGGCACACATGCGTGGAGGGGGTGCACTTGCATCGCATTTTGGGGGTTCGGGCACACATGCGTGCATTCACGTGCATGTGCGTTTTGGGTAGTCGGCACCAAAAAGGTTAACCATCACTGACATATAGCCTCCCATAAAATGCAGCAAAATAGTGAGACTGTAAAATAAAACAATAAAAAAAAAGAGTATGAGATGTTTAAAAAAGGGGGGGGCTACCAAATCCAATTTTTTTTTACTACCGGTTCTGTGGGTGTGGCTTGGTGGGCGTGGCTTGGTGGGCATGGCAGGGGAAGGATACTGCAAAATCCCCATTTCCACCCTACTCCAGGGGAAGGATACTGCAAAATCCCCATTCCCTCCCCACTCCTGGGGGAAGGATATTGCAAAATCCCCATTCCCAGCCCACTCTCGGGCCAGCCAGAGGTGGTATTTGCCGGTTCTCCGAACTGCTCAAAATTTCCGCTACCAGTTCTCCAGAACCTGTCAGAACCTGCTGAATAGCACCCCTGTACAAAAACCTGCAAGTTCAGCCTCCCTCCCGTTGAGTTTGATTCCTAAGAACAACATAGTCATATTCATGATATTTCATCTTCTTCCAGAATCTTTTTTATAAAGGTGTAATCCAAGGGTGAAATCCAGCAGGTTCTGACAGGTTCTGGAGAACCGGTAGCAGAAATTTTGAGTAGTTTGGAGAACCGGCAAATACCACCTCTGGCTGGCCCCAGAGTGGGGAGGGAATGGGGATTTTGCAGTATCCTTCCCCCTGGAGTGGGGTGGGAATGGAAATTTTACAGTATCCTTCCCCTGGAGTGGAGTGGGAATGGAGATTTTGCAGTATCCTTCCCCAGGAGTGGGGAGGGAATGGGGATTTTGCAATATCCTTCCCCCAGGAGTGGGGAGGGAATGGGGATTTTGCAGTATTCTTCCCCTGGAGTGGGGAGGGAATGGGGATTTTGCAGTATCCTTCCCCTGGAGTGGGGTGGGAATGGAGATTTTACAGTATTCTTCCCCTGCCATGCCCACCAACCATACCACGCCCACCAAGCCACAGCCACAGAACCGGTAGTAAAAAAAAAATTGGATTTCAACACTGAGCTAACCAGCCTGACCTGCCTGGCTGATGTTTTTTGAGCTCTCCCAAAGTCAACCCACATGCTGCTGTGGAAAACCACTTTAATGTTTGTTCCAGCACGTATGTCTGCTTCTCCTTCTCTGTGTGAAAGAAAGCAGAGTCAAATTAATCTTGGCATTCTGCTTGAAGGCTTCCTTAAACAGGAGCAAGATAGAGAGCAAGATTAAAGGGTAACAAGACAGCAACCTCAGCACAGCTGGATAGATACAGTGTATGCATATATATATATATATATATATACACGGCACCAGGATTGCTTGGATTGGAGAGAAAACTCAACCACTGTCTGTATCAGCACTATTCAGAAAAAGATAACGCCTGTTCTTGCCCGTGTCTTTTTCTACATAATTACAGGGTATAGAGAATAGAAAGAGAGAGGGATAGATAGATAGATAGATAGATAGATAAGATAGATAGATAGATAGATAGATAGATAGATAGATAGATAGATAGATGATAGATAGATAGATAGATAGATAGATAGATAGATGATAGATAGATAGATAATGATAGAGATAGATAGATATGAGAGAGAGTAGATGATCCTATAGATGACAGACAGACAGATGAGAGAGATGGATGATGGATGGATAGATTATGATAGACAGAAATGATGATAATGTAGACAGAATTGCAGAAAAGATCGATGATACACATTGCACAAGTCATAAATAATAGATATATGATAGAGAAATAGATATAGATAAGATGATAGATAGATGATAAATGGATGGATGGATGGATGGATGACAGATAGAAATAGAAATGATGATGATGTAGACAGAATTGCAGAAAAGATAGCTGTTACACATTGCACAAGTCAAATAATAGATATATAATAGATATAGATATAGATAAGATGATATAGAGATAGATTATAGATAAATGGATGAATGGATGGTTGACAGACAAAAATTATGATGTAGACAGAATTGCAGAAAAGATCGATGATACACGTTGCGTTGCACAAGTCATAAATAATAGATATATGATAGATATAGATAAGATGATGATAGATGATAGATAGGTAGGTAGGTAGGTAGATATAGATAGAAGATACATAAAGGATGGATGGATGGATGGATAGATACATAGGTAGGTAGGTAGGTAGGTAGGTAGGTAGGTAGATATAGATAGAAGATACATAAAGGATGGATGGATGGATAGATAATAGATAGATAAAATGATGATAGATGATAGGTAGGTAGGTAGATATAGATAGAAGATACATAAAGGATGGATGGATGGATAGATAGATACATAGGTAGGTAGGTAGATATAGATAGATAGAAGATACATAAAGGATGGATGGATGGATGGATAGATGATAGATAGATAGATGAGAGAGAGATGAATTGTAGAACTATATCAAAAAGAGATAGATGGATGGATGGATGGAATGGCTTAGTGCCTTGGTCCCATACAGAGCCTTAACACATTAAACCCAGCCATAGTCCATGATTCACCAGCCACCTTAAGCTACACCGAACCCAAACACTGTGCGGTCTTGTTCATAACACTCGGTAGGAACCAAGAAACTCCTCCATCATTCCCCAGGTGCAGTTCAAACGTTTTCCTCCTCCTTCTCTCCGCAACGTCGAATGACTGGGGAAACAATGGGTTGTGTGTGTGTGGTTCAGCTCATTCAAGCAGAGCCTCGAGTGGGAACTTCAGCCCAGACTCTCGTAGCATTGGTCAAGTGAGGCTCTTGACGATACCCAGCCAGCGCAGACTTTCTTACCTTGCACTCCGCCGCTGAATGGAAATTTAGCAGAGAGAGGGAAACAATTTTTTTGCTAGAGCTTTGCAATTCTCTGTTCGCAAAACCTGGCTCTCGGTAGAGAGGGGGTGATGAATGCTCGATGGGCATCTTCCGTGCCTGCTCTTTTCACAGCTTTGCTAAACCAGAGGCAGAAAATCGGCTGTTGGCGAGGGGGAAAACCCAGCGGGTTCAAAAATGCAGCAGCCAAACAGCGCCTATGACTCCGCTTGGGCCGTCAACTGCATTGGTTGATGGTTTGCTTTTGAGCACCAGGTTAGGACACCAAAAAACCCCCACCAAGGTCAGGCTGTTTTTCATTTCGCCCCAAGTCTTTGGGGCACTGATGCCATGAGAGGTTGGGTTCACTCAGAGCATTAAGCAACTGATTTATTTTTAAGCAAGCTAAGCCAAATCAGTTGAATTGCCCAACTTGTGATGGCTAAAACAGACAAATGACATCATCGCTTGGGATGAAATCCTTTTCCCCCTTAGCTGCCGCTGGGTTCTTGCAGCTGGAAATGTTAAGGGCCGGAAAGATGAGGTCCATTACTAGACCACCTCCTCCCTCCACAACAGGAGATTCAGGAGACAGAGCAACCATTTCTACAACAGGAATTCAGGAGACCACCTAAGTATCTCTACCTTAGGAGATTCAGGAGACCAACTAAGTATCTCCACTTTAGGAGATTTAGGAGACCACCTAAGTATCTCCACCTTAGGAGATTCAGGAGACCGACTAAGTATTTCCACCTTAGGAGATTTAGGAGATCAAGCAAGCATTTCTACAACAGGAATTCAGAAGACCAACTAAGTGTCTCCACTTTAGGAGATTCAGGAGATCAAGCAAGCATTTCTACAACAGGAATTTAGAAGACCAACTAAGTATCTCCACCTTAGGAGATTCAGGAGACCACCTAAGTATCTCCACCTTAGGATATTCAGGAGACCAAACAAGCATTTCTACAACAGGAATTTAGAAGACCAACTAAGTATCTCCTAATTATCTCTACCTTAGGAGATTAAGGAGACTGACTAAGTATCTCCACTTTAGGAGATTCAGGAGACCAAGCAAGCATTTCTACAACAGGAATTTAGAAGACCAACTAAGTATCTCCACCTTAGGAGATTCAGGAGACTAATCAAACATCTCCACAAGAGTTTAAAAGGTCAACCATCTCTCCACAACTGTGGCGGAATGTAGTCTGGATTCCTAGGAGGGAGTGTGTGTGTGTGTGCAGCTTAGATTGTTTGCCCTGAAGGAAGAGTTAAGGAGACTCCTCCCTGGCAATTCCCAGAGCATATACCCTGTTGCTTTACTTTGGCAAGATTTCAATCTATAGACGGGGAACAATATAGGAAACTGCTTAGAAGTTACTCCGTGTGCTTACTTGGTTCTTGGGAGCCTGACAACCGCAGGCGTTTCAGGAGACTCACAGTCTCCCCACAACGGGAGGGTCAGGATGCCGATTAAGTCCGCCTGCCTTTTGGAGAGATGCTGGGCCCAGACTAACCCATTCGTAGAACTCCAGAAACGTTGAAAGGTAATGACGGAGGCCATTAGAAAAAGACACCCAAACACAGGGCAGGCCATTCTCCCAAACCCCAGCTCCTTCTAAAAGGCTGTAATTGCCCACTTTCATCTCTTGCAAGCTGTAAATAAGAAATGTGCCAGGTCCCCACCCTCTCGCTTTTCACCACCGCATTATTAAAGCAATAAAGCAATTTCAAAGGTGTGGTTATTGGAGCAAAAAAAGCCCCTCCAGGAGATTGCCGCTGGCCCCCAGAGACATTTTAATCGTGCTGGGTTTTTCTTGTTATTGTTGAAGGTTTTTCCTGTGAGTTGTTTTTTTTTTTTTTTTCCCTTCCCACAGTCATTCCCCATTATTTAATTTTGGAAAACATGTGCGGGAGGCTCCTTCTCAGCATGAGGGAGCTCGGGGCGAGTTAAATGACGGCAAACTGGAGACAACTCCTGAAAAGAGGGTTTCCCTTCTGGGTGGACACAAAGAAAGTGCGATGGAAATGGAAGGGAACAGAGGCGTTTTTTCTGAACCCGGGAACCGTCTCTGAAAAGGGATTCCCTTTCAGATGCCATGTGCAGGAAGGAGGAAAGAGTGAGGGGGAGGAGAGGGGAGGAAGAGAAAGAGGGGAGGAGGGGAGGAGGAGGAAGAAGAAGAGGAGAAGGAAAAGAAATGAAGAGGAGAGGGAGAAAGAGGAGAAGGAAAAGAGGGGAGGGAGAAAGGGGAGGAGGAAGAAGAAGGAAGAGAAGTGAAGGAGGAAGAGGAGGAGTAGAGGGAGAAAGGATGAGAAGGAAAAGAGGGAGAAGGGGAGGAGGAAGGGGGAGGAGGAAGAAGAAGAGAAGAAGGAAAAGAAATGAAGAGAGGGAGAAAGGAGAAGGAAAAGGAGGGAGGAAGGGGAGGAGGAAGAAGAAGGAAAAGAAGTGAAGGAGGAAGAGGAGGAGTAGGGAGAAAGGATGAGAAGAAAAAGAGGGAGAAGGGGAGGAGGAAGGGGGAGGAGGAAGAAGAAGAGAAGGAAGAGGAGTAGAGAGAAAGAAGATGAGAGGGAGAAAGGGGAGGAGGGGAAGAAGAAAAGGAAAAGTGAAGGAGGAAGAGGAGGAGAGGGAGGAGGGTGGAGGAGGAGGACGAGGAAGGGGAAGGAGGTAGAAGAAGAGAAGAAAAGAAGTGTAGGAGGAAGAGGAGTAGAGAGGATGAGAAGGAAAAGAGGGAGAGGAGGAGGAAGGGGAAGGAGGTAGAAGAGGAGAAGGAAAAGAAGTGAAGGAGGAAGAGGAGTAGAAGGAGAAAGGATGAGAAGGAAAAGAGGGAGAAAAGGAGAGGGAGAAAGGGGAGGAGGAGGAAGAAGAGAAAAGAAGGAAAAGAAGGAGAAAGGGAGGAGGAGAAGGAGGCGAGAAGGTGAAGGAGAAAGGGGATGATAAGTAAAAGAAGAGGAAGAGTGGGAGAAAGGGGGGGAGGAGGAAGAGGAGAAGCAGAAGGAAGACGAGGATGCTTCGATCTTGCTCATGTCATCTAAAAAAAAACAACAATAAAACCCTTGGGAACACCAGCCTATGACCACCCACGGTGGGGTCATGGTGCCTGGAGTTCTCTTGCCCCAGCCCGAGAGCCTGCCGGGAAGAGGACCACACCGATTCCAGGCCCCGGCCTTGGCAGTTCTCCAAAGGTGCCCTTCCTCTCGTGAGGACCTCCATCGCCTTGGAAGCGGCGGCGAGAAAGAGGCGCCTCCTTTTTCCGAGAGGGGAAAGTGACTTTGAGAGAGTCCGTCAGCCTGACTGCGAGGCATCACCAGGCCGAGATGTTTAAATTCATGCTGACAGCCAAGCCGGGGTGCAGCCAGCGACGTCTTTGCCTGCCAGGATGAATAACGGCGCGTCGTCTTCTCCCTCGTCTCTCCCCCCCCGGGTGTCCCCTCCCCTCCGCCTGACATTCTCCATCACCTTCCTGTACCGTCACCAGAAATTATATTTGTTTTAGCACCTGCTGGGGTGTGAAAGCCACAGCTACTTAGCACCGTCAAAACACAAACGCACCGCAGAGCTGAACGGAAAGGAGTTCCTGCAATCGCGGAGACTACCACAGTTCGAGCTCTCCTCTGGGGCGTGGCTTCTACAAGCCCACCCAGATTACTACCCATCTTTCCAGACCTTTGCCCTTCTCAGGGGGGAGGGAGGGACAGGTGGACCCTCCTTCTCCAGAGGGGTCGGGGAAGCGAAGGAAGAGATCAGAGGTGGGCTTCAAAAAATTTAGCAAGGGGTTTTCTGCCTAGGCTGAGCGTGGCCTAGTCGGTCTCCTGCACCACGGGGGGCGGGGGGCATTTTTGATCTCCCCAGATTCCGGAGGCTTTTCTTGAGCCTCCGGGAGGGCGAAAACGGCCTCCCCAGGCTCCAGGGGCTCTCTGGAGGCCGGAAACAGGCCTGTTTCTGCCCTTCCCGAACTTCCGGTAGGCCCGTTTTTCACCCTCCCCAAGCCGCTGTGCGCGCCCTGCACTTACCTGCATCCAAAACGGGCTGCGTGGGGACTCCTGGGAGGGGCGGGGTTGAGTGGGCAGGGCCAGCCAGGAATGGGATTTGGGGGTTCTCCGAACTGCACAGAATCTTATCTAGAGGTTCTCCCGAACCCCCAGCAGCAAACCCCTGGGGCTAACCAAGATACCTTTGATTATTTTTTGGCATTGCAAACCAACCTCGCTCTCTTCCTACGTCATGAACATAACCAATATATCTTTTTCCTGTTTAAATAAGACGCCTGTGTTTGTCTTATTTAAGCCAACCCTGCACCACCCTCCCAGGAGTCCCCACGCGGCCCGTTTTGGATGCAGGTAAATGCAGGGCGTGCACAGAGGCTTGGGGATGGTGAAAAATGGGTCTACTGGAAGTTTGGGGAGGCCGGAAATGGGCCTCCGGAGCCTGGGGAGACCGTTTTCGCCCTCCCGGATACTCAAGGAAAGCCTCCGGAGCCTGGAGAGGGCAAAACCCCCCCCCCCCCCCCGCCATAGAGCAGGATGCCGACTAGGCCACTCCCACCATGGCCCCGCCTACCCAGCAACCGGGCAGAGAACCCCTTGCTAAAATATTTGAAGCCCACCCCTGGTTAGATCTATGTATCAAACTAAGCTATGATCTGCTTTAACCGTGGTTTATTGCATGAACCACAATTGACTTTAAATGTTTAAATGTCTTTGGGCCCTTGAGTCCGTCTGGATTGCTGTCTGTTTTCTTGGCAACATTGCTGGAAAGGATTCAGCCTTCCTACCTCCTTCTTAGGGTTGAGAGAGAGGGACTGGCCCACCACCTGGGTTTTGGATGTAAGGCAGGACTAGAACTCCCAGACTCCTGGTTTCTAACCCAGAGAGCAAACCAGCATCCTGTCACTACGGGCAGTCCTCGACGTACGACCACAATTGAGCCCAAAAGTTTCATTGCTAAGCGAGACCGTTGTTAAGCAAGTTTTGCCCCATGTTACGACCTTTTTTGCCACTGTCGTTAGGCGAATCACTGCCGTTGTTAAGTGAGTCACACGGTTCTTAAGTGAATCCGGCTTCCCCCATTGACTTCGCTTGTCAGAAAGCCGCAAAAAGGGGAGCCACATGGGACACCACAACTAGTGGTGAAATCCACCCGGTTCTATCCGGCTCGCCGAACTGGTAGCACCGGCGGTGGGAGGTTCCGCCCACCCACTGGGACGGCGCGCTCCCGTTCCGGAATCGGTAGCGAAGGTAAGTGGATTTCACCGCTGACCGTAACCGTCATAAATATGAGTCGGTTGCCAAGGGTTTGAATTTTGATCATGTGACGCTGGGGGGGGGAGGGGGGGCTGCTGCAGTGGTTGTGAAAAAACGGTCGTAAGTCACTTGTTTCACTGCTGTTGTAACTTCCAACGGTCACTAAACGAATTGTTGTAAGTCAAGGACTACCTGTATTGCTTGGTTAACGCTGCAAAAGATCCTCGACATCAACATATGCTTAGGATCCCATGCAGTTCCTTTGTACCCCTTTTGTGCTCACCAAAAGCAGAGCTATTAAGGCAGGAGGAAGGGGTCTGGAGGTTGCAGCTGCTTTCAGAAAAGCAGGGGAGGGAGGGAGGGAGGGGAGGAAATCTGTAGTTGTTACAGAGGTGCAGATAATGAAGGTGGTTGAGAAATTCAGCCTGGGGCTTCCTTTCCTTTCCCTCCCCCCCCCCTCCCCTGTTCTCATTTTATCTGTAAAACTGCCAGAGGGCTTACAAAGAGTTTACAAGAAGAAGAAGAAGAAGAAGGGGAGGGAAGGCCGAAGATAACACAGCCAAGCCAGAAAGGGCTAAATTGAAATCTCCAGAAAGAAAGAGAAAGAAAGGGGGAAAATATATATATATATTTTGCAAAATAGGATGGGTGAGAGTTTCAGAAGACCCACAGTGCCATCTAGTGGCCAAGGGGCTGCATTAAGCCTTGCCTTGTGCATACTGTGACTTTTGCACATTTGTTGACCGCAAACAGAGTGACTTTGCTGGTTGAACCGTTGGCTGGGAAGACACGATCCCAGGACGGCACACCTGTCCTAAACATGTGGTTGTCAGGCACCTGAGTTGCAGGAACTGGGCATGGCTAGTCCAGTGAAGAGAAGGACCAGGGGAGACAGGATAGCAGCCTTCCAATATTTGAGGGGCTGCCACAGAGAGGAAGGGGTGAAGCTATTTCACAAGGCACCCGAAGGCCAGACAAGGAACAATGGATGGAAACCGAACAAGGAGACATTCAACCTGGAAATGAGGAGGAATTTTCTGACCGTGAGAACAATCAACCCATGGAACAGAAGTTGCCTTCGGAAGTTGTGGGACCTTCATCACTGGAGGCTTTCAAGAAGAGACTGGACTGCCATCTGTCAGAAATGGTGTAGGGTCTCCTGCTCGGGCGGAGGGTTGGACTAGATGACCTAAAAGGTCCCTTCCAACTCTGTTAATGTGTTTTCTTTTTCGTGCTGCTGTAATTTCAAACCGTCATTAAACACATTGTCGTAAGCCAGGGACTCTCTGTACTGCCTCTTGGGAGTATATAACCTTCAGTATTGGCCAAACCAACTATGAAGAGATGCCCAACAAGGAGACACAAGTTCTCCACCTCTGTGAAATGGGAGCTTTCCAATACTTGGTTAAAAAGCTAAGACAGGTTAAAAACCAGAAACAACCTGACATTGTTGGGAATGAATTCAACCAAGAAGAATGGGTCGATGAAAACAAAGAGACTTTATTAAAATTTTTAAAAAAAAAACAATTTTGCAAAATAGAGTGGTATCCCAGCAGATCTCAACAAGGAGTTTGAGCCAGGAAGCCACACCTAAAAGTTTCAAAAGCATTACATTTTATACAGTGGTGGGATTCAAGTAATTTAACAACCGGTCCTCTGCCCTTATTTATTTTATTTTATCATATTTTATTAGTCATATTTCTATGCCAACCACTCTCCGAGGACTCTGGGCTGCTTACACCAAAGACGGTATACTAAATAGCATATTGCCACCTAACAATCTGGGTCCTCATTTTACCCACCTCGGAAGGATGGAAGGCTGAGTCAATCTTGAGCCGGTGAGATTTGATCCGCTGATCTGTTGAAGTAGCAGTCAGCTGAAGTAGCTGCAGTACTGCACTCTAAGCAGTGCGCCACCTTGGATTTCTTCCAACAACCAGTTTGCCAAACTGCTCAGAAAGTTAACAACCGGTTCTCCCGAAGTGGTGCAAACTGGCTGAATCCCACCACTGATTTTATAGTTCCCTATAAGTTCCCCCCCCCCACCCGCCCCTCCTACATCGCAAACAGTGACCGATCACAGCTAATCCGAACCGCCTTTTAGAGAGAACATCATCTCTTTCTCTAATTACATGTTCATGAACACCTCCCTATAACTACCCATAAAATATTTTGCAAGCGTGGCTCTTTCCTATCTCTATTGCCTTGGCATTAAAGAGTGGGCCTCTTTCTAACGGGCCTCAAACAAAAGAAGATCTAACGCAACATATTGGTATGCTTTCAGCGTGTTCTCCAACTATCTTAAAGCAGAATAATGTCTAACGAAATTTAACAGAGTAGCAGAGCTGAAAGGGACACCTGAAGGTCATTCAGTCCAACCCCCTGTCTGAGCAAAATTGAATCTTCACTTATATGCATTTCTAACCTACATACTATTTTATTTTTGAATTTTCTCATATCCTACAACATGGAACTTTAAAAAAGAAAGAAAGAAAAGAAAACAGCAACCTAGATTAAACCCTGTTTAGTAAATCGAGTGTTCCCAAAAAAGAACCATTTCCCTTTTGTGAATCTTAATCTCTTTATGCTGCTCTCAGCCGACCCAACACAGAAGGAGAAGGAGACAAACCAGGTTAAAATCTGGGAAGAAAGGAAGGACGGCGGGTGGAAAAAAAAAAAAAATCTCCCGTTAACCGAAGCTGACTTTTTATCTCTCTTGCCTCTTTCTGACCGACACTACATTAGGGAAGCTGACATCCCCAATCCCTGGAGGTCCAAATCCAATTTGAAACCAAATGGAAAAGACCAGCCTTAGGTTGGAAGGGAACAAATTGATTCTGTCAGGAGAAAAATTAGCACAGAAACAGGTTTATCTCTTTTCTTTCTCCAGACTCTTCAAAAAAAAAAAAAAAACCGGCTGGAGGTTTTAATAAAAGGGGAGGGAAAGAAAAGAGCCCTGACCTGAATTTGTAAAAATTAACAAGAGTTTCGAAGCCTGAATTTGACCAAGCTAGGAGGTCACACAGTCCCATGTGTGAACCAGAGCCTGGTAAAGGAAAGAGAGGTTAACTCTGAACTATATTTCGAAGAAAGACAGGCTTGTCTCTTTAATGCCGTGATTTGTATTCAGCAGACACGTTTGGCTCTGATTAGCAAACCATCATTGGCATCCCTCTTCCCCATCCATCAAAAACCTTACACAGCTCAACCATTCATCAAAGCATTACAACCAGCCATATTGGCCTCCTTCCCACAGCTCTTCCTGGTTCTGCAAAGCCATGGATTAGATATAATAAAATGAGAAGCTATGATCTCTCGGGGATCATCCTGAATATATTTTTAAAAGATAAGTTACCAGCTCGCTGGGCTCTTAAAATACAAGCCCTTTGCTGAGTTTAGAACACCTGATGGGTGGGTGGAATTATTGGACTCAATCCCAGCATAAAATGCCCACTGAGCTCAGGACAGCCCCCGACCTTCTTTCCTTCCGTCGCGAGCTGAAGACGTGGCTCTTCCGCCAATTTTTTTTTTTTTAATTTGATTTATATGCCGCCCTTCTCCGGAGACTCAGGGCGGCTTACAATGCGTTAAGCAATAGCCTTCATTCTTTTGTATATTTTATACAAAGTCAGCTTATTGCCCCCACAAACTGGGTCCTCATTTCACCTACCTTAGAAAGGATGGAAGGCTGAGTCAACCTTGAGCCTTGGAGAGATTCGAACCAGCAGTAAATTGCAGGCAGCTGTGTTAATAACAGGGTGCATTAAACCACTGTACTACCAAGGCTCTTTAATTAAACTGATCCGTTTGGGGGTACACTGGTATAATTTTAAATTGTTTTTTAATTGGGTTACTGATTTTAATTTTGTATTGTAGTGTGATTTGTATTGAAGTTGTCATTTTGTAAGCCGCCTTGAGTCCCTAGGGAGAAAGGCGGCATATAAATCACAATAAATAAATAAATAAAATCAGTAGCTTATGCTTAAGAATTTAACTAGGATGTTATTTATTTATTTTTATTCCTTAAGAAGAAGCTTAATATAATTTGGAATCGTTTGATTTTGGATCGTCCTTCGAGGTTTACAATATCTTCTGGTATTTTCCAAAGAGAAATCTGCCCATTTTTACAATCCTAAAAAAATTGTTGATTTGTTTATGAGCTGTTGTTGACTCTTAGCAATCAGAGAGATACATTTTTTCCCCGTGTCAACTTTTACATTTTTTTTTTATTATTATTCCTGTAGCTTTTTTGGTTTAAAAAAGGAGTTTACCGCTATCGTCTCTTGCAAAAGTTAGAATCGATGCCGTGGGGCCCTTCCCTTGGTGCTTTTTGAGTTGAGGTGGTTTTCTTGCAGACGTCTCATGACCCAACCAGGAGACATCATCAGTGCTAGAAGGGTTTGCTCTCTGTTCCAGTGGCACCAGTGTTGGTGGGAGTTTACTGGAACCACCAAGAACTCTCCCACCAACACTGATAGGGCACCAACACTGATAGAACGGAACAAACCCCACTCCCTTCTAACAACTGATGATATCACCTAGTTGGGTCATGAAACGTTTCAACGTTCAGCTGCCTGGATTCTGCAAATCATTCCTTTTTTGGCCCCAATCATTAACCTTGGCAATAGCCAACAGCTGTTTTCATTTCAAGTCCCTCCTTTTCATTTTCACAGCCAATGAGGGAGCAGGGAGAATGGGACTCTCCATTTATACTTGTATAAGAAGCCTGCCTTGCTGCTCCTAGTTGGGATTAGTGAATGGTGGATTCTTTTCTCGGTGCTTGAGAGCTGGAAGCGTTGGGCGTTTTGAATTGGTTAGTGCATGTTGCTGTATTTCAGGCGATTATGGCTGTTAGAAGATGCAATGATGGTCCACCAATGTGATTTCTAATTCTTGGGGTATTGATATAGTTGATATTATCTAAATGCTATGGGAATATATTCACCATTTATCAGGTACAACGTACTGTGTTGAGATATATATTTCGTTATGTCTATCACCCATTTGAATATATTATACAATATACAATGTATGGAATGGTTGTATTTGCATTATGTAGTCCTACTTTGCATCGATTATATTACAATGGTTTATGAATTTATATATATTTACACATACACACATAAAAACACACAGTCACACATACATATCAGAAAGTTCGGCAGTTCGAATCCCTAGTATAGGTCTCCTGCATGAGCAGGGGGTTGGACTAGATGACCTCCAAGGTTCCCTCCCAACTCTGTTAATGTTATGTTATATATACACACATAGATACACACTATAATATAGATATAATTTGTGTGTATATATATTGTGTGTGTGTGTGTGTGTGTGTATATGTGTGGGTTTCTATATGCGTATGGTTTTTTTACCTATATAGGTAATTATATATCTATATAAAAGATACTGATAGAGATATAACTACTTATATAACTATATATATATATAAGATAGATATAATTACATATATATATATATACATATACATATATATACATATATATATATAGAGAGAGAGAGAGAGATTAATTGATTGATTGATTGATTTTATTTTATTTTATTTTCTCCCGAAGG
Organism: Pantherophis guttatus; assembly: GCF_029531705.1. The sequence goes on from NW_026844101.1 coordinate 2,453,831, forward strand.
ACTCAGGGTGGTGTACAGCCATAATAAAAACAATGTACAAAATAGAATTTAAAAGCAGATTAAAATAATTAAATCATGGGCCGAATTTAAAACTCTCATTTTAAAACCAATTTTAAAACCCCATTAAAACCAAATTAAAATCATTTATCCCATCAGAGCTATATAATTATTTATAGATATAGATATAGATATAGATATAGATAGATATATAAAAGATATAGATTATAGATATAAGAGATAGATATAATTACTTATATAGCTATATATCATATATATATGTATGTATGTAATTATATCTATATAGCTATCTACCAGCTGGTTCGCCCAAGCACGTGTCCCCGCCCAAAGCACGCCGCTCTAGCTCCCCCTCTATGGCCCTCGCGGGACGCTCTAGCCGCCGCCTCGCGCACCTCGACGCCGACGCTTCCTTTCCCCGCCCCCACCCATCCACCCCCCGCCGGCGCCGCGCAGCCCCGCCGGCCAATCAGCGTCGAGTGCCCGCCCCTGGCCCCGCCCCTCCGGATCAGCTGAGGGCTGGCCGGGTGTGTTGACAGCGGCGGCGGCTTCCCGGGCGGCGTGAGCGGCGAGGCTCCCTCGGGCTGCTCTCCAGCAACCGCTTCCAAGGCGGAAGACGCCGGGCGGGGGAGGCTCCGACCGGGCGCCCCCGCTTCCCCGTGGGGCAGGACTACAGGTCCCAGCATCCACAGCCAGCAGGGGCTTTGCGGGTCAGGGAGGCCCGGCTGGGGAGGGGAGGGGCGGGGGAGGAGCAAGACCCCCCCTTAGAAGGGGCGGGGAGGGGGAGGGCAGCCCACTCGTAGGGGCCCCTGCCTGGAAAGAGGGGGCCGAGCTGGGCTTGCGAAAGGCGGTGCAGGCGGCCGGGGAGGGCGTGCAAAGTGTGCAAAGGGAAGGAGACTAGTGTGCAAATGTGCAAAGGGCTGTGGAAGAGCCAATGCAGCTGAGGAATATCAGGAAGGGGGCTTCCTTAGCAAAGGCATTTCTTTTCCCAAGCATTTGTGTGTGCGTGTGTGCATTCACACACATGCAAAGGGAAGGAGATGAGTGTGCAAATGTGCAAAGGGATGTGGAAGAGCCAGTGCAGCTGAGGAATATGGGGACGGGGCTTCTTCCTTAGCATTTCTTTTCCCAAGCATTTGTGTTTGTGTGTATGTGTATGCACACACATGCAAAGGGAGGGGGGACGAGTGTGCAAAAGGATGTGGAAGAGCCAGTGCAGCTGAGGAATATGGGGACGGGGCTTCCTTAGCATTTCTTTTCCCAAGCATTTGTGTTTGTGTGTATGTGTATGCACACACATGCAAAGGGAGGGGGGACGAGTGTGCAAAAGGATGTGGAAGAGCCAATGCAGCTGAGGAATATCAGGAAGTTGGCTTCCTTAGCAAAGGCATTTCTTTTCCCAAGCATTTATGTGTGTGTATGCACACGTGCAAAGGGAGGAGGATGTTTGCGCAAATGTGCAAAGGGATGTGGAAGAGCCAGGGCAAGTGAGGAATATCAGGAAGGGGGCTTCCTTAGTAGTCATTTCTTTTCCCAAGCGTGTGTGTTTGTGTGTGTGTATGCACACACGTGCAAAGAGAAGGAGTCTAGTGTGGAAGTGTGCAAAGGGATGTAGAGAGGAGCCAGTGCAACTGAGGAATATGGGGACAGGGTTTCCTTAGCTGGATCCGTGCAAAGTCATTTCTTTTCCCAGACGAACGTGTGTTGCATATGTATGTGTGTGGGGAGTTGTGCCTGAGTTGTGTGTGTTGTGTACGCATATAAAATATAAAAGCTGGGCCCACTTTCATCTCCACTGTAGTGGAGAAAATGGACAGATAGCGTTAGGCATATTTGCTGCCTTGAGTGGGCCATATATCTGTGTCTTTGTATAAAAGGCAGGATAAAAATGCAGTGGTGAGATAGTTTCATCCTATATTTATAATATCACGTAAATGTAATTATGCGAGAATATAATTCTGAGAGCAATTATGTTTGAAAGTGAGCAAGATTAGGAATTGGTCAGAAACCTGCGCAGAACCCTCAAACCCCCAGCCACTGATAGAGGACCTGAGACAAAGACACAAATCACCCATAATTCTGAGAAGGGAAATGTTTAATGTATATATTTCCAAATGTGTATCAAACTACCCCTCCCATATATATGGGTCTGGGCTGCTTACAAACAATTGAACACCCTCCCCACCAAGCTCAATTTTTCAACCGCATTTAGAGCTGTTGTTAACCCACTGTTGTGGCCCGCCAGCGGCCAGCAGAGCTGGCAGCAGATTCGGACAGTGAAGAGGTTGGGGAGGAACGTGAGCCAGTCCTGGAGTCTGGGGAAGGCTCGGACGAGGGCTCTGCGTGGGAGGCAGAGAGGGGGCCAAGGCCATCTGGTAGTTCTTTGCTGCCTCCGGAGTCTGACATCAGCGAGGCAGAAGAACAGCGGGAGCCTGTTCCCAATGTGTGCATGCACAGAGCTGCCAGGAGACAAGAACAATTAAGAAAACAGGGTCGACATGGGAGTAAGGCTTGGTGATGATTGGCCCCTCCCATAAGACATAAAGAGGAGCGAACGGGATGTGAGCTTTTGCAGGAAGCAGTTAGTTCATCTGGTCGGTTTATGCTCTTGGAAAAGCTCTGTTTGACTCTGTGCTAAGTTTGGCCTTGCCCTGCGTGTGGCAATTAGTTCTCTGGCAGCATTCCAAGGGAGATAAGGTGGGTGTTTGTAAACCCTTCCCTGATAGACTGTTTGAGAAGCCTTTCGGACTGGGAATGACAATAATCCACAGCCGTTTGAATTAAAGTCCTGGTTTGCCAGGATGAAGTTTGTTCTGCATCCTTTCTAAGGAAGCCTAGGTCAGATCACCCCCCCCCCTGCATCGATGTATTTCTTCCCTTCCCTTTGCAGATGTGAAGTCCAGATGGAGCACATGGACCTCGGAGGGTGCATACAACCCATCGGAAAGCCTCAACCATGGGGGAAGCTGATCCGGTTGGGGGTGGAACAAGCCGAGCCCCATGTCTTGCTGCAGAAAAACGAGTGGACCATTGGCAGAAAAAAAGGTGCCCAAAACTCTAGCCTTGCCCTCGTAAAAAACTAACATAACTGCCCTTCCGTTATGAAATTATGTGCAAAATTGTGGGGGTATTGGGGAGAAATGGCACAAGACTTTGTTGAGAGTTTAGGTGAAATTAGCAAATTTAGCAATGTTCTTTTTTCCCCCCCTCTATCTTTCTCTCTCTCTCTCTTTCCAAGGTTGTGACTTATCCTTTCCTGGCAATAAACTGGTGTCTGGCTATCACTGTAAAATAACAGTGGATGAAAAATCCGGTCAGGTTTTGCTACAGGATACCAGGTCAGTGCGCCATTCTTAATCCTTTTTCTGTGATTTTGTGGGTGAAAATGAATATTTCCTTTTCTTTTTCTTTTTTTTTGGTATTATTAAATTTTAATGTCATCTCTGCCTTGCATGTTTTCTTTTCTTAATAATAACTTTATTTTAAAAATTCATCTAATACAAACTAAAAAAAAAATCCTTCATGTAGAAAATAAAACAGAGAAAAGAAAGAAAAAACAGTTAATATAGTAAAGAAAAGAAAACATATAAATTATTTTCTCCTTTATCAACAATCAACCTTTTTATTTTTTATTCAGCCACGAATATTTCTTGGGTGTCTCTTTCGTAAGGCTTGATTTTTCTTCAGAAACGAACAGTTGAACCCAACCGATAGTGGGTTTCCCTTACCTTCGTTACTGGTTCGGAACTGTGAGCGTTGAGCGCTCGCTTTGCTCGCATCCAGTGCTTCTGCGCATGCACAGAGTGTCTGTGATGACATTTGGGCGGGTGGGTGGAGCTTCCTGCTGCCATCGCTACCGATTTGCCCGAACCAGGGCGAACCGGTAGAATCCCACTACTGAGCCCAACGTTTCAGCTGCTAAGCGAGACGGTTGTTAAGAGAGCTTTGCCCCATTTTACGACCTCTCTTGCCACAATTGTTAACTAAATCCCTGCAGTGGTTAAGTCAGGGACCCGGTTGTTAACTGAATCTGGCTTCCGCCATGGACTTTGCTTGCCAGAAGGTTGCAAAAGGTGACACACACACACACACACACACACACACACAGAGAGGACACTGCCACCGTCATAAATATGAGTCTAATTGTCAAGCTTTTGAATTTTGATCACATGATCTTAGGGAAGGCTACAAAGGTCCTAAGCCTGAAAAACAGCAGGAGACCTGGGGACATGGCAATTGTCAAAAAATAGGAGCCAGTGTCTGAATTTTGATCTCCTAACCATGGGGACGCCATAATGGTCGTAAGGGTGAAAAATGGGCCTAAGCAGAGAGTGGGCTTCACATAATTTAACAACCGATTCGCCCAGAATCGAAAATGTGAGCGTGCTTGTGCAGGTGCGGCCTTCCCTACCTGCACACTTGTGTCAAAAAAATGGCGATTGTATAGGACAGGATAGCTTCGCTCATACATGTGCACTGCGTCAAAAATGTGATTGTATAAGACGAGATAGCGCCAAGGTGTGTGGGTGGCCCAGCCGCTGGTCGTAACTATCCATTCGCCCGAACCGGCTGAATCCCACCTCTGGTCCTAAGTCCCTTTTTTCAATGCCATTGTAACTTTGAATCGTCACTAAATGAACTGGGTTTTTTTTTTATTTATTTATTTATTTTTATTTTTATTTTTTTAAGACAAACATTTAGTACATCATTCATTTCTTCCATGTGACATTTCGGTGTTACCTTCAAAAGTTTTCTTCTCTCTTCTTCTATCTTCAATCTCACCCAATCCATTACAAAAGATTTTCCACTAATATATTATTCTGATTACAACCAATTTTTTTTTAAATCTCTCTCAAAAACTTATTTGTATCTCTCTTCTAACCAATAGTAAGATTTATTCCATATCTTAAAATATTCTGTATCGTCTCTTTCTTTTATCATCATAGTTAATCTATTCATTTCTGCGCAATCTAAGATTTTTTTTTAATGATTTCTCCCTCCGAAGGTATATTCTCTGCTTTCCACTTTTGTGCATAAACAATCCTTGCTGTTGTTATTACATGTATAATCAGATATATATTATCTTTACTAGTTTTCTCTGGTAAGATACCCAATAGGAATAGCTCTGGTTTTAAATCAGAGGTCTTCAAACTTGGCAGGTTTAAGACTTGTGGACTTCTATGCTGGCTGGAGAATTCTGGGAGTTGAAGTCCACAAGTCTTAAAGCTGCCAAGTTTGAAGACCTCTGTTTTAAATCTATACGTTGCTGTATCACTAAATGAACTGTTGTAAGTTGCGGTGGCCTTAAACCTACGTCAGCAGTGGTAGAAAGGAGACGGATGGCCATTTTAGGATGATCATTATCACCTTTATGACGACTATGGTTGTGACTTACCACTTACAGCTTTTATGCACAATGAGAGCTTATGCACGGAAGACAAATTCCTTGCATGTCCAATCGCACAAGGGCCAATAGACAATTCTGTCTTGATCCCACCTGTGTTTCTTGCCTCCCTCTCCAGCACTAACGGAACAGTGATCAATAAACAGAAAGTGGTGAAGAGACAGACCTGCCCTTTGCAAACTGGAGACGTGATCTATGTTGTTTACAGGAAATACGATCCCGAAAACAGTAAGAGAGTCTTAATTCCGCCCCCTTTAACAGGTTTATACAATAAGGCAGGGGTCTCCAACCTTGGCAACTTTTAAGATTTGTGGACTTCAACTCGCAGAGTTCCTAAGCCAGTTTTCAATTCTGGGAGTTGAAGTCCGCGAGCTTTGCTGGCTGAGGAACTCTGGGAGTTGAAGTCCGCGAGCTTTACTGGCTGAGGAACTCTGGGAGTTGAAGTCCGCGAGCTTTACTGGCTGAGGAACTCTGGGAGTTTTGAAGTCCGCGAGCTTTGCTGGCTGAGGAACTCTGGGAGTTGAAGGAGCCCTCTGGACTTCGACTGACTCCTCTCAGCCCAGTTAATGTGGTCAATGGGAGTTGGAGTCCAAAGAGTCTAGGGGAGAACCAATTGGCCAGCCCAACTGCTTTGACTGTTGACCCATGAAGTCTCGACACTTAACCAAATTCTTTTTTTTTTTAATTAATTAAATATTTTATTAGTTTTAAAAGTAAAACAATGGACATTGCTCAACGTCTCTGGTTTCTAACATTTGCGTCAAATTCAAGTTAACCAAATTCTTGGTTACCGTTCAACACGATATTATCAGTCCTGGTCATGGGATCTTCATAGATTTTTGGTGTGCTCGGATGAAGGTCTTTATTGGGCTTAATGCGATGATGAGACTTACTCGTTTGCTCTTTAAAGGGTTTAAAATGGAATAACGGGAGTCGGAAGGGACCTTGGAGGTCTTCTAGCCCACCCCCCTGCTCAGGCAGGAGACAAACGGTTGTCCAAACTCTTCTTAAAAACCTCCAGCGATGGGGCACCCACAACCTTTAAGGAGGGCCATCTTCCTTTGCTCTGTTGAGTTCAACCATCTTCTCTTCTTTCAGACGTTGCATACCTGTACGAATCTTTGCATCCCAAAAAGGATGGAGCTAACGATCCAGGAGGTGAGTTAAAGTTGCACGGAAGAAATTGAGCCATGGACCTCTACCAAGGAGACATTTCAGTTCTTCGCAGCTCTCCTGGCCTTGTTGTTGTTGTTGTTTAGAATAGAATTCTTTATTGGCCAAGTGTGATTGGACACACAAGGAATTTGTCTTTGATGTATATGCTTTCAGTGTACATAAAAGAAAAGATACGCTCATCAAGAACAAAAAATACAACACTTAGTGATAGTTTCTATTCTATTCTAAATCATACTAGGAAACAAATAAAAACAATATAAATTGAAAGATACAAGCAACATGGTTATAGTAATAAGTGGGAAGAGATAGATACTAGTAAGGAAGAGAAGAATAGAATAGAATACAATACAATAGAATACAATACTACAATACAATACAATACAATATAATAGAATTTTATTGGCCAAGTGTGATTGGGCACACAAGGAATTTGTCTTTGGTGTATATGCTCTCAGTGTACATAAGGAGAATAAAATAAATTCATCGAGAATAAAAAGATGCAACACTTAGTGATAGTCAAGGTTACTAATAAGCTATCAAATCGTACTAGGAAACAAAAAACAATATAAATTGAAAGATTAAAGCAACATGGTTATAGTCATAAGTGGGAGGAGATGGGTGATAGGAACGATGAGAAGATTAATGGTAATAGTAATGCAGACTTAGTAAATTATTTGACAGTGTGGGAATTAGTTGTTAAGCAGAGGGATGGTATTTGGGAAAAAAACTGTCCTTGTGTCTAGTTGTTCTGGCGTGCAGTGCTGTATAGCGTCATTTTGAGGGTAGAAATTGAAACAACTTATGTCCAGGATGCGAGGGGTCTGTAGATATTTTCACAGCCTTCTTTTTGACTCCTGCAGTATACAGGTCCTCCATGGAAGGCAGGTTGGTAGCCATGGTTTTTTCTGCAATTATCCGTTGAAGTTGAGGTCACGCTCTCCCTCTCTCCATCTCCAGAAGCCAAGCTTGACGGTGCATGCCACACAACCAAAGATACCTCAAGCACCAGAGAAAGCAATGATGGGACCTCAACAGCATTCCCGCCGCCAGCTTCTCGGACAAGCTACGAAGAACCGCAGCCATCCACTTCGACGTCAAACCTCTTCGAAATCGTTCCTACCTCTCCCTTTGAGTCCACATCCACTGAGAAGACGGACCCTTCAGTAGTTGGTAAAGGTTGAGCCTCTTTGGCCCAAAGGTTGAATCATCCTTTGAAGGGTGACCATAGTATTGCTGGAGGTGGAAGGGGATGAATAGACAAAGATTGGCTCAGGAAATCTGTAGAGATTCTCAGTACCAAGTCATGGTTGTCCCAAAAGTGCTTTTTTCAAGAGGCAACTGGACTTTCTTGGTTTTTCTTTTGATGATGCTTCACTTCTCATCCAAGAAGCTTCTTCAGCTCTGACCGGATGCTGGGGGAATGGAAGGATTTATATACCTTGCAGACAGCTGGTCATTTGCATCCTTTGAGAGGGTCATTGAGGCAACTTGGAGGTTTATTTGTGTCCTCAGGGTCACCTGAGTAGTGCAAATGATTTCTGTAGTCTGCAATTTTTCCTCTGGAAATCCATTCCTACTCCCACACCATTCAAAGGGGGTTCATCCTTCCATTCCCCACTCTCCTGTCAGAGTTGAAGACGCTTCTTGGATGAGAAGCGAAATGTCTTCAAAAGAAGTCCAGTTGCTTCCTGAAAAAGCACCTTTCGGATTGGCTGAAGAAGTCAAGAACGGGAACTGTTCCTCCAGAGCAGCGATCTTCAAACTTGAGAACTTTAAGACTTGTAGACTTCAACTCCCAGAATTCCTCAGCCAGCTGTGCTGCCTGGGGAATTCTGGGAGTTGACGTCCACAAGCCTTAATGTGGCCAAACTTGGTGACCCCTGCTCCAGAGTCATTTGGTTGAGTCCAAAGATCCTTCACCGTGATCATTCTTTCCATGATTGCAGGATCCCAGCCTCGCACCTTAATTTTTGCACCCGCTTTGCTCAAATTGGTACCATCCGGACCAGAGACATTGCTTCAACTCAGGCAGCCTGTTGTAAATTCAGAAACTTCTGGTGCTTCTTTGAGGGACGCAGAGAAAACAGCCATGTTCCAGCTTTCGGAAAGGGAAGGAAAAGATTCACCCTACCCTGTTAGGAAGAAAATCAGAAGAGGTTGGTATATGGCAAAGTTTTTTTGTGTTCTGCAGGGAGAGATTTGATACCTTCTTAACAGCAGCTAAGATCATACTGTTCTGACCCAGCCTTAGCAGAAACAAGAAAGAAACAGACTCATTGTCCCGAAAAAACTCTATTTATCTCCTATGACTTAATGGCATTTACACACCGAAAAGTCCAGGCAATAATCCTTCGAAGAGTTAATTGTAGTAACAGACCTTATCAGTTGCTGCTGCAAAGCTGTAAATTAAGTTCTGGCAAGCAATCTCTGAGGCACGAAACACGATGAGCCAAATCTTCCGAAATCCGAACGGTTGTCTCCTACGACCACCGCTCCCCTTTCCTTCTATTTATTCCCCAGCCAGGGAGGGACCATTCGGCGTCCACGTGTGCTTTGCTTCCCGAGTCGACTCCTTGTCCTCCATTGTTCACCTCTCCTAACTGCTCTGCGCATACGTGCATCTGGAACAGGCCCCAGCTGTTCTTCCTCCTCACTCATCTCTGCCTCCAAAGGCAGCTGCCTCTCCAGTAGCTTGAGAAATGTCGGACGTCCCTGGCTCTATCTCTGCATCCAATGCAGAGTATCCATCAGAGACTTCCCCAGACTCCAGAACTGGCCCAAGTTCCTCCTCAACCTCCTCATCGTCCAAGTCTGCCGCCAGCTCCGTTGGCAGCTGGCGGGCCACAATACACAGCCCTTAGAATATGGAACATAGAATCATAAGGATCTTGGAGGTCTTCTATCCCAACCTCCTGCTCAAGGGAGTAGACCTTATACTATCCCAGTCAAATGGCCTATTTTGGACAACCTCCAGTGATGAGCACCCACATATCTGAAAGACAAGCTATTCCACTGACTAATCCGGGGTTGTGAACATTAAAGAGCTGCTCTCATTTCTGTGGCCAACACTCAACCTCTTGATTGTTGAGCAACAATGTGTTGGGTTCCATGCTGTCTTTTCCTCTACATGCCTTTCCCAATGTGACATAAGAACCTCTCTTGCAGATGGTGAAGCCAGCTCTGCCCTTCAGGTGGTCACCCCAGAGGGACACGCAATGAAACCTGACCCTGGAGATGCCAAATCAGCAACCATGAAGCCTGACAAAATGGGAGAAAGCCTGAGCTGCATCATCTGCCAGGAATTGCTTCATGACTGTGTCAGGTACGGGTGAATGGACAGTGATTGTAGGTTGATTAAGAGAGAAGGGAGTAGTCCATATGAGCTGGTGGCTCGCTGGAGAACGTATGTCTGGTGGAAAACATAAAGCGAAGAAGGTTCGATGGAGGGAAAATGCTGAACTAGCTCATTTTCTCTACAGTAGGACTTCGAAGAGAAGTAGTAGTACTGTGAGAAAGACAGTTGAGAACCTTGGTCATACCTCACCTTTGTAGCCATTGAATGTGATTGAAACAGGGTTGCCCTGCTTGCCTCTTGAAGCCCAAGAGCCAAATGTTGATTCAACTCAAGAAGCGTCAAGTTGATTCAACTTAAAAGCGTCAAATTGATTCAACTCAAGAAGCGTCGAGTTGATTCAACTCAAGAAGCGTCGAGTTGATTCAACTCAAGAAGCGTCGAGTTGATTCAACTCAAGAACCATTGAGTTGGTTGAACTCAAGAAGTGTCAAGTTGTTTCAACTCAAGAAGCGTCGAGCTGGTTCAACTCAAGAAGTGGAACTCATGTTTCTTGGGAACAACCAGTCAGGTTTCCCGAGTCACCTGGTGACCATAGAGCTTAGGAAGCCAAATGCTGCTTGCTGAGGTCTAAAGCAAAGCAACCTGTGACTTCTGAATGTTGCTGAATCACAACTCTCAGAGTCTGGAAGAAGCAGGCTGAATGGAGAAGACTGTAGTAGTAGCCCAGCCATATTTGGAATGCCACAAGTTCTCAACTTCTAATCAAGGCTTAAAATTTGCACACAGAGGTTGTTTTGACTTTCCTTGAGGACTCCCATCGTATCAGCAGTTATCCCCCTCTTTCTTCACTTGGACTATATGTCCAGTTTAGGTCCTTGATCCTTCTCCTTTTAGCTCCCTTAGGTTCCTCACCTCACTTTCTGTAGGGTCTTTTTTCCCCCCTGAAACTCAAAATTTCCCACCCAACTGTTCCAATGCTCCATGGCTCTGTGGCAACTTCATAGTCCTTCTCCCTTGTTGCATCAGTCCCATGCCTTGAGCCATGGAACATTCTGAAACGGGCCTTCTGGCTCAGCCAATGGACCACCAAGTTATATATCAGCCACGTTGTGAGAGCCAACGTGGCGTAGTGGTTAAAGTGTTGGACCAAGATGCCTCCAGTTAAAATGGGTAGGGACGAGACAAGAAAGAAAGCTCCAGACCTTCTGAACCACGTGTGTATTTTGGTTGTGAGAATTAGAGTAGGGTAAGGTAGGGTAGAATAGAGTAGGGTAGAGTAGGATAGAGGTAGAGATAGAGTAGAGGTAGAGTAGAGTAGAGTAGAGTAGAGTAGAATGGGGAGGGGGAGGAGAGGAGAGGAGAGGAAACCTGGAAGGGTTAAATTAAATACACAGTCCATTGTACATGGCCATGACATGAACCTTGATGAACATGTAAGTCAGCAGTGAGTACCAATTTCCCAGATTTGTTTTTTAAAAAACAGATAAGTTGATTTTTGAATTTTGAAATATGGGTGATTTGCTTTGAATGGTCTATGGGGACGACCTTGGGAGACAGAAGGAGGCCTTCCACCTGAGGCAGGAAAATTTTCTTCCTGTCTCCCAAGGTTTAGACTGGGTCCTACTTCAATTCATCCATCTTTTTTTTTTTTGTTTCTCCCCCTCCATCTTCCTGCCTGTCTTTAGTTTGCAGCCCTGTATGCATACTTTCTGTGCCGCTTGCTACTCAGGGTGGATGGAGCGATCTTCCCTCTGTCCGACGTGCCGCTGTCCCGTGGAACGGATCTGTAAAAATCACATTTTGAACAACTTGGTGGAAGCGTATCTCATCCAACACCCAGGCATGTGAGGAACGCAGAATCTCTGCAAGCGTTCTTGTCGTTAAAAAATACTTTTTTTTTTCGTTCACAATTCAACATTGCATGGACGTAGTAGGGTGATGTACAGACGAAAAAAGGAAAATTGGGAATACTTTGGGAATGGACTACAGGTTGTCCTCTACTTACGACCCACAAATGAGCCCCCAAAATTTTACATTGCCAAGTGAGAAATTCGTTAAGTTAGTTTTGCCCCCATTTCGTGACTTTTCTTGCTTCTGTTAACTGAATCACTTCAGTTGTTAAATTAGTAACACCATCGTTAAATGAACTTGGCTTTTCCCCATTGATTTTACTCATCAGAAGGTCACAAAAAGGGATCAAATGAGACTTTGGACACTGCAACCATTTTTAAATGTGAGCCAGTTGTCATTTACATCTGACTGTAAATCGCATGACCACAGGGATGCCCCAAGGTCATAAATGTGAAAAATGGTCATAAGTCACTTTTTTCAGTGTTGTCATAACTTTGAATGGTCACCAAATGAACTGTTGTAAGTCGAGGACTGTCTGTATTAAGCTATTGATAGCTGCCCGAACCAAAAGTAATTTTTCCCAGTATACATCTCAAGAGTTTTCTTTAACAAGATTTGTTAAGATGAAAGTAGGAACAATTTGCAAAAGAATTCCAGCAAATCAACTTCAGATAGTCCTCAACCTATGACAATTGGATAGAAGATCTCTGTTGCTAAGAAAGGCAGTTGTACCCAAATTTAAGGCCCCTGGTTGTTAAGCGAATCATGCAGTTGTTAAGCCGATCTGGCTTCCTCCATTGACTTCGTTGGGAAGGGCACAAATTTCCTCCTGACCCCAGGACATTGCAACCGTCATAAGTACAGGTAGGTTGCCAAGCACCCAAGTTTGATCATACGACTATGAGGACATGGTGATGGTCATAAGTGTGAGGACCAGGCATGAATCGGGGGGCATTTTGGTACCTTTTCAAGTTATTGAAATAATGAGCTGCTTTGGGACTTAATCCTGAGGAAGTGCCATTGAGATCCTAAACAACAGTTTTTCTATGGAGATTTTCAGACATCCAGGTCATAGTTGTCCCAAAGATGGACTTTCTTGTTTTCCTTTGAAGGCATTTCGCTTCTCATCCAAGAAGCTTCTTCAGCTCTGACAGGATGGTGGGGAACAGAAGGATTTATATTTCTTGCAGACAGTTGATCATTTGCGTTCTTTTAGAGAGTCGTTGAGGTCACTTGGAGGTTTATTTGTGTCCTCACAGTTACCCGAGTAGCGCAAATGGGTGTAGAGCCTTCTGCGTTTACAACACAATCTTTTCAGCAGTTCCAAGAAGTTTCCACACTCATTTGCACTATTCAGGTGACCCTGAGGACACATATAATCCTCCAAGTGGCCTCAATGACTCTCAGAAAGAGTACTAATGACCAGATGTCTGCAAGGATTATCAATCCTTCCATCCTCCACCGTTCTGTCAGAAACTGAAGAATCTTCTTGGCTGAGAAGCGAAATGCCTTCAGGGAAAATAAATGCTCCAATACTGGAAGTTTTTAAGAAGATGTTGGATAACCACTTGTCTGAAGTGGTGTAGGGTTTCCTGCCTAAGCAGGGGGTTGGACTAGAAGATCTCCAAGGCCCCTTCCAACTCTGTTATTCTATTCCAGAGGTCTCCAATCTTGGCAACTTTAAGACTTGTGGACCTCAACTCCCACAATTACTCAGCCAGAAAAGCAAAGCTGGATGAGAAATTCTGGAAGCTGAAGTCCACAAGTCTTAACGTTGCCAAGGTTGGAGACCCCTGTTCTATTCTATTCTAAAAACCAAAAGTCCAGTTGCCTTTTGAAAAAAAATACTTTTGAAAATAAGCAACAGTTCTATGATCCGCATCTCGACCATAACAGAAGTCTATTTTTTTTAATCTTTCTAGATAAATGTCGTAACGAAGAAGACATTAGAAGTATGGATGCCCGGAACAAAATCACTCAGGACATGCTACAGCCGAAGGTTCGAAGATCTTTTTCAGATGAAGAAGGAAGTTCAGAAGACCTGCTGGATCTGTCAGATGTAGACAGTGAATCCTCTGATATTAGGTAAAAAGCTCGTATGGGCAGTGGATATGTTTGGGTGGGTTGCCTTACAACCCAGGTGTCAGGGATCCAAGTAATACACCCATCGCAAACAGAACTCCAAGGCAGGTAGATTCCTCAAAGAACAGTTTTATCTGGAGATAACATATTAACACAGACTGCTGGAAACCAACTCTGAGAGTCCCCACAGTTTTCACTTATAGAATAGAATAAAATAGAATAGGAATAGGAATAGGAATAGGAAAAAAAAGAAAAGAAAAGAAAAGAATAGAATGAATTAGAATTAGAATTATTAGAATTCTTTATTGGCCAAATGTGATTGGACACACCAGGAATTTGTCTTTGGTGCATAAGTTCTCAGTGTACATAAAAAGAAAAGATACATTCGTCAAGAACATAAGGTACAACACTTAATGATAGTCATAGGGAACAAATATGCAATCAAATCATACTAGGAAACGGTCAATATAAATCGTAAGGATACAAGCAATAAAGTTACAGTGATACAGTCATAAGTGGGAGGAGATGGGTGATGGGAACGATGAGAAGATTAATAGTAATAGTAATGCAGAGTTAGTGAATAATTTGGCAGTGTTGAGGGAATTAGTTGTTGAGCAGAGTGATGCGTTCGGGAGGAAAAAACTGTCCTTGTGTCTAGTAGTTCTGGTGTGCAGTGCTCTATAGTGTCGTTTTGAGGGTAGGAGTTGAAAGAGTTTATGTCCAGGATGCGAGGGGTCTGTCGATATTTTCACAGCCCTCTTTTTGACTCGTGCAATATACAGATCCTCCATGGAAGGCAGGTTGGTAGCCATGTTTTTTTCTGCAGTTCTAATTATCATCTGAAGTCGGTGTCTGTCTTGTTGGGTTGCAGAACCAAACCAGACAGTTATAGAGGTGCAGATGACAGACTCAGTCATTCCTCTGTAGAACTGGATCAGCAGCTCCTGGGGCTGTTTGAGCTTCCTAAGTTGGCGCAGAAAGAATATTCTCTGTTGAGCTTTTCTGATGACGTTTTTGATGTTAGGTGTCCATTTTAGGTCTTGAGATATGATAGAACCTAGAAATTTGAAGTAAATGAAGTCAGAAATTAAAAAGTAAAGTTTTCCCTTCCTCCAAACAATAAGTCACATTGTCCGATCTAGGTGCTGGCCAGTTGCCTGGTTATTTCTCTCCTCCTCCTCTCTCCAGCCAGCTGTTGGAATGTCCTTGGTTCACAGGAGAAACTCTTTTGTTTTGGCTACAAACCCCCAGCTATCTCTATTCCCTCCCCACTCTCTATCCTCTTTTCACCAGTGTGCCAACACCGAAGCCTCCAAGCTGGCCTCAGCCAGGCTCACTTCAGGCTGATGTTCTCAAATTTGTAAACAATTTTCATAAAAGCAAAACAGGTAGTCCTTGATTTCTAACAGTTCATTTAGTTCCCGTTCAAAGTTAGGACGATCCTGAAAAAAAATGAATGGTGACTTTTTTTTCATACCGGCGTAGCATTCCCCCCTGGTCACAGAATTTAAAGAATTTAAACAGAATTTGAACAGAATTTAAAGACGCTTGGCAACTGACTCGTATTTATGACGGTGGCAGTGTCCCGGGTTCAACATTGGTGACCTTGTTGTGATCCCCTTTTATTATTTATTTATTTATTTATTAGTTCGATTTATATGCCGCCCTTCTCCGGAGACTCAGGGCGGCTTACAATGCGTTAAGCAACAGCCTTCATACTTTTGTATATACCTGCTTAGTAGGGCTTTCGCCCCCCCCAAGCGGTGTTCTTTTTTATACAAAGTCAGCTTATTGCTCCCACAATCCGGGTCCTCATTTTACCTACCTCGGAAGGATGGAAGGCTGAGTCAACCTTGAGCCTGGTGAGATTTGAAGTTGCAGTAATTGCAGGCAGCTGGTGCTACTTAACAGCACTTTAGTCTGCGCCACCAAGGCTCTTGGTGGCGCAGCAGACTCTTTGTGACTTTCTGATAAGCAACAATCAATGGGGAAGCCACTTAATCACTGCGGTTACTAAGAACTGCACTGATTTGACTTAACAAGGTGGCAAGAAAGGAACTGGGCATGGCTAGTCTAGTGAAGAGAAGGACCAGGGAGACATGATAGCAAGTCTATATCTTCTGCAGGTTTCTCTAGATGTGATGGGATGCAGTGAGGAGGTGGAGGGAGGGGGTGGATTCAACTGGATATTATGTGTGGGAGAAAGAGGGTGAAGACAGCCTCTCCCTAACAGTTCCCAGACTATATTGTAGAGTCATAAGAGTTAAGCCTGGCAAGAGTCCGTCTATAGGTGCGAAACAATAGAAGAACTCAACTTGGAAGAATCACCCACCGCATGTCATTCTTGGCTTGGGTCCTGACACGTTTGACTCTAAGCAAACCAGTTGCAGACCAGTGAGACTCTAGAAAGAGTGCAGAGAAGAGCAACCAGGATGATGAGGGGACTGGAGGCTCAAACATACAATGAACGGTTGCAGGAACTGGGCATGGCTGGTCTAGTGAAGAGTAGGACCAGGGGAGATATGATAGCAGTCTTCCAATATTTGAGGGGCTGCCACAGAGAGGAGAAGGGGGTCAAGCTATTTTCCAAGGCACCCGAAGGCCAGACAAGGAACAATGGATGAAAACTGATCAAGGAGAGATTCAACCTAGAAATAAGGAGTAATTTTCTGACAGAACAGTCAACCAGTGGAACAGACGTTGCCTTCAGAAGTTGTAGGAGCTTCATCACTGGAGGCTTTCAAGAAGCGACTGGACGGCCATCGGTCAGAAATGGTGCAGGGTCTCCTGCTTGGGTGGGGGATTGGACTAGATGACCTACAAGGTCCCTTCCAACTCTGTTAATCTGATATAAAATGGGGCAAAAATCACTTTAACAACAGTCTCACTTAGCAATAGAAATATTGGGCTCGATTCTGGTCATACGTCGGGGATTCCCTCTATTTACTGAAACTTGGCTGAGAAAATGGGGGTGGGGCAGTTTTGATGAGTTGGTTGGTCCCCGATTGAAATGAAGGTTTCTCCATTTTGCAATGTCAGGGAGTGGCTTGTGATCTCGGAAGAGGAGATAAAAGGAAAATTAGAGTCCAATTAAAGTCTGGCGGCCTGAATTACTTGATTATCCACCTCTATTTGCATTTCCTTAATCTCTTCCTTAAAAGGTTTACACAGAGAGATAATCCTTGACTTATGACCACAATTGAGACGAGAATTTCCATTGCTAAGCGAGGCAGATGTTAAATGAACAACTCCCCGATTTTACAATCTTTTTTAGCCACCATGGCTACGCAAATACAGCTTCCCGAATTGACTTTGCTTGTACTAAGCTGGCTGGGAAGATCGCAAATTGACGATCAAATAACGCCGGGACCTTCAAGCGTCATAAATACCGGTGGGATGCCAACTACCCAAATTTAACCCGGTGACACTACAACTTCAAGTCTGGGTCCTACATAAACTTGAGGAGGTCTTTCATAACTTTGAATGGCCTCTTAACAACCAGTCGTAAGTCAAGGACTACCTTGTAGAGTTTCCAGACAAGGAGACACACAATGACAATTGAAGTTGCTGTTAACAAAATAGCAGAGTTGGAAGGGACCTTGGAGATCTTCTAGTCTAACCCCCTGCTCAAGCAGGAGATCCTATACCAGTTCAGACAAACGGTTATCCAGTCTCTTCTTAAAAACTTCCAGTGATGGAGCCACCCACAACTTCTGGAGGCAAGCTGTTTCACTGGTTACCATATTTTTTGGACTATAAGACGCACTTTTTTGTCTCCCAAAAGGGGGTGAAAATGTCTGTGCGTCTTATAGACCGAATATTGCTGACGCCCCACTCACCCGCCGGCTGTTTTTTTGGCCTCCGCATGCCCCATTTTCAGGCCTTTTTCAGGTCTTTTTTTGGCCCATTTTCAAGGCTTTTTTTGGCCCATTTTCAAGGCTTTTTTTGGCCCATTTTCAAGGTTTTTTGGCCCATTTTCGGGGCTTTTTTGGCCCATTTTTGAGGCTTTTTTTCTGCCCTTTTTGAGGCTTTTTCGGCCCGTTTTCAAGGCTTTTTTCTGTCCGTTTTCAAGGCTTTTTTGGGCCTGTTTTAAGGCTTTTGAGCTCATTTTCGAGGCTTTTTTCAGCCCGTTTTTTTCCTAAAAATGGAAAAGGGCTGGAAAAAGGGACAAAAATTGGGTGTGTGAAGGCCAAAACCTTTTTGTTGTTGTTGTTGTTGTTTTCCCTCTTCTAAATTTAGGTGCGTCTTATAGACAACTGCATCTTATAGTCAGAAAAATATGGTCATTGTCAATTGTCTTAATGCCATAATGAACCAGTTAGACTTCAAGGTGACCGGAAGCTATTTGGGCTGGATCAGGACTTGGTTTGTGGCAATTACCTTGTCAATTTCATGAACGTGACTCTCCTTCTTTGCAGCCAGCCGTATGTCTTATGCCGGCAATGTCCTGGTTATCGTCGGCAAACTGTCCCACCTCTCACCTTTCCCGAGCAGGAAGGAAAAACAGAACCTGGGCAGGTTCCTGGAGATTCCCCATCGACTTCTTCCAACTTCCCAACAGGTGAGAGCATCCAGGTGTTATCTCCTGGGGTTTAAAAGGCGAGGTGGGCCTTGTAGCTTTCTCACGAGCATATCAAAGATCTTGGCTTCCCTGAAAAAAATCCTGGTTTTTCTACTGCATGCCCCAAGTGAGATGTGGGTTGGTTGGCCCTGTGCTGTTTATTCTGCCTCTGCTCAGTATTTCTGATATTGCTGGTCTTGGAACATTTGTGTGCTCCAATGATGCCCATAATCCTTCTTGGAAATAGTCATTGGAAGTGGAGAACGGAAATGCGCTTTCTGCAACTGGGAGGCAACTGGGAGCTTCATCACTGGAGGCTTCATCATTTATTTATTTATTGGTTCGATTTATACGCCGCCCTTCTCCGGAGACTCTGGGCGGCTTACAATGCGTTAAGCAATAGCCTTCATACTTTTGTATATACCTGCTTAGTAGGGCTTTCGGCCCCCCCTAAGCGGTGTTCTTTTTTTTATACAAAGTCAGGTTTTGCCCACACAGTCCGAGTCCTCATTTTACCTACCTCGAAAGGATGGAAGGCTGAGTCAACCTTGAGCCTGGTGAGATTTGAACTTGCAGTAATTGCAGGCAACTGGTGCTACTTAACAGCACTTTAGTCTGCTGCGCCACCAAGGCTCACATGGGAGCTTCATCACTGAAGGTTTTCAAGGGGAGATTGGACTGCCATTTGTCGGGGATGGTGTAGGGTTTCCCACTCAGGCGGGGTGTTGGACTAGATCAGGGGTGTCAAACACAAGACCTGTGGGCCAGATGCAGCCCACAAAGTGGTCAGATCCATCCCGCAGGGCCATCCTGCTCTACCAATGCAAAGAGGAAAGATCAGGCCAACGTAGTGTCGGCCCGGTCTACCCAGTGCAAGCAAGGGACTCAGTGGTTAAGATGCTGATCTTGTCGATCGAAAAGTCGGCAGTTCAGCGGTTCGAATCCCTAGTGCCGCGTAAAGGGGTGAGCTCCCGTGACTTGTCCCAGCTTCTGCCAACCTAGCCGTTCGAAAGCAGGTAAAAAATGCAAGTAGAAAAATAGAGACCACCTTTGGTGGGAAGGGAACAGCATTCCGTGCGCCTTTGGCGTTGAGTCATGCTGGCCACATGACCACGGAGACGTCTTCGGACAGCGCTGGCTCTTCGGCTTTGAAACAGAGATGAGCACCGCCCCCTAGAGTCGGGAACGACTAGCATATATGTGCGCCGGGTACCTTTACCTTTACCCAGTGCGAAGAGGAAACATCCAGCAGTTTGTGGAGTGGCGTCAAGTTGGCCACGCGCACCCAGTTGGCCACACCTACCCAGTCAGCCTCGCCCGACCGCCCCACCCCCAAGGTCAACCACAGCCCTGATGCAGCCCTCCATGAAACTGAGTTTGACACCTGTGGACTAGATGACTGACAAGGTCCCTTCCAACTCTTTTAATCTATGTGATGTTAAATGTTTTATCGGTGGGTGGATCTGAAACTGTTTTGCACAACCTGTTGTGTCAGAGCGTTTGCCGCGTGACTACTATTAGGAGACAACCCAGGAGCAAAACACAGCACACAGAGACTAAGACATTTAACAGTGGTTTATATACAAGACATACAGAAATATACATGGTTGGCAAATACCTGACAAGCAATCAATCTTCTTCTTAACTCTACACGGAGAACTCGGCAACAAATACTGGACACAAGGAGAGAGAATATGCCCTCTCCTGGCTGAAATTTATAAACACCTCTTAAAGTGGTAAAAACTTTTGTGGACCCCTTCAGAGTCTTAAGCTGGCTATACCATTGCTGATTTATTCTCATTGCATCAGCCTTACATTTCATCAGCTTTACACTTGCATTAGCCTTTCATTGGCTAATTTCATTACCCTGACATGTTGGTGGTCATTTCTCCTCCCACAGCAGTCCAGGAATATGTCTGTCCAGCTCAAGGAAGCCACATCTTCTGCACTTGCTGTTTCCAGCCCATGCCAGACCGTAGAGCAGACCGGGAACAGAACCAGGACGTCGCCCCACAGCAGTGTAAGCAAGAGAACTTCCCTGGGGAACACGTGGGCCTTTCAGCCTGACCACAGATGGACTTGAAGGAGAAACAGATGTCTTGAACATCATCATGGCTGGTCATCCCAACTTCGTAGAAGCCTTCTGCTTCTTCTTCCATCTGTGGTCAGATCTTCAGTTAGGTCTAGTGGTTAAGGCACCAAGCTAGAAAGTCAGGGATGGTGAATTCTAGCCCCGGCTTAGCGATAATAAAAGCCAGCTGGGTAGGGGTGGGCTTCAAAAACTTTAGCAAGGGGTTCCCTGCCCGGTTGCTGGGTGGGCATGGCCATGGTGGGCATGGCCTAGTTGGCATCCTGCACCATCGTTTTTGCCCTCCCCGGGCTCCGGAGGCTTTTGTTGAGCCTCCGGGAGAGTGGAAATGGCCTCCCCAGGCTCCAGAGGCCCTCCGGAGGCCAGAAACAGGCCCATTTCCAGCCTTCCTGAACTTCCAATAGGCCTGTTTTTTGCCCTCCCCTCGCCTCCCCTCGGGCCCTGCACTTACCTGGCATCCAAAACGGGCCACGTGGGGACTCCGGGGCGGGGGGGGGGCAAGGCCAGCCAGGAGTGGGATTTGGGGGTTCTCCGAATTGCACAGAATCTTAGCTAGAGGTCCTCCCGAACCCACAGCAGCCCCCCCCCCTTGCAGCTGGGTGACTTTGGGCCAATCACCAGGAGACTGGGAGTTCTAGCCCCACCTAAAAATGTTGATGACTGAAGGGTTTTTTTTTTTTTCAGTCCGCTGTTATTTCTTTGGGGGGGAAAAAATGAGCCAGTGGCATATCTATATACTTTTTTTCCTTTCCGTCTTCCCAGGTACCATTTGTCTGCAGTCCTTCTGCCATCTGTACTGGGGATGTGTCCGTGTGTCCTGCTTGGGCTGTTTAGCCCCATTCTGCGGTATGATCTTGTTTGCAGTCGTCCTCTCTTTCCTTTTGCAAAAACCAAACCCTGTTGTAATTTATTGGCGCTTCTGATAATATTCTTCCGCTCCTCGGGCTCCAGCCTGCCTTCTGCAAGAGGCAGTTGGCTTCCACGAGTAAGCCTTTTCCGTAAATAAAGCTAGTTAAATGAAATAAATAGAATCCCTGCTCCTTAATCTAGGACCGTGATGGTGAACCTATGGTACGTGTGCCACAGGTGGCACGCGGAGCCATATCGGTGGGCACATATCGGTGGGCATCGGTGGGCAGCTGATTTTCAAGCCTTCTGGACCTACCAGAAGTAAGGAAACAGGCTGTTTCCTGCCTCCGGAGGGCCTGAGGGGTTGGTGGGGAAGGCCCATTTTTTGCTCTCCCCAGGCTCCAGAGCCTTTCTAGGAGCCTGGGGAGGGTGAAAACAGCCTCCCTTCCCCCAAAGGCACTCTGGAGGCTGGAGCAAAAAACAGGCCTACTGGGCCCACTGGGCCATTGCATGCCAAAAGCGGGAGGAGCATGTGGGGGTCGCATGCACAGGGGACAGGGCACATAGAATTATGGGTGTGGGCATGTGCGCACGCGACCCCCCCCTGCGACCCGTCTGCTTTTGGCACGCGATGGCAAAAAGATCAGGCATCACTGATCTAGCATCTGCTTTGGGAAACCGCAGCTCAATTCTAAGAGCTCCTGCCTAATTCAGTAAATATCTTGCAGCCTCTTCAAGGGCACTAATAATGTTCTTTCTTTTCTTTTCTTTTTTTTAAACAGAGCTCAATCTTGGTGACAAGTGTTTAGACGGTGTTCTTAACGGCAATAACTATGAATCAGATATTCTAAAGGTATGGACAGTTTGCAAAAGTTCCAGGGGGTTATTTGTCAAGAGTTTGTTGCAGAAATCGCATCCAGAAACCACACACAGATTCAACAGGGTTCATTAACTTCCCTTTATAGACACTATAACACATGAATAAATGTACAATACCAATGGCAGATTTTCCAACGTGGTGGTAGTTACAAGCAAAACACCAGCAGAGTAGAGCAGACAGACGAGTTTCAGTTCTCAGCAGAGCGGACAGAGCTACAGAGCCACGCCCAGGCTCCTCCCTGTCTCAGTTTCCAAACGGCCCTCATTGACTGACTTAGTTGCTATGCCTATTCATTGGCTGACCTTGTTACCATGCCTCTATTCCGGTTCATGAATATTCTGATATTATTTGGGGGAGGTTGTTTTTTTTTTGAGATAGCATTTTGTAAGAATGTCTGAACTCCACTCTGTGTTTTTAAGGACTGTCCCTTTCATTTCTCGTGCTTTCCCGAGGCGTTTCAAATCTCCGCTTGAACTTCTTCTGAAGGTTTTTCATTTTAACCTGTCTGTCTCTTTCTAGGATTACTTGCAATCGAGGGGATTGACATGGAAAGACATGCTGAACGAAAGCCTCCTAGCTCTTCAAAAAGGAACTTTTATTTTACCAGGTAAATCTTGATTTAGCCCTCCGGCCACATATTCCTGAAACATTTTTTTCTGGATTCTGCTTCTTCTTTAGTCCAAGCGTTAATGCCACTTGGAATAAGAATAGGAATAGGAATAGGGATGGGGTGGGATGGAAGAATAGACTAGACTAGTCTGGACTGGACTGGACTGGACTGGACTGGACTGGACTAGACTAGACTAGACTAGACTAGACTAGACTAGACTAGACTAGACTAGACTAGACTAGACTAGACTAGACTAGACTAGACTTGACTTGACTTGACTTGACTTGACTTGACTTGACTTGACTTGACTTGACTTGACTTGACTTGACTTGACTTGACTTGACTTGACTTGACTTGACTTTTGAATTGAATTGAATTGAATTGAATTGAATTGAATTGAATTGAATTGAATTGAATTGAATTGATTGAATTCTCTATTGGCCAAGTGTGATTGGACACACAAGGAATTTGTCTTTGGTGAACATAAAAAGAAAAGATACATTCGTCAAGAATCATAAGGTGCAACACTTAATGATAGTCGTAGGGAACAAATAAGCAATCAAATCATATTAGGAAACAGTCAATATAAATCATTAAGGATACCAGCAACAAGGTTACAGTCATACAGTCATAAGTGGGAGGAGATGGGTGATGGGAATGATGAGAAGATTAATAGTAATAGTAATGCAGAGTTAGTGAATAGTTTGACAGTGTTGAGGGAATTATTTGTTGAGCAGAGTGATGGCATTTGGGAAAAAACTGTCCTTGAGTCTAGTTGTTCTGGTGTGCAGTGCTCTATAGCGTAAGGCCGCACTTGGAATATTGCATCCAGTTTTGGTCGCCACGATATAGAAAAGATATGGAAGCTCTAGAACAGTGATGGCGAATCTTTTTGGCACCGAGTGCCCAAACCGGAACATGTGTGTGGCACACATGTGCTGGAGCCCTGGAAACTCGAATACCAGCATATGTGCCCTCCAACCACCTGGTCTTTGGGTTTCGTGCCAGCCAGCTGGTTTTTGAGTTTCTGGGACTCTGGCACCCACAAACATCAGCTGGCTGGCGCTCATGCGCATGTCAGAAATCAGAAGAATAGCTACCGATGGCACGCATGCGCACAGAGAGGGCTGTGCCATCACAGCTCTAGAAAGAATGCAGAGAAGAGCAACAAAGATGATTAGGGGACTGGAGGCTAAAATGTGAAGAACGGTTTCAGGAGTTGGGTATCTAGTCTAGTGAAAAGGAGGACTAGGGGTGACATGATGGCAGTGTTGCAATATCTCAGGGGCTGCCCCAAAGAAGAGGGAGTCAAGCTATTCTCCAAAGCACCTGAAGGCAGGAAAAGAAGCAACAATGGATGGAAACTAATCAAGGAGAGAAGCAACCTAGAATTAAGGAGAAATTTACTGACGGTTAGAACAATCAGTTGGAAGGCTTGCATTCAGAAGTTGTGAGCACTGGAGGTTTTTAAGAAGAGATTGGACAACCATTATCTGAATTGGTATAAGGTCTTCTGGTTGAGCAGGGCGTTGGACTAGAAGACCTCCAAGGTCCCTTCTAACTCTGTCATCCTGTATTCAAATACTTGCAAGCTCACAAGGGCACCTCCTAAACCCCAGCTCCCCAGAGGGAGATTAACCACCTACTGAATTTTCTTCCGAGAGGTTTATTCTTCCAAAGAATATTCTCTTCATAACCCGGGGACACCCCCCCCTCCTCCCCCCAATTTTCTCTTTCAGATTACCGAATCACGGGAGAAACGGTGCTCTGTTATTTTTGCGGCCTACGGACTTTCCGAGAACTCGCTTACCAGTACAGGCAGATTATTCCTGCTGCGGATTTGCCAGGTAACCAGGAGAACAAGAGAGGGCCTTGCAGAGAGCAAGGGAGTCTTTCTTTTTTAACCACTTTTATTGGTTTATGATATACAAATACCTTCCTCCCCCCAAAAATACAAAAGCAAATAGAACGATTAGCACATACAGTATGTGCGAGGGGAACCTTTACCTTTACCTTGAATTAGTAAGGCCACACCTGTAATACTGCATCCAGGTTTGGTCACCACATTACAAAAAAAAAAAAAAAATACGTTGAGACTTTGGAAAAAGTGCGAAGAGCAACTAAGATGATTAAAGGCCTGGAGGCTAAAACATATGAAGGACGGTTGCAGGAATTGGGTCTGGCTAGTTTAGAGAAAAGAGAAATTAGGGGTGACAGGATATAGAATTCCAATATTTGAGGGGCTGCCACAAAGAAGAGGGGGGTCAAATTATTCTCCAAAGCACCAAAGGGCAGGACAAGAAACAATGGATGGAAACTAATCAAGGAGAGAAGCAACCTGGAATTAAGGAGAAAATTCCTGACAGTGAGGACAATTAACCAGTGGAACAGCTTGCCACCAGAAGTTGTGGGTGCTCCAACATTGGAAGTCTTTAAGAAGATGTTGGATAACCATTTGTCTGGAGTGGTGTAGGGTTTCCTGCCTGGGCAGGGGGTTGGACTAGAAGACCTCCAAGGTCCCGTCCAGCTCTCTTCTGATTGAGGCGGATGCCATGACGGTCACAAATGCAAGAACCCTTTTTTTGTAAGTCCCTTTTTTTCCCAATGCCGTTTTATAATTTTATTCGTATATCAAAAATTCCTAACCACCCATCTCCACATGGAGGGGCTTCCGGATAGCGATTTAATCTTTAGCCTTTTCAAAGATTTAACTTGGAACGTTTGCGAAACCCATGGTCGCAAACCGAGGACTAGCTGTACTGCAGCTTTCCATTTTTGCACGCGCAGAATTCTCGCTGCGGTCAACATATAGCATAACAAGGTGGGTTTTTTTTGTTTTTTGTTTTTTGTTTTTTTTTTTGTTTTTTAATTTGATTTATATGCCGCCCTTCTCGGGAGACTCAGGGCGGCTTACAGTGCGTTAAGCAATAGCCTTCATCCTTTTGTATATTTATACAAAGTCAGCTTATTGCCCCCACAAACTGGGTCCTCATTTAACCTACCTTAGAAAGGATGGAAGGCTGAGTCAACCTTGAGCCTGGTAAGATTCGAACCTGCAGTAATTGCAGGCAGCTGTGTTAATTACAGGGTGCGCTAAACCACTGTACTATCAAGGTTCCAGATAACGGTGTTTTTTTTTTCCCCACCCCAAGTTCCTCGTCCAGTAGTCCTATAGGAAAAGTCTCTGGTTTCGGTTTTGATACCCCTTTTCAAGAATCTTCCGCATTAAGTCCACCAAAGATCAAATTCCCCCCTGAGTTTTGAGCAGCCTCGGCCATGCATGAACTCTCTGCGTGGGTTTTGTCTTGCAGCCGCTGTCACATCCCGTCCCGACTGTTACTGGGGTCGCAACTGTCGCACTCAGGTGAAGGCCCACCATGCTATGTGAGTGAGCCCCTTTGCAAGCTCAGCGTTTGCACAACAGGTTGTAGGTAGCAGACACAAAAAGAGAGAGATTTTTTTTCTCTTCTGGAGCGAAGAGAACTCTGTGGCTCATATGTTTTATCCAGCTCAAATCAATGTATTAAATTTGATGGGCATGGAGTGAAGCTGTGCTTGTGCGTGCACAGTTTGCACCAAACGTGCATTGTACGCGCCAAGAGGAGGCTTGGGAAGGTAAGTAGAACTGGGGGGAGTGGGGGGTGGAATCAGCTGTGGCGCGCGATCTTGGGAACCTTTATTTTAACTTTTTAAAAGCATTTTTTACTACCGGTTCGGGCGAATAGGTAGTAACAAAAATGCTTTAAAAAAGTTTTTAAAAGGCTCGGACGATCACAGCTGTACCACGCAATCGTCCGAGCCTTTTTAAAACTTTTTAAAAGCATTTTTTTTACTACCTACCCTGTTTCCCTCCCCCAAAATAAGGCATTCCCTGATAATAAGCCCAATCGGGCTTTTGAGCGCATGGCAATAAGGCCAAGCGCTTATTTCAGGGTTGAAAAATATATATATATAAGACAGGGTCTTATTTTCGGGGAAACACGGTATTCGCCCAAACCGGTAGTAAAAAAATGCTTTAAAAAGTAAAAAAAAAAAATAAGTTCCGACGATCAGCTGAGCGATGCGCGATATTCAGAACTTTTTTTAAAAAACTTTTTAAAGCATTTTTAACTACCGTTTCCAGAGAACCGGTACTAAAAAAATGCTTAAAAAGTAAAAAAAAAAAAAAAAGTTCTGACGATCGCGTGTCGCTCAGCTGATCATTAGAAGTTTTTTAATATATTTTTTTACTACCGGTTCGGGAGAACCGGCCCAAACCGGTAGCATTTCACCTCTATCTATATCTATCATATCATCTATCCTTCTCTATCATCTCTCTCTATTCTATCATTATCTATATCCATCTCTAACTATCATCAATCTATATATCATCTCTCTTATCATCTATCACAGCGGTGAAATGCACTTACCTTCGCTACCGGTTCAGAAATGTGAGCGTGCATGCCTCTTCTGCGCCTGCACAGAGGGTCAAAAAGAGGACATAATGACATCCCGGCGGGTGGGCAGAGCCTCCCGTCGCCGGCCCTACCGGCTCCCGCAAGCCGGATAGATCCAGCCGGATTTCACTGTTGATCTATTATCTCTCGCTCTATCTCTCTCGCTCTCTCTTCTATCTATATCCTATCGTATATCCTATCGATTGATTGATTGATCGATCGATCTCTATCCCCTCCCCCTCTCTATCATCTAGCCATCCAATTTCTTGGCAGTTCTTGGCAAACTGTCCTCCTGGCTGTTTCATTTTGCAGGCTTTAGCTATTAAGCTCAGAACGACTAGTAGGTGCTATGCAAAGCATTTTCAGCTGTTCGGGTCTTAGCAGAAATATTCCGAGCTCAGAATGGGTTTAGAATTGGAGAAACGAATTAAAAGAGGTGCCAAATATTTGGAGCCCCCCCATCCCCGAGGGTATTAATTAGGAAGTCAAGCTGCTTCTCCTTTGTTTGAAAATCTCTTTCATGTGACATTCCCTCCCCCCAAAAAAAGAAAGAAAGAAAAAATACTAACTTTTCTCTTCTTGGGTTGTTTAATTTCAGGAAGTTCAATCACATCTGCGAACAAACGCGTTTCAAAAACTGAGGATTCCCGGGGGCGTTTCACTGGTCTCCGTGCTTGTAGAGGATGGGAAAATTAAACCCAGAAACGCCAACTCTACAGTTTTTTTGGCCTAGTTGTTCCCACAAAAAAAAAGGGGGGGGGGGAAGAATCGGCAACTTTTTACACATCAGATCCTCTGATGTGCTAGCGTGCTCTTTTTTTCCCTTTCCTTAACGATTATTATTTTGTCGGGTTTTTCTTTTTTTCTGCCAACCCTGCGTTCTCCTTGGCTTTTTTCCTAAAAAGAAATTGGTTTTGTTTTGAAGTCCAGAAGGGTGCGGCTGCCCCTGTTTTTTGAGCTGCGGTAGGAATTTAAGGACTCGACGAACGAGGCTGAGTGGTAGACATTGGAACCCTTCTCGGTGAACATTGATTGTCGGAATGAAGCAAGGTCTTGCTTGAGAAGGCAACGTTAGAGCGAAGTACCACAAGAGAGAAGCACGTTCTTGGTTCCTTGGTGGTGGGCAGTGCCGTGCGTCTTTTGTCAATTTCATGGACCAACTTGCAACATCTCGCCGGAGTTGATGGCCTAGACTTCTTGACTCCTCGGTCAAAGATCACAGCTGGATTGACCAAGGTCTGTCCCAACACTTAAGCACTGGCCGCTTAAGGCCGTATTTCTCAGCCTTGGGCGTGTTGACACAAGGACTTCAACTCCCAGACTTCCCCAGCCAGCCATGTTGGCTGAGGAACTCTGGGAGTTGGAAGTCTACCTGTCTTAAAAACAGCCAAGGTTGACAAACGCCATCTTAGCGTTTAGTGCTTTCTTGACACACTCCACACGTATATCTTAAATGCTGCTGTCCAGCTGGTGCAGTTGACATAGCCTCCTTTGATAGGAGAGATCCAGTTGTTTTGTCCTCTTTTCTTTTTTTCTTTCTATTTGGTCTTTTTTTTATTTTCTTCTTTCCTTAGATCCTGTCGTTTTCTTTTCCCCATGCTCAATTCTAGGATTCAGACTGGTGCTCTCTTAAACCGAATTTCACCTCCGCCATCTTTCTTTGGGCTCCACGAGAATGTTTCCCCCACCCATTCACCCACCCAGGAATTCCTGTTCTTAGCAGTTGAGAGTTATGTTTCAAAACAACTATGCATTTTTTCCGCCTTTTACTGGTCAAATTCCACTAGAAACTCTTCTTCTTTTTTTTAAATCCCCTGATGTTAAAGAAGTCTTCACGAATTTGGCATAATCCAACTGACACTGAAGTTTTTTTTTCAATACTGTTGCTGAATGTAGGACATTAATATTTCCAGCTTTTATCCCGAACTCCCAAGGGCTATTATTCCTGAACTTTTTTTGTGTCCCTAAAAATGGAGCAGCGCCATTAATTTCGGAGGATGGTAGACAGAGAAGTGTGTCTCTGCATATACCCATATCCATTTTTTTAAAATAATGTCAGAGCGACCTCTCTCCTAACTTAATTATTTTTTTAAGCTGTCTTCCTTTTGACTATCAACAAGACCAACTACAAATAACAGATAACTTGCATAACCAAAATTGCTTTTGAAATAATTTAGTGCTGGCACACAGTTTCGTTGCTTCCACCATTGGGCACATTTTAAGACAAGAGCCCAACGTAGCCCTTGGGAAGACGGGATAAAGATAGCCGAGTCTTTTCCCCTTCTTCTTACAACTCCCCAATGTTGCTTAAATTCAGCCATAACGGTATTCAAAATGGATTTTTCCCCCCCAACCTGGCGCCCTTCAGACGTATTGGAATTCCACCTACCAGAATCCCTGAGATAGTTGAACCAAGGTAGGGACAGCTAATCGATTTGCAAGTTGCAATCTCAAAAACTTACAGAAGGCGTCTGATTGGGGGAGGCTACCTTGAACCCCGTTTTTGTATAGTCTTCCCATTTGTTTAAAACATTTGCCAGGATCTTGTCTTCCTTTTATAGCTGTGTTTCTCAACCGTGGCAACTTTAAGATGGGTGGACTTCAACTCCTAGAATCTGGGAGTTGAAGCCCACCCATCTTTAAAGTTGCAGGAGAAATGCAACTTTGATAGTAATAGTGGCCACATTCCAATCCGCTAAAATTATGGGCTTTTTTTTTTCCCTCTGCTCTCAGACTCAAGGGGATTTAACAGAATAATGTGCTGGGCACAATTATTGAACCTTTAGCCACATTATATTTTTATGCACTGAAATAGTAAATCTTTCAGAGCTGGGTCTTGGTAGAGCTAACATGGGGAGTGGTCCAAAGAGAAAGCTACAGGACCCTCCAGGATTTAATGCCCTTTATGTTAAAGATGGTTGATAAGGATTGGTTCATTTTCTATCTGCAGACTTCTTTCGCTCCCCTTTTTTTTAATAAAAAAAATAGAGCTTCCAAGATTATCCTGTACAGCGGGGATCTCCAAAATTCGAAACTTGTGGACTTCGACTTCCCCCATGCTGGGGAATTCTGGGAGTTGAAGTCAACAAGTTGCCAGGTTTGGAGACCTCTGCCATATGCCGATGGCGTCTAATCCCAAGCCTGTTTCAGTAAAAAAGCCACATAAAGGCTTCAGGCGCCGTGGCTCCTTGTGTTCACAGACCACATTAAGTGGACTGCTAAGACACGCTGTGAGACTTCCACGCCGACGGCAGGAAAATTATAAAGACGACGGACCTTGCAGCCATCAAAGCTTGCATGGGACTGTTCGTTGTTGCAACGGGTGCGTTTTTCCCGTCTCAGGGAATGGAGAAGCGAAGGGGACTGCAAAACCACACCCAGAGCCATGTCAGTTTCTCCTAGGTTAGCTTCTGGCTAGCCCAGGTGAGGTCGTCAGGTGACTTCTCCCCTTCCAAACGTGGAAAAAAAAAAAGAGAATTTGGTTCTCTTCTCTCAGTCGACGTTGACTGCCATGGCTGTCCGTCGCCAGCCAAAATGTAAATAGAAGAATTAAAAACAGCAATTTATCTTTCCCCTCCCCGTCTCCCCAGCAAAACGTTCCTCCTTCATTCCAATCATACAAGTGTCTTCCAGGGGATTTAGCGTGGTTCACTCCACGCTTAGGATGGGCGGTTGGAAAGTTTTGTTATCTGCTCTAAGAAGAAATGTTTTCCGCTTTTGTTTCCTTTGTACGCAAGCTGGTGGCTTGGAAAAGAGTGGGGGGGAGAAAAGAATTCCGATAACTGTTGGGCTTTGGGGTTCATGATTTATCTTTGGAAAATATTAAAATGCACAATGTTGGACTTTTTTGCTTTGCTTGTCTTCGGATGTCGGCTCAGGCTGGCACGCAGGCCAAGGTTGGGTTTATTGGGGAAAGCTTAAAGATGGTGCTTGTTTTTATTTTATTTTATTTATTTATTAGTCATATTTCTATGCCGCCCACTCTCTGAGGACTCTGGGCGACTCACACCAAAGACAGTATACTAAATAGCATATTGCCCCCTAACAATCTGGGTCCTCATTTTATCCACCTCGGAAGGATGGAAGGCCGAGTCAACCTTGAGCCAGTGAGATTTGATCCGCTGATCTGCTGAACTAGCAGTCAGCTGAAGTAGCTGCAGTACTGCACCCTAACCACTGCGCCACCTCGGTTTTGAACAAGGCTGCCTTAAAAAGCAGCAAGCAGAGTTTTCATCCCGACAAAACCTCTTTTTTTATTTACATGGCTGTGAATTCCTTTCATTCACAGTCAGCAAGGCTTGTCCAGACAGCTTTTCAAAGGAATATTTATCCACACAAACCTTATCTCGCTTGGCAAGCTGCCACGTAACTTGTTTCCAAACGCAGTACAAGGCAAAACTTGGCACAGAGTCTCTTAGAGTCACGAACAGAACTTTCCACTCTTGAAATGAACAAACAAATTGTTTCCTGCAAAAGCCCCCTCCCCGTTCGTTCCTCTTTTGTTTCCTAGGGGAGGGGCCAATCATCTCCAAGGTGTGGCTTTACTCCCAAATCGACCCTGTTTTCTGAATTGTTCTTGTCCTCTGGCAGCTCTGCGCATGTGCACACTTGGAACGGGCTCCAGCTGTTCCTTTGCCTTGCTGCTGTCTAACTCCCTCTCTGCCTCCGACGCAGAGCCCTCGTCCGAGCTTTCCCCAGCCCCCAGGCCTGGCCCATGTTCCTCCCCAGCCTCCTCACTGTCCGACTCTGCTGCCAGCTCCACTGGCCGCCAGCGGGCCACAACAGCGCTGGCACTTGCATTCCAGACCAATTTTCCATCCAAATGTTTCTGCGTGATTGATGGAAAAACAAAGGGCTATCCCAAATAAATATTGGCTTGATAGACTTAGCCGATGGGAAGGAGCTTGCTTGCTCTGTGGATAAGGAGACCACCTTCTGAGTACAGGTAGTCCTCGACTTATGACCACGGTTGAGCCCAAAGTTTCTATTGCTAAACGAGACAGTTCTTGCGTCAATTTGGCCCCACCTTACAACTTTTCTTGGCAATATGGTGAAGTGAATCTGGCTTTCCATGGACTTTGCTTGTCAGAAGTTCACCAAAGGGAATCACGTGATGACCCCCCGGGGACACTGCCACCGTCATAAATACGAGTCAGTTGCCAAGCATCTGAATTTTGATCCCGTAACCACGGGGATGCTGCAACAGTCATAAGTGTGAGAATCGGTCATAAGTCACTTTTTTCAGTGCCACTGTAACTCTGGTCACTAAACAAGCTGTTATAAGTTGAGGACTATCTAATAAAGAGGGAATTGTTGGCTGTGCGCACTCACCACAACCTATCTATCTGTTGACACTAAAAATTTATTTCTGTAGATTTTGCCTCCCTTCTACAAAAGAGTAAATCAGAGGTAGGCACTACCGGGTGTTTAAAAAAAAATCTTCCATCCTTGTCAAGAATGAAACTAGCATCTTTTGCATTGCAAAAGGCAAGCAATACTCAACTTACATCCATTCATCCAGCTGCTTGAAGTTATAACAGCACTGGAAAAAGTTACTTATGACCGGTTCTCCATTTATGACCATCAATCAATCAGAACAGAGCTGGAAGGGACCTTGGAGGTCTTCTAGTCTAACCCCCTGATCTTGTTGTGACCTAGGCTTCCTGAGTCATCAAAACACACAAGTAGTCCCAAAAACCTCTTTTATTGCAACAGCTGTGAATTACGTTCATTCACAGCTGAGTCCCAATTAGTTGCAAAAAGTCCTTCGGGATAATCACCCTTTATCTCCCTTGACACACTGCCAAAGACCTACTTGGCAAAGCCACACGGAGTCCAGAATCAAACAGAGATGCCGACTGGGAACAGAATTAACAACGTTGCTTTCCTGCAAAGGGCCCATGTGCCTTTGCTTCTCTTTTAAGCCTTATGGGAGGGGCCAATCATCTTCAGACCTTACTCCCGAGTCGTCCCTTTTGCTTTAGCTGCTCTTGCCTTCTGGCAGCTCTGTGCATGCATGCACTAGAAACGGGCTCCTCCTGTTTCTCTGCCTCTCTGCTGTCCGACTCTGGAGGCTCCGGAATCTGCACATCGCTCTCAGATGGCCCTGGCCCCATCTCTGCCTCTGACACAGAGCCCTCTTCCGGGCCTTCCTCAGCCTCCAGGACTGGCCCATGTTCCTCCCCAACCTCCTCACTGTCCAACTCCGCTGCCACTTCCGCAGGCTGCTAGCAGACCACAACATGCTCAAGCAGGAGACCCTTGGACAAATAGCTGTCCAATTTCTTCTTAAAAACCTCCAGTGATGGAGCGCCCACAACTTCTGGTGGCGAGCTGTTCCACTGGTTAATTGTTCTCACTGTTAGGAAGTTTCTCCTTAATCCAAGGTTGCCTCTCTCCTTGATTAGTTTCCATCCATTGTTTCTTGTCCTGTCTGCTGGTACTTTGGAAAATTAGTTGACTCCCCTCTTCTTTGTGGCAGCCCTTCAAATACTGGAATACAGCTTGCCTTCAGAAGTTGTGGATGCTTCATCACTGGAGGTTTTTAAGAAGAGACAGGACAGCCATTTGTCTGAAATGGTATAGGTTCTCCTGCTTCAGCAGGGGGCTGGACTAGAAGACCTCCAAGGTCCCTTTCAACTCTGTTATTCTATTCGGTATGCTAAACTACTTGTAACCTGTGGGAGAAATTGCACACAAGTGAGACAATTCCTGCCACGTATGTGACTTAGAATTCAGACGCACAAATTTGGAACTACAAGCTACAAAGTTGAAGCAGCTTTACAAATATAGACTCCACACCAGCTTGCTTTCTACCCAGACCAGTAACGTATAAAAAGCTGGAAAGTATTTTAGGAATTTTGTATTTATTTAGGTTTTTTTACACATAGACGTATCTCCTGCACTGATCACGTAGCTATAAGGTATGAAAATGTAATAGGAAAAAAAACAACGCCCAGCTTTTGGGAGAGACGAGAGAACTCAAACAAACTTCTTATAAATTGATGATTATTATTATTATTATTTGCAAAAACAACAGGGAACGGCAGTTTAGGGGCAGGGAGAATCCTTCAATTTGATTGTCCTGCTTGAAGCAAAAAACAGAACTAGCAATCTTGAACAGATTAAAGTCGGATAGGAAAGCAGGTTTTCAGCTTTAAAGGCACTATAAATTCTGCTCGCATTTCCCCATTACTACGATCAAATCTACTGCTCCTATAGGTGAGAAAATACTTCATTTCAAAGTGCAAATGTGCACACAACACACACACACACACACACAAATCTTAAGCCCTTCCACAACGGCGCCCGGTACTCTAAACTAGCACAGATGGAAGCTTAAAAAAAGCAGGTGAAAATGAGAAATTAATCTGAGTTAAGCAATTTAGGAGCCAGTTTTAAAGCTCCCAGACGGCGCCCGAAAAATGCTAATAAAAAAAAAAAAAAACTCTATTTGAATAGAGCTGGATTTTTCCCGTTCCTTCCCTTGGCACCTGTTTTCCAGCAGATATTTCAAGGACTTTCTCCAACAGCTGCCTGAAGCAAATGCAGGATTTGGATAACATTCCCTTCTATTCCAGCCTTAAAAAAAATCTGAAAAGCTAAAATCGCATTCCAGGACAAGGCCATTAAAATACCAATCAGGCCGTTAGGTGCAGCCGGCTTTTTAAAAACTTTAAAAAGTTGTCCGATTAAAGACCCAGCGGTGCCCTGTTTTAATGGCCACAGGGAAGCATTTACAGGTAGTCCTCAACTTGCGACCACAGCAGAGCCCAACATTTATGTCGCTAAGTGAGAAATTTGTGAAGTGCCCTGTTTTACGGCTTTTCTCGCCACGCTTAAGTGAATCGCTGCCTTGTTAAATGACTTAACGGGGTGGTTAGATAAATCTGGTCCCCCCTTGGACTTCGTTTATCAGGAGGTCGCAAAAGGGGGATCGCGTGACCAACCGTCATAAGTGTGAGTCGGTTGCCAAGTGTCTGAATTTTAAACGGGGCTGCTGCAACGGTCGTATGTGTGGAAAGCGGTCGTAAGTCGCTTTTTTTTTTCAGTGTCTTTGTAACTTTGAATGGTCACTAAATGAACTGTTGTAAATTAAGGACTACCTATAAGTTGCTAATGGTCACGGACTTTGCAGATAAATCATGCATCTTCTGTAAAAAACATAACAAAGTTTGCTTAACATCTTATCCATCACCTACCGTTCAGTTCAAACCAGGGGTGAGATTCGGCCGGTTCAGACCAGTTTGGGCAAATCGGATGTTAATTATAATCTGGTACGGCAAACTGGTTGTTGCAAGGACTGGCTGACCCCTCCTGCCCGACCCCACCCCACCCCACCCCTCCCAGGAGTCTCCACACAGCTCGTTTTGGATGCCAGGTAAGTGCAGGGCCCACGCGGAGGATCTGGGAGGGCGAAAAATGGGCCTACCGGATGTCCGGAAACGGACTCGTTTCCAGCCTCTGGAGGGCCTCCGGAGCCTGGGGGAGGCTGTTTTCGCCCTCCCAGAGGCTTGAGGAAAGCCTCCGGAGTCTGAAGAAGGTGAAACCCCCCCACCCCCACCGTTGGTGGGTTGCTCCTGGTTCTGTCTGGTTCTTGCAAACCGGTAGTAAAATAGGCAGGAGGCTCTGCCCACCCGCCCGGACGTCATAATGGATGATATGCGCAGAAGCACGCGCGCTCCCATTGCGAACCAGTAGTAAAGGTAAGTAGAACCCACCCCTGGGCCCCCTGTGGTGCAGGAGGCCAAGTAGGCCACGCCCACCATACTCACCCAGCAACCGGGCAGAGAACTGGTTGCTAAAATTTCTGAATCCCACCCCCGGTTCAAACTCTGAAGAGCCTTGGTAGTACAGTGGTTTAATGCACCCTGTTATTAACACAGCTGCCTGCAATTTACTGCTGGTTCGAATCTCTCCAAGGCTCAAGGTTGACTCAGCCTTCCATCTTTTCTAAGGTAGGTGAAATGAGGACCCAGTTTGTGGGGGCAATAAGCTGACTTTGTATAAATATACAAAAGGATGAAGGCTATTGCTTAACGCATTGTAAGCCGCCCTGAGTCTCCGGAGAAGGGCAGCATATAAATCAAATTAAAACAAAAACAAAAAAAACCTCCTCAACCAACACAAATCTTCAGCGTGCACCCCACTCTCTAATACTACTGTAATTCCAAGTGCAATTTACTAAGGTGTCGCAGACCGATCCATCTTTGAAAATCTTTTCTCGAGTGAGGAATTTGAACCACAAAGGCCGGGGTGTTGGCTTAATAATGTGGAGCAGGGCCAACACAAAATATTGTGCCTTTAGGACGGCAAACCTTTAAACCCATCGCGTCTCTTCCCCCAGATTCTGTCATCGTGTGCGATCCCAGAAAAGATGCAGCTGCTTTAAAGAGCGATCTAGGTAGGCGTGGTGGGAGAACCATCGTCTGCTCCAAAGCCTATTGCGGTCTTCAAATCTTATAGTAACAGTAACAAGAGTTGGAAGGGGACCTTGGAGGTCATCTAGTCCAACCCCCTGCTCACGCAGAAGACCTGTACTAGGGATTCGAACCGCCGAACTGCCGACCTTTCTGATCGACAAGCTCAGCGTCTTAGCCACTGAGCTACCTAGTCAGGTTAATCGGAAGAAGTCGCCTTCTTAAAAGGCTTTAGCCCGCTTTCAGAATTCACCGAAGCGTTCTTACTTGGCCACGATAACAATTTTGGCAATCTCACAACTTCGGCGAATTTTTTTCTCGAGCACCCGCGACCACACCAACCTACCCAAACTCTGAATCCCAAGGTCACACCAACTGGGCGTTATGTGTTGTGCGAATGGCAAACTCTGTTGTTGGTGTGAGTGACGGTGTTTCATTAACCCGACTTTACCTCATCTTCTCATTGTAGTCACTGGGGGGGGGGGGGAGAGAGATAGGATTCACAAACGCCAGTGAATCCTTTAAATAAAATGTGTTAATCTAAAAAAGTCGCCCCCCAATCGCCTTTTCAATACAAGCGTTGCTCGTACTTTTAGTTATTCCAGTTCTGTTCACAGTCACCCTTTTTGGGGGGCGGGGAACTATAATCAAACATCAGTAGAACTTTACACCCTTCCCAGGGGTGGGATTCTACCGGTTCAGACCGGTTTGGGTGAACCGTGCGCTCAGCGGACCGGTTGTTACACTGGTTGAATCCCACCACTGACCCTTCCACATCATAGCCAGAATTTGGTTGATTACTAAGGATTATATCCAGAACAGCCTCCTTTACCTAAAACCTGATAGGCTCTAGATCTGATCACACCTCCCAATTCAAACACAAGTTTAAAAAAAAACAAAAACAAGCTTATTTCAGAAGGAAAACGTCAGGTGGGTCTTCATGCATCAAGACCAAAAATTGTGCTCCACAGCAGTATCCATAATCATCGCATCCAACTTAAGATAAAAGTTTTGGGCGAGCGTCATTGAGTGCAGGATCCGTGCCCCCTAAGCAGATCAAAGGTTGTCTCTTGAACGTCTGCATGCAGAACAGCTCCGTTCCACCTCAAAAGATCTTCACCGCTTCCAGTTTCATGAAGGACCTTCATGGACGATCAAAAAAGCACGTTCGGACAAGTCGTTGAATTGAAACGAGCCAGCGACTCTGGTTTTGGACCAGGAGCGTAGGTTTCATCCCCGTCGCCCTGAAAGGGATCTTGGTAGGAACTGGAGGGTTCCCCCCAAGGACCAATGCCCAACCTGCTTCTGGTGGCCTCCTCCAAGTCTTCAAGCGATAGGTCCACTATCTGCTCCTTCCTTGCGGCCGTCCCTCCTTCACAGATGACAGCGTTTGTCTCGGACAAAACATCAACGCATTGATTTGTGTGCTCCGCCAAAACCAAAGGCTGCTGATCATCTCCTTCTTCAGAAATCACAAACACCGCTTTGGGCCCGTCCATGTCTACAGAAGCCTCCTTGGGCTTGGAAGAGTTGATGGCGTTGCTTTTCAATCTGAGGGCAGCGTCTGGAGCATCCTTCCCTCCCAGACGGGGACTTTGGACCAGAGACAGAATGCCCTCAGCTTCGGAGTGCTCAGGAAGTCCCGGCTGGCCGCAGCCAGGAGAACCGGTCAAGAAATCAAAAGAAGGGTTTGCAAATTGGGACCTTCTCGAGTTAGAACCACCGGTCGGCTTCTGCGGTTTCTGAGCCGAGCGTGTCCATGGGTTACTGACTAAAGCTTCCAAGTGTGACCCTTCGGAAATTCCTTCAGTTTCTCCAGCGGAGCTCACTTTTTGGATTCTGATGGGCTGGTTTGGGGTGGAGGTCGAAAAACCCTGGCAGGGAAGAGAAGATCCGTGTCAAGAACTTTGAGAGAAAATAGAGAAGAAACATTCCTTTAAGGCTCTTGCGTATGGATTAGAATCGGGGGGTCTCCAACCTTGGCAACTTTTAAGACTTATGGACTTCAACTCTGGGAGTTGAATTCCAGGAGTTGAAGTCCACAAGTCTTAAAGTTGCCAAGGTTGGAGACCCCTGGATTAGATAGTTACAGATGAGAGAGAGGGGGGAAGAAATAAAGATGGGATCGAGAAAGTGTTTGATGATTAGATAGATAGCAATAGCCCTTAGACTTATATACCGCTTCACAGTGCTTTTACAGCCCTCTCTAAGCAGTTTACAGAGTCAGCCTCTTGCCCCCAATAATCTGGGTCCTCATTTTACCCACCTCGGAAGGATGGAAGGCTGAGTCAACCTTGAGCCTGGTGAGATTTGAACTGCTGAACTGCAGCTAGCAGTCAGTTGAAGTAGCCTTTAGTATTGCACTCTTAACCACTGCGCCACCTTGGCTCTTGTGATAGATGATTGATGGATGATAGATGATAAGACATAGAGATATTAGATTAGATAGATAGATAGATAGATAGATAGATAGATAGATAGATAGATAGATAGATACAGATATAGATATAGATATTAGATGATAAATATATATATATGTTTATGTAAGTTATATGTATATGTATGTATATAAAGTTAAAATCTCGGGTGTTTTCCCGCATCATTAAAAGTCTGTTAGTTGAAATGTTTAAAATCCTGGCTAAAATGCCAACTTAAGATCCTCCAAAATCCCAACAAAACACTTTGTAAGGTCTTTTGAAACTCTGGCTAAAATCCTAACCAACACTTTAAAAGTTTTCTTTTTGGCAACGTTTCGACAAGCTCTCTAACTTGTCATCATCGGGCCCCTACTTTCCGTTTAGAAGCTGTGGGTATGCTGCGAGATCAGAATTGTCGCTTTTCTATGTTCGCTGATATATATATATATACTCACTCTCTCTAATTTCTAATTTCTCTCTAATCAATCATCTATATCATCTTTATATATAAGGATATAGAATATATATACCCTGTTTCCCCCAAAATAAGACCTCCCCTGATAATAAGCCCAATCAGGCTTTTGAGCGCATGGCAATAAGGCCAAGTGCTTATTTCAGGGTTCAAAAAAATATAAGACAGGGTCTTATTTTCGGGAAAACACGATTTGGTTCAGCACAGGTTTTGTTACACTCTTATATACAAGTAGCACTTGACATATGACCATAACTGGGCTCAGAACTTCCACCATCCACCATCATTGAGCGATGACTGATTTTACAACCTTTCTGCTACAGACGTTAAGCGATCACCTTGGTTGATCTTCCCCCATTGACTTGGCTTGTTGGAAGCCCCCAAACGGAGATCACGTGATCCCTGGATGGTGCCACCACCCTCAACACCTGCCACTCCCCAAGCTTGACCGTGAGGATGCTGGGATGGATCTCCAATGCGAGAACGGCTTGCAAGTCCCCTTTTTTTCAGCGCTGTTGTAACCTCGAATGAACGGTCATACGTCGAGGACTACCTGTACCTTAACCAGCGGTGGAAGAGCTGGAACTGGTTTCAGAACCCCTGGCTTCACACCTGCTTCCTTTCCTCCCCAGGCGCCAATACTCACCCCGCTTTTGGCTGCTTTGGGCAAAGGGCTGATGTTTGTCCAGTGGCCCCATTGCTCCTGGAGCTGTGGGAACGGAGTCAAGAGATCGTGGAAGGTCCTTGTGCGCCACGCCTGCTGCTTCAGATAAGGGTGTCCCGCCCGGGAATTGGACGCTTGGCTGCCGGGCTCCGTTTGCTTGGGGATCAGCCATTCCGACACGGAAGTTGGACTAGTGATGCTTCGCGTCAACCTCTTGTCCTAAGGAGAGAGCGAGAGAACCCCGTGGGAAGATGGCGTGGGATTTTCAAGCAGCGCCTAGATGGATTGAAACACCCTCTCTTGAGCCACGGCGTGGCTTTGTGGGGAAATGGTGGTCACTGCAGCCAGCCCATTCCCCAGACGGTCCCTCTATTCAGGCCAGAGCAAGAATCCATGCAGAAAAAAAATATATAGCTGGATGTTTATTGATGAAATGCAAGCAAAGCCAAAACATTTGGCTGGCAAAAAAAAAAACGAGATTAAAAGCAGGCAAAATCTGAACAAGGAAACTTACTTTTTCTCTCTCTCTCTTTCTCTCTCTCCTATTTCTTTCTTTCCTTTTTTATTTCTCTTTATCTCTCCCTCTTTCTCCCTTCTCTCTCTCCTTCTATTTCTCTCTTTTCCTTTTTATCTCCCTCTCTTTATCCTCTCTTTATCTCTCCCTCTCTTTCTCCCTTCTTTCTTTCTCTTTCTCTCTTTCTTTCCTTTTTTATCTCTTTACCTCTCTTCTTTCTCCCTTCTCTATTTCTTTCTATTTCTCTCTTTCTTTACCTTTTTAGCTCTCTTTATCTCTCTCTTTCTCCTTTCTCTTTTTCTCTCTATCACTTGCTTTCCCTTTTTTCTTTTTCTCTCTCTGTCTCTTTTACTCTTTCCCTTTTTCTCTCCCTCTTTCTCTTTCTCTTTCTCTTTCTTCCTCTTTTTCTTTCTCTTTCTCTCTCTCTCTCTCTGCCCCTTACCTGTCCCTTACCTGTATTTTACAAGAGGTAAAACTCAAGCGACCAGGTTCTGGATTGGCAGAAATAATGAACACCTCGTCACCTCCCATCACGGCTGACATTGGAGGGGCATCTAGATCGATGATGGGTTCCAGATTGCCAGGACAGGAAGTGACTGGAGAAAATACCAAAATGTATTTATTTGCACCAAAGAAATAGCAAGCATGTTTTCAGAATTATTTGTAACCCATTCTGCATTCTTCTCAAATGCTCTATAGAAGTACTAGCTGGACGCCCGTGCTTCGCTACGAAACTATGTGATCGGGCGTGATAAATTGACACTTAAAGCTTGAAACCTAATGTAGAACGTGTAACTTCGTAGCATTAGAGCATGTGAATTTAAGGCAACTGGCAGTTGGGACAGAGTTCCTTTCAGGTGGGGAGGGGGAGTAGAACATTTAACTCCTTAGCATCAGAGCGTGTGAATATAATACTGTATATGAAATACTAATGATCTGATGGTCATTTCGAAAAATCCTTTCTTAGCGAGCACCTAGAAGCCAAGAGGAACATACGTGCCAAATTTCAAGTTTGTAGGCTTTACCATTCTGGAGATTTCATGATGCGTGAGTGGTATTTGGCTTTTATATATCTATAGATTTCTCAACTTTGGCAACTTTAAGATGGGTGGACTTCAACTTCCAGAATTCCCCAATCAGATTTGCCCAGAGATTCATTCTTCTTCTCCACCACTCTTTGCTGGCTGGCTGGGGAATTCTGAGAGTCGAAGTCTACTTATCTTAAAGTTGCCAAGCTTGATAAACGTTGTTCTAAGTCATGGATCTTCTCTAACAGTCATGAATCTTCTCCTTGGAAGACTTCCAAAGTGCTTCTTCATGTCTTCTATCACCTTTTCCTAATCTTGTAGGACCTCTAGATACATTGGACTTTGCTTCCCACAATTCCCTCACAGTGGTTCAGAAATAACTAGCTGCTATTAAAGGATGTCTCTGATACAGTGCTGGAGAAGACTCCTGCGAGTCCCTTGGACTGGAAGGCAATCAAATGGATCAGTCCTAGAGGAGATCAACCCTGACTGCTCTTTAGAAGGCCAGATCCTGAAGAGGAAACTCAAATACTCAAATGGTCACTTAATGAGAAGGAAGGACTCACTGGAGAAGAGCCTAATGCTGGGAAAGATTGAGGGCAAAAGAAGAAGGGGACGGCAGAGAACGAGGTGGCTGGATGGAGTCACTGAAGCAGTCAGCATGAGCTTAAATGGGTCAGACACGACTTCACAACTAACAACAAGAACAACTGATATATTAGCAGGTCATTCCTTAATCTATAATCAATAAATTCATAATACTCTTTGGTTGTGTGATATCACAGCGAGGATGAAATGGACTATTGGACCCTGAACAAGAACTCTCTAGTTGCAAAGATTGGACAACAAAGTCCACTTAACCTTTTTCTGCTTACCGACGCCAAGGGAATGATTGTTGTTTTCGTTTTCTTGACATGGGATCACCAGCTGGAGTTCACTGACGTCAACGCTGGAGTTCTGGATCT
The DNA here is from genome assembly GCF_029531705.1 of Pantherophis guttatus. The sequence goes on from NW_026844101.1 coordinate 2,496,558, forward strand.
GGTTCTACAATTCCAAACATTTCCAAGTTCAAGCAATCGATCAGCAACCTGTTTCAAAAGTGGTAAACGAAAGTCCACAGAAGGACCTGAAATAACGATACTTACTTCTTGATCACTGTGGACTTCCAGAGAACTTCTTTTGAGACATAACCTCCACCTAGAAAATAAAGAAGGAACACATTTAATTATTAAGTGTCCTTCATATACAAAGCTACAGACTTTCTCAAGTTGGGTTGGACTCTTGTTAATCCACCACACTTGTTGTAACCGAGGCTTCCTGAGTCATTCAAACACACGAGTAGTCCCAAAAACCTCTTTTATTGCAACAGCTGTGAATTACGTTCATTCACAGCTGAGTCCCAATTAGTTGCAAAAAGTCCTTCGGGATAATCACCAACCTTTGTCTCCCTTGACACGCTTCCAAAGATGGCTACTGACAAGTTGCTGTTAGAACCTGTACAGGAAGTCCCCAACTTACAACGGTTCATTTATGACCGTTCAAAGGTACAACAGCACTGGAAAAAGTGACTTAGGACCGTTTTCCACTCTTACGATGTTTTCAAACATTGGCAACGGACTCATATTTATGACGGGTGCAGCGTCCCACGGGGGGCGGGGGATGTCACACAATCCCCTTTTTTGCTAACCTTCTGACGAGCAAAGTCAACGGGTGAATCCAGGTTCGCTTAACAACTGTGTGACTAATTGAACAAACGCAGCAATTCACTTAGCAACGGTGGCAAGAAAGGTTGTAAAACGGGGCAAAGCCCACTTAACCAATGTCTTGCTTAGCAACACAACTTCAGGTGTCAGGATTCCAAGTAACACCCCCAACGAAAAAAGACTCCGAGGCTTGAAGTTCCTCAAAGTTCCACTTTATTAGAGATGTCATATTGGCCCATCATGATGGGACATAGTGGCTCAGTGGCTAAAACGCTGACGTTATCAATCAAAGGTCGGCAGTTCAGCGGTTCGAATCCCTAGTGCTGAGTAACGGGGTGAGCTCCCGTGACTTGTCCCAGCTTCTGCCAAACTAGCAGTTCAAAAGCGCATAAAAAATGCAAGTAGAAAAATAGGGACCACCTTTGGTGGGAAGGTAACAGCATTCCATGCGCCTTTGGTGTTGAGTTATGCCGGCCACATGACCTCGGAGACGTCTTTGGACAGTGCTCGCTCTTCAGCTTTGAAACGGAGATGAGACCCGTCCCCTAGAGTCGGAAACGACTAGCACCTATGTGCGAGGGGAACCTTTACCTTATTGGCACATCTGGGAAAACCCGAATCTGAAAGCTTCCAGATTTTCCCCACCCAAAGGAAAGTCCAAGTCCCTGCCCAGCACCCACATGTCCATCACATGGACCGTCCCAACTGTACATGTCTCTCAGTTCCAGTCTTCCAAGTGCAGGGCAAGATGTCCCTGACTGTCTGAGAAAGGAATGTTATTATGGCTATATGTCACACTGGCTCCATACAATCCCCCCTCCCAGTTTCCCACAGTAGTAAATGTGGCAGTCCTGAAGCAGGAGTGAAATGCTACCAGTTCGGGCAAACCGGTATTTCCGACGATCAGCTGTGACGTACGATTTATATTAGCTAGAATCGTTGGATTTCCTGCTTTCTACTGAATCTAAATCACGTGGCACAGCGGATTTCCCTACGCCCCTCGCTGTTCTACATACCTTTGCAGACTCGGAAGGCTTCAAAATGTTCCTTTTTTAGCGCTGTGTGGGCATGCCTCAGGCGCGCATTTACGACCGGTAGTAGACTCACAGAACCGACTTCAGAGGATTTCACCACTGGCCTGAAGGCCCAATGCAAAAGATGGCTTCCAGGCCTGACATCAGGGCTCAGTTGCGGTCGTAAGACAAGGACTTCCCGTAAGTTGGCCGTTCGGCTATTCCAATAGTTTGCAAAGTTGGTGGCAACTTCTTTTGTCTCCGCAAAACGCATCGAGACGACCCCATCCCGGATTGTACAGGACACGGTTCATATTCACGAAGGTGGCCAGATGAATTCAGAGGCCAAACGCAATTAGAAGGATTGGCCAAACCAACAAATGAAGCTTTCATTCCTTCTCCAACCGGTACACAAAGGGAGCAGTGTGGCAAAATCTTGGAGAATCCCCAGAGAGTGGTGGAGGAAAATGAATCGCGGGACATTTCACTGAGGAACTGTCTTTTCTTCCTCCTTTCCCGCTTCCACTCATTTACGCGCACAAACACAGACTATTAGAACAGCGTTAGGTGACTTACACAGCCAGAAGTGGAGAAATATGTCTGGGCCGGGTTGCTCACTTGATCCAGGCCGCTACATTTAGCCTCACCGATGAAAACGAGAAGGAGGAGACGGAGAGACGAATCGAGAGAAGTAAACACCACCACAGTAGCTACTTGCTGGGGCTTCAGGAAAGCACGGCAGAGCAACAGGGAAGGAGAACATGTCCCATGCTCCAGTAGTGAGTTTCACTTACCTTCGCTACCAGTTCGGAACTGGGAGCGCATGCGTGCGTGCGCTCGCTTTGCTCGCGTGTGGCGCTTCTGCGCATTTCCAGAACCTGCGTATGCACAGAATGTCCGTGATGATGTCCGGGCAGGTGGATGGAGCCTCCCGCCGCAGCTGCTACCAGTTCGCCTGAACCAGTGCGAACCGGTAGAAATCCACCACTGCCACGCTCCCCCAAAACAGCACATGGATTTCCTTAATAACTGAGCAATCGAGTTTGGGACTTTTGGATCGGGAAGGAAAGAGCTTGAAGCTTGTGTTTTCACCTAAGCTTCCTGAAAGCACGAAGCAGACTCCTTTTTTTTTTAATTTGATTTATATGCCGCCCTTCTCCGGAGACTCAGGGCGGCTTACAATGCGTTAAGCAATAGCCTTCATACTTTTGTATATTTATACAAAGTCAGCTTATTGCCCCCACAAACTGGGTCCTCATTTAACCTACCTTAGAAAGGATGGAAGGCTGAGTCAACCTTGAGCCTGGTAAGATTCGAACCTGCAGAAATTGCAGGCAGCTGTGTTAATAACAGGGTGCATTAAACCACTGTACTACCAAGGCTCCTTGTCCCGACAAAACCCCTTTTTATTAAGCTAATGTGAATTCCTCTCATTCACATCCAGCAACGTCCCGGCAAACCGTCTTTCCAAGGTGAATTTGCAACCACGGACCTTATCAGGCTTGGAGAGCTGCCAGGCCAATATCTTCCAAATTTGCAATGCTACACAAGGAAATACTTGGCAAGGAGCAGGGGTGAAATCCAGCAGGTTCTGACAGGTTCTGGAGAACCGGTAGCGGAAATTTTGAGTAGTTCGGAGAACCGGCAAATACCTCCTCTGGCTGGCCCCAGAGTGGGGAGGGAATGGGGATTTTGCAGTATCCTTCCTCCAGGAGTGGGGAGGGAATGGGGATTTTGCAGTATCCTTCCCCTGCCACACCCACCAAGCCACGCCCACAGAACCGGTAGTAAAAAAAAATTGGATTTCACCACTGGCAAGGAGTCTCTGAGAGTCACGAACAGAACTTCACACTAATGAAATGAACTAATTGTCTCCTGCAAACTCCACTCCCCTTTCGCTCCTCTTTATTCCTGATGGGAGGGGCCATTCACCATCCATGTGTGCCTTTACTCCCAAGTCAGCCCTTCTTCCTTAGCTGTTCCCTTCTCCTGGCAGCTCTGAGCATGCACACATCGGGAACAGGCTCCAAGGTTCTTCTGCCCCACTGATGTCTGACTCTGAAGGCAGCCGACAACTGTCAGACGGCCCTGGCCCCCTCTCTGCCTCTGACGCAGAGCCCTTGTCAGAGCCTTCCCCAGACTCCAGGACTGGCCCACGTTCCTCCCCAACCTCCACACTGTCCGAATCTGCTGCCAGCTCCACTGGCCACTGGTGGGCCACAATAGTGCCTACTTCGGCACTATTTACACTACTCTTCGGCCGAAGAGATTGTAAAAAAATGCTTTTGAAAGCCTCTGACGATCCCAGCTGACTTGCCTAATTGGCAGAGGCTTTTTTTTTTACTTTACTTTTTTTACTTTATTTTTTCAGCCGAAGAGGTTGTAGAAAAAATGCTTTTAAAAATAATAAAAAGCCTCTGATGATTGTGTGGCTCAGCTGGGCATGGGGGGGTGGGGAGGGATTTTTGCTACCAGTTCTCCGAACCACCCGCCACCATCGCTACCGGATCGGACGATCCGGTCCAAACCGGGAGCATTTCACCCCTGCTCCGAAGTCACTTTTCTCTTGTATCAGAGAAACATTGCTCCACTTCACTAAGTCCATTAAAGTGACTTCAGAAACACATGATTAAGGATTAAGATCAAGGAGAGATTCAACCTAGAAATAAGGAGAAATTTTCTGACAGTGAGAGCAATCAATCAATGGAACAGAAGTTGCCTTCAGAAGTTGTGGGAGCTTCATCACTGGAAGCCTTCAAGAAGAGACTGGACTGCCATCGGTCAGAAATGGTGTAGGGTCTCCTGCTTGGGTGTGGGGTGGGTTGGACTAGTTGACCTACAAGGTCCCTTCCAACTCTGCTAATCTGTTAAGGTTTAAAACACAAAGCGGTGAAGACTCCACCATCGCTCACTTACCTACATGCAATGCAGAGCGAGGACAAAAGAACCATCGCAAAGAACAGGATGCCCGTGATGACCACCAACATCATGGTATTCTCTTCTCCATCCTGGATGTCGTTTGTGGGCATCGTCTCCGTCCCGTTCTTGTACTCAAAGAGCATGGCGAAGCCTCGCCCACGGTCGGTGGTGGTGATCAGCTCCACAATAACTTCCACCATCTTAAGAGAAGACCCAAAGGTCATGTTTTGGTTCAAGGGCGATTTTGCCCCACAGAAACGAGAAGAAAAAGCGATGAGGTCCGAGACATATAAGACATCATCTGGACAAACGTCAGCGGAGGATGACGGAGTGGAAGATACGTTCACCACCGGCAGGATCATCGTTGAAATGGCATCCTCTTCTCCAAAAATCACCTTCCCGAAACGTCTCTGAGGACTTTCGGCGTTCTCCTTAGCAGGGTAGTGAGCAAAGAATATTTTGTCCACCAAGTTCTCCTTCTCCTGTTCTCCACCTTGTCTCGTCAAGGTATTGTCAGTCCCTTCCTGGATTGGAAATTTACTTGGTTGAGTGACCGCTATGTCTTTGGGTTCTCCGCTTGGATGGAATTCTTTCCACTCAAGGTTTTGAGAAGTGGCTTCTGGGAGGCCCTCAACGAGATCCGTTGAGTCAAGATCAAGGTCAACCGAAGTCTTGGTTGGAAAGACGGTGCTTGGATATTCTGCGGTGTCTTCTCCGGGTGAAGAATCCTTGTTTATATTTTTGGTCAAAGAAAAATAGCCATCCCAGGCATCCAGGTCCTCAGTGATGCTTTCAAAGACATCAAAGTCAAAGATCTCCAACAGTAAGTAAGTCTTGGCAGGAATAAGAAAGCGCCAGACGCAGTGCATGCCCGACGAATAATTGCTGGGGAAGCCGGGAGATAAAATCAATCCTCTTTCCCAGGAACTAAACTGAGCACCGCAGGAATAATAGACCTGAAACAACAAAAAGGAGGAAAATTCACACTCATTTCCTTCAACAAAAGCATTCACTCTCTCAACTGACCAAGAGGTCTCCCTCCTTTTGGACCCATCAGTTCTGAGTTATTTTTTTTTACAGATTAACAGAGTGGGAAGGGACCTTGTAGGTCATCTAGTCCAACCCCCCACCCAAGCGGGAAACCCTACACCATTTCAGACAAATGGCTGTGCAGTCTCTTCTTGAAAGCCTCCAGTGATGAAGCTCCCACAACTTCCGAAGGCAACTTCTGTTCCATCAGTTGATTGTTCTCACTGTCAGAAAATTCCTCATTTCTAGGTTGAATCTCTCCTGGATCAGTTTCCATCCATTATTCCTTGTCTGGCCTTCGGGTGCTTTGGGAAAAGAGCTTGATCCCCTCCTCTCTGTGGCAGCCCCTCAAGTATTGGAAGATGCTATCATGTCTCCCCTGGTCCTTCTCTTCACTAGACTTAGCCAGGCCGAGTTCCTGCAACCGTTCATCGTATGTTTTAGCCTCTAGTCTCCTAATCGTCCTGGTTGCTCTTCTCTGCACTCTTTCTAGAGTCTCCACATCTTTTTTTATAGTGTGGTGACCAAAACGGGATGCAGGACTCTAGGTGTGGCCTTACTAAGGCTTTACATATATTTATTTGTTGCTCATGGATACAAAACAAAGTTTTTCCTGTCTTGAAAAAACGTTGAGAGGAGAACTAGTTGTGTTGAGGAAGCCAGCGGAACGGCTGGCCTTCAGAAGTTGTTGGTGCTTCATCACTGGAGGTTTTTAAGAAGAGACTGGACAGCCACTTCTGCCAATGGTGTAGGGCAGGGGTCAGCAACCTGCGGCTCTGGAGCCGCATGTGGCTCTTTCACCCCTCTGCTGCAGCTCCCTGTCACTCAAAATATGTGTCAGAACCGCCAATGTGCAACACAGCCAGCACACAATTTGAACTTTTCAACCCCCGGTAGGCCAACCATGGATGAATCCAAGAAAAGAAAAGTTGCAGAAGAAAACAGAACGTTTAATTCAACTACATATGCTAGTTTTGTGGCCGCTCAAGAAATAGTCAGGCACGGGAAGGGTTTTGTGGCTCCCGGTGTTTTCTTTTCTGTGGGAAACGGGTCCAAATGGCTCTTTGAGTGTTTAAAGGTTGCAGACCTCTGGCATAGACTCTCCTGCTCATGCAGGGAGTTGGACTAGAAGACCTCCAAGGTCTCTTCCAGCTATATTCTCAATTGAACTGAGGAAAATTACCCAGTGTCTTCTCCATCAAGAGAAGGGTAGTTCTGTCTGATGTGTTAGGTTAAAGCTATAATATAAAAATATACAGTAGTCCTTGACATGCGACCCAATATTTTTGTTGCTCAACCAGACAGTTATTGAGTTTCACCAAACCTTTTTACAACCTTTCTTGCCGCCGTTGTTGAGTGAATCCCTGCCATTGTTAAGGTAGTAACACGGGTTGTTAAGTGAATCTGGCTTCCCCCCATTGACTTTGCTTGTCAGAAGTTCACAAAAGGGGATCACGTGATCCTGGAACACTGCGACCGTCATAAATGTGAGCCAGTTGCCAAGGGTCTAAATTTTGATCACATCACCATGGGGATGCTGCAATGGTGGTAGGTGTGAAAATTGGTCCTAAACAGTGGTGAAATCCAAATTTTTTACTACCGGTTCTGTGGGCGTGGTGTGGCTTGGTGGGCATGGCAGGGGAAAGATACTGCAAAATCCCCATTCCCTCCCCACTCCAGGGGAAGGATACTGCAAAGATACTGCAAAATCCCATTCCCTCCCCACTCCAGGGGAAGGATATTGCAAAATCCCCATTCCCTCCCCACTCCAGGGGAAGGATACTGCAAAATCCCCATTCCCTCCCCACTCCTGGGGGAAGAATATTGCAAAAACTCCATTCCCACCCCGCTCTGGGGCCAGCCAGAAGTGGTATTTGCCGGTTCTCCGAACTGCTCAAAATTTCCGCTACCAGTTCTCCAGAACCTGCTGGATTTCACCCCTGGTCCTAAATTGCTCTTTTGAGTGCCTTGGTAACTTCGACCGGTCACTAAATGAATGGTTATAAGTCAAGGACTTCCTGTACTGTTTAGAAAAGTCTCAGTGCTTCTGGGTTTTATGGTGAGTCTAAGGCATCCATGGAATTTCAGCCTCGACCCAAAAGATCTAAATCCTCATATATTTTCCTATCCTGCTCTCGATTAAGCTTGGATAGAGCAAAGTTATATATTAACAAGACTTTTCTTTCAAACACCATCCATTCCCTGGCATTAATTGTGGAGGAAAGAGGGTTGAAAAGAAAAAAAAAAAATACAAAGGGATTAAGTCATTTTTCGTCTGTTTAAACACAAATGGATCTTGGCAAGAGAACAGAGAAGTCACACAGAGTTTGTGCATAAGCCCAGATGCGAAAATATTGCAGATTCTTTCCCCCTTCGGTCTGAAATTAAACTCGCTGGAGAATAATAGAATAACAAGAGTTGGATGGGAACTCGGAGGTCTTCTAGTCCAACCCCTTGCTCAGGCAAGAATCCCTATATCCATGATAGTGAACCTATGGCACGCGTGCCAGAGGTGGCACGTAGAGCCCTCTCTGTGGGCACACATGCTGTCGCCAGCTGCTCGTCTGGTTTCCAGTGCACTAATCTTTGTGGGCGCTGGAGCACCAGAAAATGGCCTGAAAACAGCCAAAAAAACGGGCCTGAAAACAGCCTGAAAATGGCCCGAAAAACAGCCCAAAATGGCCCAAAAACACATGAGTACACCAGCCAGCTGGTCTTCAATTTTCCAGTGCTCTGGTGCACACCCATACACACGCATGCATGCGTGTTCCAGTTTGGGCACTCGGTGTCGAACATCACTGCCCTATATCCTCCTGGACGCATTGGCTGCCCAATCTTTTCTTAAAAACCTCCAGTGATGGAGTACGCATAACCACTGGAGGCAAAATCTTTCTGGAGAAAGGTTGTGTTTTTTTCCCCAAGTTTTCTCTCAGCTTCATACAAGCCACTACCTTCTTTTCCACATCGTGGTTTGTTTCTGCACTAAATCATAGTCTTAAAGTTTTGTGACCACTCAGGAAATAGTCAGGTATGGGAAGAGTTTTGTGGCTCCCGGTGTTTTCTTTTCTGTGGGTGACGGGTCCATACCTCTCTGAGTGTTTAAGGTTGCCGACCCCTGATCTAAGGAGACCCTGACCTTTAAGTTCTCTTAAGTTCTCTGTCGGGGTTCCAAGTAATACACCCATAGCAAGCAAAACTCCGAGGCAAGTAGATTCAGGGGTTCGCAGGGGTTTGGGAGAACCCCTAGCTAACATTCTGTGCAGTTCGGAGAACCCCCAAATCCCACACGTGGCTGGCCCTGTCCACCCCACCCCACCCCTCCCTGGAATCCCCATGCGGCCTGTTTTGGATGTAGGTAAGTGCAGGGCACGTGCGGAGGCTCGGGAAGGGAGCCTTGGTGGCGCAGCGGACTAAACTGCTGATAAAGTAGCACTTAGCTGCCAGCTGCCTGCAATTACTGCGAGTTCAAATCTCACCAGGCTCAAAGTTGACTCAGCCTTCCATCCTTCCGAGGTAGGTGAAATGAGAATCCGGTTTGTGGGGGCAATAAGCTGACTTTGTATAAAAAAGAAGACCGCTTGGGGGGGGCGAAAGCCCTACTAAGCAGGTATATACAAAAGTATGAAGGCTATTGCTTAACGCATTGTAAGCCTTCTCCGGAGAAGGGCGGCATATAAATCAAATAAATAAATAAATAAATAAATAAATAAATGTGAAAAACGGGCCTACTGGAAGTTCAGGAAGGCCAGAAACAGAAGGCCAGAGGGTCTCCGGAGCCTGGGGAGGCCGTTTTCACCCTTCTGGAGGCTCGAGGAAAGCCTCCAGAGCCTGGGGAGGGCAAAAACGCCCTCCTGTGGTGCAGGAGACCAACTAGTGCCACCATGGCCATGCCCACCCAGCAACTGGGCAGAGAACCCCTTGCTAAATTTTTTGAAGTCCATCCCTGGGATTGACCCAAGATACTTGATTGTCAGAAGAAGAGACAGAAATGAAGCCCCCTTCTCCATTCCAGAGTAAGGCAGGTCTCTCAGGGCTGATCCCAAAATGTCCTAAAGCTTTGTCCCCCTATACTTTAATCTACGACACATGATGCCTCTTGACGTTCTTCTGGAATTGTCATCACTAAAATATATATATATTCTTTTTTAAAGCCATTGGTAATGAACGTGTTTTAGGAATGTCAATGTTTCTCCTAATTTTTCTGGAAGACCCAAACAATTTTGGCATCAAGATGGATACCCATTTTATGCCACGAGATGCAAAAATCTATATTATATATATATAGTGTGCCGAAAAATCCAGAGGACCACAAGATGGAGCCAAAGAGCTATCATCCCCAACATGTCTGTGCTGCCCTCTTGTGGTCATGCAGATTTTTACAACCTAGATCTGGTACCCATACTCTATATATACCCCATCGGAGTCTGTAGAGATTCACAGTCCTTCAAGTCCTGGTTGTCCCAAAGGTGCTTTTTTCAAGAGGCAACTGGACTTCCTGATTTGTCTTTGAAGACGTTTTGCTTCTCATCCAAGAAGCTTCTTCAGCTCTGACATGGATGATGGGGGAATGGAAGGATTTATATTCCTTGCAGACAGCTGGTCATTTGCATCCTTTTAGAGGGTCATTGAAGCACTTGAAGGTTTATCTGCGTCCTCAGGGTCACCTGACTAGTGCAAATGGTTCCTGTAGAGCTGAAGAAGCTTCTCGGATGAGAGAGCAAAACGTCTCAAAATCAAGAAAGTCCAGTTGCCTCCTGAAAAAGCACCTTGGGGTATCCCATCTGAGGTTGCTGAAGATCTGTTCCCAAGATCCTTTGCCTGAAGCCACACTAGCTGATGTTCAGCAACATCTGGATGGACATCCATCATCTCCTTATCTTGAATCTTTTACACAGGAATATTTATTTATTGGTTCAATTTATATGCCGCCCTTCTCCGGAGACTCAGGGCGGCTTACAATGCGTTAAGCAATAGCCTTCATACTTTTGTATATACCTGCTTAGTAGGGCTTTCGTTCCCCCCCCTCCAAGCGGTGTTCTTTTTTATACAAAGTCAGCTTATTGCCCCCACAATCTGGGTCCTCATTTTACCTACCTCGGAAGGATGGAAGGCTGAGTCAACCTTGAGCCTGGTGAGATTTGAACTTGCAGTAATTGCAGGCAGCTGGTGCTACTTAACAGTGCTTTAGTCTGCTGCGCTACCAAGGCTCTATAATAACAGAATAATCAGAGACGAGAAAGCGTGGAAGCCTCATTAAATCCACGAGATTTAAATTTTTTTTAAAAAAAATTCTAACCCAATAGAGTAAATTATTGTTGCGTTCTCCCATTTGCTTTGTATAACCAGCTGGATTTTTATACGGTCATCAATGCAGCTGTTTCTTTATTTGGAAAAAGATGCAGAATTTGCTTCTGATCTTTGGGCTTAGCCGTGAAATTATTTTTTCCATAGCGCCAAATTACTTGAGCTTAGTTGACGTGTTTTTTTTTTTTTCCTCTTGTTGATTACAGCTTCAGATGCCAGGAAGGTCTGTCTGGTAATTGCACGGAAAGAGAAAATTGTTTTGTGAGTCAACGAAGGCCGGCTTACTCATTCGCAAAAGGTGTGTCATTTTTCACAACCATCTTGGACACAAAACAGCTCGTTTGTTTTCCTCGTGAAAACGTCTTTCTCTTTTCTCTTCATCGTGGAGCGTTCCAAACACAGGTCGTCCTTGAATTACGACCTCAGTTTGGAGCCAGAATTTCCCTGGCTAACCAAAGAGTTCGTTCAATGAGCCACGGTAATGTTACGACGGTTTTTTTCCCACGGTTGTTAAGTGACTCATGCGGTCGTTAAGCAAACCCAGCTTCCTCTACAGCAGTCCTCGACATAACAACAAGTCATTTGTGACCTTCAATTCAAGGTTACAAAGGGGGCCGAAAAAGTGACTTATATTACCGTTTTTCACACTTGTGACCGTTGCAGTATCCTCGTGCTCACGTCAAAATTGAGACGCTTGGCAACCGACTCATATTTATGACAGTTGCAGTCTCCCGGGGGGGTGTCCCGTGATTCCCCTTTTGCAACCATCTGACAGGCAAAAGTCCAGGGAGAAACCAGATTCACTGAACAACCGGGTTACTCATTGAACGACGGCAGTGAATTCACTTGACAAGTGCGGCTAGAAAGATCGTAAGACGGGTTAAAGATCACTTAAGAAACGTCTCACTTAACAACCTGAGTGATTGGGCTCTCAATTGGGGTCATGAATCGAGGACTACACGTATTGACTTTGATTGTCCAAAACTGGCTGGAAAAGTCCCAACTAGCGATCTTGGGATCCCAAACACAGCTAATTCCAAATTATTTCTTCACTACCTTCTTTTTTTTTTTTTTTGAAAAAAAATCTATTTAACTATGCCGTTATCCCCAAAAACCCGTCACTTAAATCTTAAATCCTAACCAAATATCATTCCATTTTTCTTTTTTCTTTTTGCTTAGATGGATGTATTTTAACAATATAAATCATTAACAATTATTATAAGCATTTAAACAATATTTTAACTGTTGCTCCCAATATAATCATCTTCATTACTATTTATCCCATCATAATCATCCTAATTTTAATTCACTACCTTCTTGAGCACAGCACAAGGTTTAAGGTGGAGCGATCTTGCAGAAATGAAATCGATTTACGTTCAATGTACTTCCTGATAGGTAGTCCTCGGCTTACGACCATTCGTTTAGTGACCGTTTGAAAAAAGTGACCCAGGGCCGTTTTCCACACTTACGATCAACTGTAGCTTCTCTAACGATCAGAATTTGGATGCTTGGCAACTGATTCATATTTATGACGGTTGCAGTGTCCCGGGGTCACGGGATCCCTTTTTACGACGAAGCCAACGGGGAAGCCAGGTTCACTTAACAACCATGTTCCTAAACTTTAACAATGGCCGTGGCTCGGTGTACAAGAGTGGCGAGAAAGGTCATGAAAACGGACAAAACTCAACATTCCATTGCTCGCTTAGCAATGGAAACGTTGGGTTTATTTGCGGTCATAAGTCAAGGACTACCTACTGTATACTAAATCAATATCTTACAGAAGCTGCACTCAGCGTATTCCTGGTGACTTGGGAGGCAAAAAAAAGCAGTGAGTGCAATATTTAGGATAATTTACGGTAGATGTTGAAATCTTAGATACATGTTTTCTTCTCATTTTAGGTAGCCTTGTCCAGGGATGGGCTGCTGTGGGTTCGTAGGGGTTCGGGAGAACCTCTTAACTGTGCGGTTCGGAGAACCCCCAAATCCCACTCCTGGCTGGCCCTGTCCACCCAGCCCCTCCCAGGAGTCCCCACGCAGCCTGTTTTGGATGCAGGTAAGTGCAGGGCGCGCACGGAGGCTCGGAGAGGGTGAGAAACGGGCCTAACGGAAGTTCAGGAAGGCCGGAAATGGGCCCATTTCCGGCCTCTAGAGGGCCTCTGGAGCCTGGGGAGGTCAATTTCGCCCTCCCAGAGGCTCAAGGAAAGCCTCCGGAGCCCAGGGAGGGCAAAAACGCCCCCCTACCATGGTGCAGGAGGCCGGCTAGGCCACGCCCACCATGGCCATGCCCACCCAGCAACTGGGCAGAGAACCGCTTGCTAAAATTTTGAAGTCCATCCCTTGCCTTGTCTAAATCAAGCAAAACAAGCCAAACGGAAAAAGCTGGGTTGCTGTATCAGAACAACAGAATACCAGAGTTGGAGGGGACCTTGGAGGTCTTCTAGTCCAACCCCCTGTGGAAGCAGGAGACCTTACATCATCCCAAACAAAATGATTGTCCCGTCTCTTCTTAAAAACTTCCAGCGTTGGCGCATCCACAACTTCTGCTGGCAAGCTGTTCCACCCGTTCGTTGTCCTCACTGTCAGGAAATTTCTCCTTAAGTCCTAGGTTGCTTCTCTCCTGGATTGGTTTCATCTCATTAAATTTACAAACTTATAAATTTAGTGGTCTTCTCTTCAGGAAATCCAGCCCTCCGGATTCCCCCCTCCATCTCACAACAACAGTCCGGGAATCTGCTGAGAGAATTCCAAGCGATGTTCAAATCAAATCCTTGGGGGAAATATTTTTAGGAGAGGCTCTTTGGAAGTTGTGTTAGTTTTTCAAAGCTCAGTTCCTTCCCTTCCCTCCTCTCCTCTCTTCATGCTGTGATGAAAACAGAAACTTGACTTTGTTTTCAAACAGCGTGAAGTAGACAGTTCTTTCATGTAAGCCCCAGGACGTTCCCACATGTTGAGCACGCTACAGAAGGCCATATGGATAAGAAAAAACAACCCACAAGTGGGAAACAAAAGAGGCCAGGCCCTACAAGATCATTTTGATCACTTCTGCTGGGTTTCAACCTCCCCAGATGCCTGGAATAATTTTATTTCCCCTCTTAAGAAAGTTAATAGGTAAAGGTTCCCCTCGCACATCTGTGCTAAGCCGTTCCCGACTCTAGGGGGCGGTGCTCATCTCCGTTTCAAAGCCGAAGAGCCAGCGCTGTCCGAAGACGTCTCCGTGGTCATGTGGCCGGCATGACTCAACGCCAAAGGCGCACGGAACGCTGTTCCCTTCCCACCAAAGGAGGTCCCTATTTTTCTACTTGCATTTTTTACCTGTTTTCGAACTGCTAGGTTGGCAGAAGCTGGGACAAGTTACGGGAGCTCATCCCGTTATGCGGCACAAGGGATTCGAACCGCTGAACTGCCGACCTTTCGGCCGACAAGCTCAGCGTCTCAGCCACTGAACCACCACGTCCCTTTCAGAAAGTTACGGACCACCAAATTCCAGAGTTTTTGATTATACATTGTTTTGATGAAGATTACAGTAGTTTTGATGAACGTTGAGTTCCTGACACTTGTTTTAGTTGCAGCTCTACAAGTAGACCCACCTGCTCTTACGGCAGAGTACCAAAACTCTGGTTCGATCTTGGATTTCCCAAAAAGAGGAACTCAAAAAAGATCATCCGTTCAGCTCCATGTCTCCATATCACGGAGCCTTTACTGACAAATGTGGGGTTCGAAGTCTCTACATCTGGAAGTCAGAAATGAGAAGGGACTTTCTGACAGGGAGAATACTCAACCGATGGAACAGAAGTTGCCTTCGGAAGTTGTGGGAGCTTCATCACTGGAGGCTTTCAAGAAAAGATTGGACTGTCATTTGTCAGAAATGGTGTAGGGTCTTCTGCTTGAGTGGGAAAGTTGGACTAGATCAGCGGTCACGAACTGGTGGTCCATGGACTACTGGTGGTCCGCGAGAAAATTTTGGTGGTCCGCAGAAAAATTATTTTGCATTTTTTATATTGCACTAAATCAGGGGTCCTCAAACTACGGCCCCTGGGACGGATACATGCAATGAACGTTTGTGTTGCTGCAGAGAGTCTCCCCCTTCGGGGTCTTTTTGTGTGGGTCGGAGGGGGGCATAAATTCCGACTTGGGGTCTGCTTCAGCCGCCTGGTGTGGGGCTTTGGGCGAAGGCTGGAGGGAAGCGCCGCTGGTGGAGAAGAGCCGGAGGACCTCGTTCCAGTGGGACTGCATCATGGCCTGGAAGTGGCTGACCATCTCAGCCTGCTGAGCCTCCAGGTGCCGGTACCTGGCCTTGCACTCCCGCAGGTCTTCCCTCTGCTTGGAAAGCCTATGCTCCTAGTCCTCAGTGTGGTGCTTCTGCTGAGCCTCCTTCTCGGTTAGATCCAATTTGAACTGAGCTGTTTTGCCAACTCTTTCTCATGGTGGCTGCTTAGCTCCAACAACTGCTTCCTGTTGGGGCCCTAAGGAGCCCGGGTGGGGTAGCGAGGAGTGGCTGGCAGGGGAGGGGCGAGTAGAAGCCGGCGAGGCGCCCCTCAATATGAGTGACATTGAGTTGACCATGCCCACCGAGTCCCATGACCACCTAGCCACCCCCACCCAGCTGGTCATTAGACAGATCATATTAGTGGTCCGTGGGATTTAAAATTATGAATTTAGTGGTCCCTGAGGTCCGAAAGGTTGGTGACCCGTGCCTGGACTAGATGAAATGCAAGCTCCCTTCCAACTCTGTTAATCTGTCCCCAAATTGAGAAGAACCGAGAGACTTTATGGAGACAAAAGTAGGACACTGAGGAACTGGAGATCCACTCTGCTAAATGGAACCTGGACGTCAACGCCTGGCTGAAGGCATGATCAAAAGGGCAATTTTTTTTTCCTGTACGGTGGTCATTCTTGGTCATGGTTGACCCAACCTCCCTCTTTCCCTCCCCCCTAATTGTTTCCTCATTGTGGCCGTCTTTGTTGGCTACCAACGACCCCTACCTCTATTCTAAGCCAAAAGGGCCCCGTTTTTTTTTTAACCACTTGGCATTATTTATTTGCATAGATTTGGCTTCTATTATTTTGCTGGGTTGATCTGGCAAGGGAGCTCATACAGCAAGCTGTGATCCCAGCCTGGCTGCCAGATTTAATCGCTGAAATGTCAGAGACTTTATTAATCAAACTGCATTCTTTGCTAATTGAGGGACATAGTTTCCGAATGGAAGGATTTTTTTCCCCCACTCCGAACCAAATACTTGACTGAGCTTAGGAGCCAGGCTGGGTGGATGGGTTGGGGGTGGGGCAGGGAATCCATCTTGGTCCACAATGCTTTGTTATTAGGGTTGGCCACACAGCCAGCCAGATGTTTCGACTGGGGTTGGTGTGGTTGTCCACCCCGTTGAGCCTTTCCAGAGGATCTGGATGGAAAGGTGCTGCTCAAGGTTTTGATTCAGGATGTCAGCCGTTCCAAGCCAAGCTGCCTTCTCTGCAATTGACGGATGGGGATTGTGTCAATGCTGAGGGTGTTCAGGGGTTGCTCCAGATGTTTTGGGATGGGACTGCATCCCAGGGTGTCTGTCACTTATGAGTGCTGTCTTTGCTTTCTTTGGCAAAGTAGTTCAAATAGTAGTTCTCCTTCTATTGCACGTCTTTGTATTTTGTGATTTTTTTTCCCTCTCCAGTTCTTTCTCTTCTATTCTGCTGTCTCCACCTAATGCCACATCCACTATTCAGTATTTTTGTATTTCTTATCAACAACTGTTGCGGTGTTGTGTGTGGCAGGGGCTTGTTTGTCTGAATTCTAAAGTTCCACAGCACTTTAGACTCCTCCTCCTCCTCCTCTTTCTCCTTCTTCTCCTCCTTCTCCTCCTTCTCCTTCTTCTCCTTCTTCTCCTTCTCTTCCTTCTCCTTCCTCCTCCTCCTCTTCTCTCTCCTTCTCCTCTTCCTCCTCCTCTTTCTCCTTCTCCTTCTTCTCCTCCTCCTCCTCCTCTTTCTCCTTCTCCTTCTTCTCCTCCTCCTCCTCTTTCTCCTTCTTTTTCTCCTCCTTCTTCCCCTTCCCCTTCCCCTTCCTCCTTCTCCTCTTTCTCCTTCTCCTTCTCCTCCTCCTCCTTCCTCCTTCTCCTGTTTCTCCTCCTCCTCCTCTTTCTCCTTCTTCTCCTCCTCCTCCTTCCTCCTCCTCCTCCTTCTCCTTCTTCTCCTCCTCCTCCTTCCTCTTCCTCCTCTTTCTCCTCCTCCTCTTTCTCCTCCTCCTCCTCCTCCTCAAATTATTTTAATCATTATTTATTATTTTGTCTATTATGGTATCCCACCAGTTCTTATTATTTCCAAGCTCAATAGGCTACACCTGACCCTATTTTCGCCTTCCTGTCTCATTATATGCCTTATCATTGGAGACTTTCAAGAAGAAACTGGACAGTCACTTGTCTGGAATGGAATAGGGAGGGTCCTCCTGCAGAGGGTTGGACTACAAGACCTCTAAGGCCCCTTCCAACTCTGTTATTCTGTTCTGTTAAGATGCTAGATAGGTTGTTTTTTTTTCCATCAGTAGGACATCGATTCGCAAATTAGAAACGGTTAGGTTACATTGTGGGGCCAAATCGATTCTAACTTCAATGCCTCGGTGGAGATTTAAATTCAGAACTACCACTGATTTTGGATTTTCAAGAACTGAAGCTAGGAAGCTGACAACTCTTGGCCATTCCAGGGGGCTAAATTAATTGCTTCAATCCCTCCCTGCCCCAAAAAAGAGGGAGTCAAGCTCTTCTCCAAAGCACCTGAAGGCAGGACAAGAAGCAACTGGGTGGAAACTCATCAAGGAGAGAAGCAACCTAGAACTAAGGAGAAATTTCCTGACAGTGAGAACAATTAACCAGTGGAACAACTTGCCTCCAGAAGTTGTGGATGCTCCAAGACTGGAAATTTTGAAGATGATGTTGGACAACCATTTGTCCGAAGTGGTGTAAGGTTTCCTGTCTAAGCAGGGGGTTGGACTAGAAGACCTCCAAGGTCCCTTCCACCTCTGTGATTCTAAATTCTAAACCATCTCTGCTTCCTCTTTCTCTTTTCATCACTTCATTTTCAAGGTGGCTGGCTAGTCCAGTGGCTCACAATTTCACGGCCAAGGGGACTGAACGGTACAGCGAAGGCTTCCCAGCAACGTCCAAGCGGGAAAGCGCGCTCCAACCCCCCAACCCCCCACGGCAGCCCTCGGCCCCCCCTCCCCAAATCTGCCTGGCTTCCTTTGGGGAGGATTTTGAAATCAAAGACAGCCCTGTCCGCCTCTTTCCTTCCCTCCCAGCTCAAAGGATCGTAAACAACCCCGAATGGCTCTTCCCACCCACCACACCCGTTTCTCCCCCCCTCCCCACCCTAATTTTCCTTTTCAATGAAACCCACATGGACCCTGTTTGGAAATCCAAAGCGCCCCCTCCTCTCCTCCGGCTCTGCCTCTCCCCCTCTCTTCCGCACGCAACTTTCCACCGGGAAACGGAGGAAGATGGGGAGGGGGGAGAGAGAGAGAGAGAGCCAAGCCACCCCGACATGTCCGGATAAATTCCCCCCCTCCCCGCCTCCCCCAAACACATTCCCCCCTCCTTCCCTCCCGGCCCGCTCGGCCAAAGTCTCGGCAAGGCGAAGCGCAATTACGCAGCGAGCCCGGCTGTTTTGGAGAGGTGCCCGGCTTTCGCGGTGGATTCGGGAGAGGCTCTTTCCATGCAAGGTTGGGGGCTGGGGGCGGCAAAGTTTGGGTTTTAGGTGTGGGGGGTAACAGGGGAGTCCCCGGCGTCGGAGGGTTTTTGCAAAGGAGTGAAAAGCAGCATTAGAGGAAGAGGAGAAGAGGAGGGCAGAGGAAGAGAAGCGAGAGACCGAAAGTGGAGGGGGGGAGAGAGAGAGACAGAGACACAGACAGAGAGAGAGGGAGAGAGAGACAGGGAGGGAGAAAGAGAGAGAGAGAGAGAGAAAGACAGAGAGAGAGAGAGAAAGACATACAGACAGACAGAGACAGAGAGAAGGAGAAAGAGAGAGAGAGAGACACACACACAGAGGGGGAGATAGACAGGGAGAAAGAGAGAGAGGGAGGGAGAAAGAGAGAGACAGAGATAGAGACACACACAGAGAGAGAGAGAGACAGAGAAAAAGAGAGACAGACACAGAGAGAGACAGACAGACAGAGAGAGGAGATAGACAGAGAGAGACAGGGAGAAAGAGAGAGAGAGACAGACAGAGAGAAAGGGACAGAGAGAGAAAGACAGACACAGAGAGGGGGGGAGATAGACAGGGAGAGAAAGACGGAGAAAGAGAGAGAGAAAGAGACAGAGATAGAGACACAGAGAGAGAGAGAGACAGAGAGAAAGAGACACAGAGAGAGAGAGAAATCCCCCCTTGGCAAAAACCTCTGCCCCCCCACCCCCCGGGGGCTTACCTGGCCTTGGGCCCCCCAGGACCAGCACAGGGCAGCCGCTGTCAGCAGAAGCAAGCAGGCGGGACGGCCCATCCTGGCTTCTCCGGTTGGGACGCTGCCTGCTGGGCGAAGCCGCTATCCGCTCGGGCTGGCTGGCGGGGTGGGTGGGTGGGTGGGTGCCCCCGCCCGGCTCCCCTCTCCGTCCTCCCCCGACGCTGCCCGCCCGCCTGCCCGGTTCTCCGCTTCTCCCGCGCGGCCGTCCAGTCGCCTCCCTGGCCGCCTCCCCGGGGCGGGCGGATCACCTGCGACGGGAGGGGTGGGTGGGCTTCCAGATCTCCTCCAGCCTGCCTTGTTGGAGGCGAGGGGCGCGGGCGCGGCTTCGGCTAACGGGGGAGGGAAAGGAGGCGCCGTTGCGCTTGTCCCCCTGCGCTGGTTGGGGGTCCCCCTTCGGCTTTCTCGGGGTCCCTTTTACACATGAAAGAAGGGAGAAGCCCCCCCCCCGTGGCCCCTTTCTCCTCCTCCTCCTCCTCCTCCTTTTTTTCCTTTATTTTTCTTCCCGTTTTCTTCTACTGTTTCTTTTTTACTTCCTTCTCTCCCTCTCTAGCCCTTTCATTCAACTTTTCCCTTTCCTTTCCTCTCTCTCCTTTCCTTTCCTTTCCTTCCTTCCTTTTTTTCTTTGCTTCCTTCCTTCCTCCTTCATTTTCCTCCCTTCCTCCTTTCCTTTCCTTTCCTTCCTTTCTCTTTTCCTTTCCTTTCCTTCCTTTGCTTCCTTCCTTCCTCCATTTTCCTACCTCCCTCCTTTCCTTTCTCTCTTCCTTTCTTTTCCTTTCTCTCCTTTCTTTTCCTTTCCTTCCTTCTTTTTTTCTTTGCTTCCTTCCTTCCTCCATTTTCCTACCTCCCTCCCTCCTTTCCTTTCTTTTCTCTCTTCCTTTCTTTTCCTCTCTCCTTTCCTTCCCTTCCTTCCTTTTTTTCCTTCCTTCCTTCCTTCCTCCCTCCTTTCTTTTCTTCTCTGTCCTTTTCTCTCTCTCCCTTCCCCTTTTCTTTCTGTATCCCTTCCTTCTTCCCTTTCATCCTTCCTTTTTTTCCATTTCCCCCCTTCCCTTCCCCCTTTCTCTTTTTCCCCTTCCTTCCTTTTCCTCTCAATTCCTTTCTTCTTTTCTTTTCTTTCTTCTTCCAATTATACTATTTTATTTATTAGTCCAATTTATATGCCACCCTTCTCCGTAGACTCAGGGCGGCTTACAATGCATTATAGCAATAGCCTGCATACTTTTATGTATATACCTGCTTATTAGGGCTTTCGGGCCCCCCTAAGCGGCGGTGTTCTATACAAAGCTGGCTTATTGCCCCCACAATCCGGCTCCTCAATTTACCTACCTCGAAAGGATGGAAGGCTGAGTCAACCGTGAGCCTGGTGAGATTTGAACTCGCACTAATTGCAGGCAGCTGGCAGCTAAGTGCTACTTTAACAGCAGTTTAGTCCGCTGCACCACCGAGGTGTATGTACAGCTGGGCCATTTTAAGATGAACAAGAGAGAGGAAAGGCAGAAAGTTTTTAAAGGTGTCCCTTTATGTCTGAAATTTTAAACAGCACAAAATAAACCAGAAATTGGGGGCTTCTCCCTCAGGTCCCTTAGCCATCATCGACCTAAGAGCTGAAGACAGAGAAAGAATTCTATCCCATCTATTGAAGAACGAGCCGTTGTCTTATTTGTTTTCCGCACATCAATATTTTTTGTCGCCCTTGATGTTTCTCATTCCAACGTCCACCACAAATTTCAGAAACAGGAAATGGGGTGCGAAGGGAAGGGAAGAAACGAGAAGGCTGTGTGGAGGCATGGCTAGAAAAACAGAAGACAAAGCTCAGCTTTGTGTGGAAATTATGTTAATAAAGGTAAAGGTTCCCCTCGCACATCTGTGCTAGTCGTTCCCGACTCTAGGGGGCAGGTGCTCATCTCCGTTTCAAAGCCGAAGAGCCAGCGCTGTCCGAAGACGTCTCCGTGGTCATGTGGCCGGCAGGACTCAACGCCAAAGGCACACAGAACGCTGTTCCCTTCCCACCAAAGGTGGTCCCTATTTTTCTACTTGCATTTTTTACCTGCTTTCGAACAGCTAGGTTGGCAGAAGCTGGGACAAGTCACGGGAGCTCACGCCATTACGCGGCACTCGGGATTCGAACTGCCGAACCTTTCGATCGACAAGCTCAGCATCTTAGCCACTGAGCCACTGCGTCCCTATGTAAATATGCAGGTATAAATGAGCTCTTAGAAATGATAACCACTTTGGGAATAGAAATGCCACCCATCTTGTGCTGATGGGACCAACTCAAAATCTCTTTCTCGGATGCCACCAACTCTGGAAAGAGACATCTCCAAGGGTTAGGTTCTCAT
Organism: Pantherophis guttatus; assembly: GCF_029531705.1. Next base: position 2,518,256 of record NW_026844101.1, read on the forward strand.
TTTTTTATTTCTTTCCATCTTACGGTTCTTACCGCGAATGAGATGCCTTCTGTTTTGACTCGCCGCAGGCTGAGGAGATGCTCATTGCTGGGTTACAGTGGAGGGAGGGGTCAACTCAAACAGGGGGATTTATCCGTTGGGGTTGATGGTGACTCCCCACCCCACCCCATCTCTTAACCTGTTGACTCCTTGGGGGTTGAAGCGAGTTCAAGTCCAAGAGAATGATTGAACCTTATCCCAACAGAGCTCTGGTGGCTCAGCAGACTAATTAACATCCACTTACATCTGCTGCCTGCAATTACTGCAAGTTCGAATCTCCCCAGGCTCAAGGTTGACTCAGCCTTCCATCCTTTCTAAGGTAGGTAAATTGAGGACGCAGTTTGTGGGGGCAATAAGCTGACTTTGTATAAATATACAAAAGTATGAAGGCTATTGCTGAGCACATTGTAAGCCACCCTGAGTCTCCGGAGAAGGGCAGCATATAAATCAAATTAAAAAAAAAAAACAGAAGAAAAGGCCTGTCACTTGGAGTTGAATTGTGAGGTCCTTAGTGCTCTCTGAGCTTGCTTGTTTCCTTGGAGACGTTTAATGACCCAACTAGGTAACATCATCAGTGCTAGAAGGGAGTGGGATTTGCGAAGAGGAGGTGTTGTAGCCTGCTAGCGGCCTGTGCGGATCGTGGCTTATCCCGACGAGGAGGCTGGTGTGGGGTTGTGCCAACAGCCTGCGCAGACAGTGTTCACGTCGGACAGCGAGGAGGCTGAAGAGGATGTGGTGCCAGAGGCAGAGACTCAGCCAGGGCCTTCAGAACCTCCAGAGGCTCCTTCAAGTGGAGAGAGCGAAGTGGAGGAGCCTCTCCTCAATGCTCGAGCACGCAGAGCTACCAAAAGGCAAGAGTGGCTACTCAGGAGGAGGAGGTCTCCTTGAGAGTAAGACTTGAGGATAATTGGCCACTCCCTTAGCCTATTTAAGTTGCACCGCAGTTAGTAATTTCTTGCTGGAAACAACATGTAATTATTACAGAGCATTTTGGAGAGTGAGTGTCTTATCGTATCTTGTTTTCTGGGCTGGTTGCCAACCTTTGCCGGACTTTGTTTATTCTTGGTACGTTATAACTTTGATAAGGACGGTTGGTGTGGGTCACAATCCTTGGGAATCCAGAGCTGGGGCAGAACAGGAGGAGAGGAAGAGAGGGAGGGGGAGGACTGTGGGGTCCTTGGTGCTCTCTGAGCTTGGTTGTTTCTTTGCAGAGTTTCATGACCCAACTAGGTAACATCATCAATGCTAGAAGGGAGTGGGAGGAGGAGGAGGAGGAGGAGGAGGAGGAGGAGGAGAAAACTGTGAGGTCCTTGGTGCTCCTGAGCTTGGTTGTTTCTTTGCAGATGTTTCATGACTCAACTAGGTAATATCATCAATGCTAGAAGGGAGTGGGAGGAGGAGGAAGAGGAGGAGGAGGAGGAGGAGAAAACTGTGGGGTCCTTGGTGCTCTCTGAGCTTGGTTGTTTCTTTGCAGACGTTTCATGACCCAACTAGGTAATATCATCAATGCTAGAAGGGAGTGGGAGGAGGAGGAGGAGGAGGAGAAAACTGTGAGGTCCTTGGTGCTCCCTGAGCTTGGTTGTTTCTTTGCAGATGTTTCATGACCCAACTAGGTAATATGATCAATGCTAGAAGGGAGTGGGAGGAGGAGGAGGAGGAGGAGGAGGAGGAGGAGGAGGAGGAGGAGGAAGGAGAAAACTGTGAGGTCCTTGGTGCTCCCTGAGCTTGGTTGTTTCCTTGCAGAGATTTCATTGCCCAACTACATCATCGGTGCTGGTGAGCGTGGGGTCCTGTTGTCCCTAACAAGCTGCTTAAAATCTTAGTGGGCAGAAAACATTGGCCTCTCCTACACAGCCCTGTTGCTCAGTTGTGGCTTTTAGGAAACACAGACCTTTTCCCAGACTCTTGAACCCAGATTCATAGATGACTTCCTGAATCCTTCCTGGTGGTGACCTTCTCTTTGGGTCAACATTTGCGCAACTTGCGTGCAGGAGAGGAAAAAAGAAACGGGAGGCTTGAGCTGGCATTTTGAAAGGACCCATCACGAGAAGGGACCACTCCACGCTTTAAATGCTTTAATCCCCCAAAAGCAAAGTTTCGGAAGAAAGCATTTGACATTTTTTCGGGTGACAAGCTCATAATTGGATTGGAATATCCTGGCGAGCCCAGAACAATTAAGAGAGAGAGAGAGAGGATGTTTTTTTCAAAAAACAAAAAGCAAAACTTGGTCTTCTTTGGATCTCAAAAACATTCCCAGGCCTTTTAGAAGAATAACAGACGTTTGGAAAAGACCTTGGAGGTCATCTAGTCCAACCCCCTGCTCAAGCAGGAAACTGTTTTCAGACAAACACGGTCGTCCGATCTCTTCTGAAAACGTTAATTGCAGGACGCTTTCTGGAATTCCTTGAAAACAAAACAAAAAAAAAAAACCAGTTTGCTGGGCCAAAGGTGAGGCGTTTGGACAGCTTCCACGGATCCAATTTGTGTTCTTTGTAGCTCGGCTTAAGCAGCCCCCAAACCCAGAGTTTCCCTCTTTTTTTTTTTTTGCAAATTCTTCCAGTTTTGTTGCGGTTTTTAAGGGATTCAAAGAAAAAGGAAGGCTCTGCTTAGGGAGGAATTTGGCAGACGTCGGGGGGGTGGGATGCCCGCGTTTGATAAATAGGAACCCTCAAACCAGTGGTGAAATCTGAACCGGTTTGTTACCGGCTCGCTGGTCGGGCATGTGCACTGTGTGCCAAGTGTGCGTTGCGTGCATCCATGTGCACTTCGCTCCAAATGCGTGCTACATACACATGCACAGTACGCACCAAGAGGAGGCTTGAGAACAGTGGTGGGTTCCTCCCGGTTCTGCCCGGTTCCTCCAAGCTAGTAGCGGTGACGATATGACGTCACCGAACCGGTTCTGCCCCCCCGTGTTATTCTTATCTTTTATTTGGCCCCACCCCCAATCTATTTGCTGCCTCCCGAGTCCCAGCTGATGGGCTAGAAGGAAAAAGCTGTTTAAACTCTTGCCGCGGGGCTTCAAAGGGCCGCCCTACAGCTGATCAGTGTTAAAAGAGCCTTGATAGTACAGTGGTTTAGTGCACCCTGTCATTAACACAGCTGCCTGCAATTTCTGCAGGTTCGAATCTTACCAGGCTCAAGGTTGACTCAGCCTTCCATCCTTTCTAAGGTAGGTAAAATGAGGACCCAGTTTGTGGGGGCAATAAGCTGACTTTGTATAAAATATACAAAAGTATGAAGGTAATTGCTTAACGCATTGTAAGCCGCCCTGAGTCTCCGGAGAAGGGCGGCATATAAATCAAATTAAAAAAAACCAAAAACTCACCTGTAGCTGTGCACGTGCACGCATGCCCCAGCTGGTATTCGGGCCTCCGGTGCCCGAATACCAGGGCACCCAACTGGTCTTCTGAGCTCTCCCGGGCATGCGTGCGCATTTGAGCATGCGTGCCAGAGTAGTGGCGTGCACTGTGCGCAAGCACATACACAGATTGTTCAACTGCATGCACAATGCACGGTGGGGGGCGCACGCAAAACCTGTGCGCGTGTACAGAGGGTGCAGTTGTGTGTGGAGCACATGGGGGAGGAGCCGCACATTAGCACGGATGGCACATGCGAAGGACATACCTGTTTGGCACTCGGTGAGTAAAAGGTTTGCCACCAGTGCCCTTTCAGACAAATGATTGTCCAATCTCTTCTTAAAAACCTCCAGGTTTTTAGGACACCCTCAACCTCTGGAGGCAAGTCGTTCCGCTGATGAATTGTTCCCCCAACCAATGTTAAAGTACCGTAGCTTTTAGTCCTCCTCCATTTTGTGGGACAGATTCATCCTCTGCCCCCGAATCTCAAAAATGTGTGTCCACAGATGCTTACATATTCGAGGACTTTCTTCAAATTCCTGCAAGGGGAAGTAGAAGCATTTGCAGATGTTTGTCTCCGACTGTTCCAACCGGCTTAACCTTGAAGCAAGGATGGAGTAAAAAACATCTGGTGGTTATCTCGGTAACTCCTAGAATTGTCTAGACTCCTACAATAGGCAAAGCACCCAGGAACCAACTAGCTCAGGGGTGGGCAACTGTGGCCCTTTTACAACCTGTGGACTTCAATTCCCAGAATTCCTGAGACAGCCAAGCTGCTGGCTGGGGGATTCTGGGAGTTGAAGTCCACCCATCTTCAAGCTACCAAGGTTGAGAAACACTGCCTTAATGCCTTCTACACCTTCATTTGCCCCAACTTCTCGAAGTTGAGGGTTAAGAAAGAAAAAAAGGCAGTTTTAAGGCTCAGAAGAGGTACATTCTGGATACCTTCAAAATCCTTGCTTTTTCCTTTGAGTGTTTTTGGCTTTATTCCCCCCCTCCACCTTTTCTTTAATGCATTCCTCAAAAGTCCTTGGACGCTTTCCTAAAACTAACTTTATGGCCAGACAAATCTCACAACCCATTTCAAAGGTAAAGAACAGTGTCCTCTGGTGGACCATGTTCTGTATCAACAGATTTGGGTGGATTTTTTAAAATTTGTTTTGAAAAAAGGAACGTGTGTTTGTGGGTCTTTATATATGTGTCTGCGTATAAATTGTTTGTGCGCTTATCTGTGCATATGTTTGTACATATATGTGTGTGTGTATACGTGTATAAACTGTACATATGCTTCTGTATATTTCTGTATATCTGTGCATACACATACATATGTGTATTTCTGTCTATCATCTATATCTATCATCTATATCATCTATCATCTATATCATCTATCATCTATCATCTATCTATCATCTATCTATCTATCATTATCTATCTATCATCTATATCATTTATCTATATCTATCATCTATCATCTATATCATCTATCAATCATCTATATCTATCATCTATTTATCATCTATCTATCATCTATATCTATCATCTATCTATCATCTATCATCTATCTATCATCTATATCATCTATCTATCATCTATCTATATCTATCATCTATCTGTCATCTACTTTATCTATCTATCTATCTATCTATTATCTATCTATCATCGATCTATCGATATGTTTCTGTATATGCATATATACACTGCTCAAAAAAATAAAGGGAACACAAGCAGAAGACCTCCGAGATCTGATTGAATGAAATAGCCTTATTAAATACTTTGTTCGTTACATACAGTAGTTTTGTGTTCCCTTTAGTAGTCTGAGCAGTGTATAAACTACTGTATGTAAAGAACAAAGTATTTATAAGGCTATTTCATTCATTCAGATCTCGGATGTCTTCTGCTTCTGTTCCCTTTATTTTTTTTGAGCAGTATATGTGGGTTATCCATTATATTTTGGTGTATATATGTGTGTATGTATGTATTTGCATTTATATATGTGTAAGTGTATATGTGTATTTACGTATGTGCATATGTATAAACTATATGTATTCATGTGTATATTTTGTGTGTATATCTCTCTGTGTGTGTGTGTGTGTGTGTGTATATATATATATATATATATATATATATAGGTCTTTGGTTATTCGGGTCTTCTCCCACGTAAAATTGGAAGTGTCTTGGTGACGTTTCGACGAAGTCTCATTCGTCATCTTCAGGCTGGTGTTCTCGGCTTCATGCTTCCAGGAGCGTGCTTCCTTCGTGCTTGCTCCTGGAAGCACGAAGCCGAGAACACCAGCCTGAAGATGACGAATGAGACTTTGTCGAAACGTCGCCAAGACACTTCCAATTTTACGTGGGAGAAGACCAGAATAACCAAAGACCTACATACAAACACCCGCGAAAACCTGAGAAAACATATATATATATAAAATTTCTCTTTATCCAGGTTCTTCCTACGTAAACCAAGATGTTTATGCAGCCCTAGTTCAGTGAAATCACAATCCACTAGTTTCTAGGCTTTTTTCAGGCAGCCAGCAAGTACCCTGCTGCCTATTGGGAGACTAAAAAAGGAGACTAAAGAAAAGAAAACACACATATATATATATATATTAATGTATATACGTGTGTGTATGTGCATGTGTGTGCGTATACTTGTGTATATTACGACGTCCAAGAGGGCTGCTCCATCGCTCTGTCCTGAAAGCAGCTTCCCCAACCCGGCGCCCCCAGATATGCTGTGGGAGGAGTGGCGGGGGGGGGGAGACAACCGGGGCAGCAAAACCCCAAATCAGCTTTGCAAGTTGCAACCTTTCCTGTGCGGCAGCCGAGAGACACCCCCCCTCCCAACCAGCAGAGGGCGCGCCATTGGGGAAAAGAACAAGCTAAACCTTCCCGGAGGAGGAGGCGGGGCAAACTCAGAAGGCGGGGCGAGGACGCGTCATCCCCCGCGCTCCTCTCTTTCTCTCTCTCTCGCTCACCCCCCTCCTTCCCGGAAGTTCCGTCGCCAAAATCCGTCCGCTGGTGTGGGGGGCGGAAAGCGTCCCACTCCTTCCGTTCCGGTCTCCATTTGTTCCGACGCCCGCTTCCCTCCCCCGAAATCCGGGCAGGGCGGTGCGGCTGCGGAAGCGTCCGGTGGGCGGAGAAGGAGGAGAAGGAAGGGGCGGCGTCGCCCCGCCTGCCGCCCGCGCCACGTCTCGGGAGAAGGAAGGGCGCCTGGGGCCGAGCCGAGCCGGGCAGGTCAGCGGGGCGAAGGGCCGAGCCAGACCTGGGAATGGGGGGGAGGGGAGGGGGGTTTCGGGCCTGCAGGGCTGGGAGGGGGGCTCAAACCCCTCCCCCCTCTGTCTCTGTGTGTGTGTGTGTGTGTGTGTAAAAGTCACACCCTTGTGCAAACACACACACACTTCGAAACACGCCTCCCTGTCTGGGGGAGACTGAAGGGGGGGTTCTCTGGGCGTGGGGGTGGCATGCACACGTGTCTTGCAATACACGCGTCTCTGTGTGTGTGTGAGAGAGAGAGAGAATCTGGGTCCTTCCCTTGTGGGGGTCGGGTTGTGTGTGTGTGTGCCTGTGGGTTGCGTTGTATGAAATGGGCTCTGGGGGGCTCTATAGAGCTGGGTAAGGGTGAGGTGGAGAGGAGGGGTGAGTGTGTGTGTGTGTGTTTGTGTAGTACCTGTGTATATGGGTATGAAGTGGGTTTATGGGTTCTATAGACCTGGGAAGGTTTAAAGGTTTGATGTGTGTCTGTGTGTATATAAAAGTCACACCCTTGTGCAAACACACACACACACACACTTCGAAACATGCCTCCCTGTCTGGGGGAGATGGGGGGGGAATCTCTGGGCATGGGGGTGTTTCAGGTGGCATGCACATGTGTCTTGCCATACACACGTCTGTGTGTGTGTGTGTGTGTGAGAGAGAGAGAGAGAGAGAGAGAATCTGGGTCCTTCCCTTGTGGGGCCGGGTTGTGTGTGTGGGGGGGGTTGTGTGCCTGCGGGTTTGCGTTGTATGAAATGGGCTCTGTGGGCTCTATAGAGCTGGGTAGGGATGAGGTGGAGAGTAGGTGTGTGTGTGTGTGTTTGTGTAGTACCTGTGTGTATGGGTATGAAGTTGGTTTATGGGCTCTATAGACCTGGAAGGTTTAAAGGTTTGATGTGGTGGAATAGAATAGAACAGAACAGAACGAGTAGAATAGGGTAGAGTAGTAGAGTAGAGGGGAGACGAGGGGAGGAGGAGAAGATAGAAGGAAAGAAGAACAGAATAGAAGATGAATAGAGTAGAAGATGGATAGGATAGGATAGGATAGGATAGGATAGGATAGGATAGGATAGGAATAGAATAGAATAGAATAGAATAGAATAGAATAGAATAGAATAGAATAGAATAGAATTGAATTGAATTGAATTGAATTGAATTGAATTGAATTGAATTGAATTGAATTGAATTGAATTGAATTGAATTCTCTATTGACCAAGTGTGATTGGACACACAAGGAATTTGTCTTTGGTGCATACACTCTCGAAGTACATAAAAGAAAAGATACATTCATTAAGAATCATAATAGAATAGAATAGAATAGAATAGAATAGAATAGAATAGAATAGAATAGAATAGAATTTTTTATTGGCCAAGTGTGATTGGACACACAAGGAATTTGTCTTTGGTGCATACGCTCTCGGCGTACATAAAAGAAAAGATACGTTCATCAAGAATCATAAAGTACAACACTTAATGAGTCATAGTGTGTATGTGTATTTGTCTCTCTCTTTCTCTGTGTATGCATCTATGAAGTTGATTTATGGACTATATAGAGCTGGGTAGGTGTGTGATGTATGGTGTGTATGTACCAGTATATACTGTAGAGGGAAGCAATATGCTCCCTCCCATATTGGGGCAGATCAGGTGCTTTGACAGAAAAACACTTAATGTAAAGTTAGTTTATGGATTATATAGACTTGGGAAGATTTAAGGTTTGATGGGGGGTGCATTGGTGTGTATATGTATAAAATTGCTTTATGGACTGTACAGACCAGGTAAGTGTAAGGTTTGATGCACGTCTGTGTAAATCGATGAAGTTCATTCATGGACTAGATAGTCCTGCGTGGGTGTGGTGTGTGGTCCAGGACTCTGAAACTGGTGGTTGTTTTAATGGATGGGTGGATTGAACACACCTAGTGAGGTTAACAGTCACTGTTGTGAAGCATTCATGGCTGCCTATTTGTATTTGTCTTGGCGTTGTGAACAGAGGTTGGCAATCTGACCCCAAAAGGGGAGGTTAAGGTGTGCTAATGACTTTAACTCTGCTCCTTTCCCAAGGAAACATGGGCTTGGATGCACTGTCCCTTCCCCTCCTCCATCCCAGCAAGTTGTATTAGGCTAAAGCCCACCAGTCAAGAGAAGTCAACTCTTCCAAGATGGACATCAAGGGTTGAAATCTTGAAGATCTAACATTGTTTTCTAAATGCCATGAAGGAGGGGACTTTTAATGTCTTGCTAAACACATTTCTAGGAGGTATCTCATAGGTTGGCAAGTAAACATGGAACTTCTTGAGATCTTCAATGTGGTCCCACAAAAGTCTTCTCCTCTTTGTTGTTGTTAGTTGTGAAGTTGTGTCCGACCCATCACGACCCCACGGACAACGTTCCTCCAGGCCTTCCTGTCCTCTACCATCCTCTGAAGTCCATTTAATGTCACGCCGGCTGCTTCTTCAGTGCCTCCATCCGGCCATCTCGTTCTCCGCCGTCCCCTTCTTCTTTTGCCCTCCATCGTTCCCAGCATTAGGCTCTTCTCCAGGGAGTCCTTCCTTCTCATTAGGTGGCCAAAGGATTTGAGTTTCCTCTTCAGGATCTGGCCTTCTAAAGAGTGGTCAGGGTTGATCTCCTCTAGGACTGACCAGTTAGATCGCCTTATCTATCTATCTATCTATCTATCTATCTATCTATCTATCTATCTATCTATCTATCGTTGTTGTTAGTTGCGAAGTTGTGTCCGACGCATCGTGACCCCACAGACAACGTTCCTCCAGGCCTTCCTGTCCTCTACCCATCCCCTGAAGTCCATTTAATGTCACGCTGGCTGCTTCAGTGCCTCCATCCGGCCATCTCGTTCTCTGCCGTCCCCTTCTTCTTTTGCCCTCCATCTTTCCCAGCATTAGGCTCTTCTCCAGTGAGTCCTTCCTTCTCATTAGGTGACCAAAGTATTTGAGTTTCCTCTTCAGGATCTGGCCTTCTAAAGAGCAGGCAGGGTTGGTCTCCTCTAGGACTGACTGGTTGGATCGCCTTGCAGTCCAAGGGACTCACAGGAGTCTTCTCCAGCACCAGAGTTCAAAGGCCTCCATTCTTTGGCTCTCAGCCTTCCTTATGGTCCATAAAAGACAGCCTTTGCAAGTTGCTTTCTGCATTTTGAGTAAGCAAAATCTATAATTTACCCTTGTGACGGGGTCAGCAGATTCTGTTACCTGAAACCGGATAGCCTCCTTGCATGATTTTGACTCTAGCATTGTAATGAGAGTTGATTCTGAGGGTCTTAGTCCTTCTTTGGTTGCATTCTTCTATACAGGTAGTCCTCGACCTAAGACCTCAGCTGAGCCCCAAATTTCTGTCGCTAAGCAAGACATTCGTTAAGTGAGGTCTGCCCCCTTTTACCCCATTTCTTGACATGTTTGTTAAGTGAGTAACCTGGTTGTTAAGTGGCTCCTCCACTGACTTTGCTTGTCAGAAGGTCGCAAAAGCAGATCGCGTGACCCCTCCCCCCCCAGGACACTGCAACCGTCATAAATATGAGTCATACATATTTCGCCCAGCACCCTAATTTTGATCGGATGATCATGGGGATGCAGCAACGGCCGTAAGTGTGAAAAACGGTTATAAGTCGCTTTTCTCAGTGCCATTGTAACTTAGAATGGTCACTAAAACGAACTGTTGTAAATCAAGGACTACCTATATGTGGTCGTTTCTTAATTGTCGAGACAGACCGTCCTTGACTTAGGACTTGTCGCTTAGTGGCCATTTGAAGTTCCAAGGGACCAACTTGGGGATTACCAAGGACCTGGATTTGTAGTTCTCTCTCTCTCTCTCTCTCTCTCTCTCTCTCTCTCTCTCTCTCTCTCCCTCCCTCCCTCCCTCTCTCCCTCCCTCCCTCTCTCTCTCTCTCTCTCTCTCTCTCTCTCTCTCTCACACACACACACACACACACACACACACACACACAGTGATCACATGACCAGATTTTGTGTGCCTGGCCAGGCTGCATTTACACTCGTCTGCAGTCGGTCGCAAGTGTGAAAAACAGTCCCAACTCGCTTTTTTTCAGTGCCGTCGTTAAATGAACTGGTCGCTAAATGAACAGTTGTAGCTCGAGGACTCCCTGTGATCTTTTATCTCCTTGCTTTCTTCGCGCAGAACGAAGCAACCTTTAAAACAGGCCCATAGGCCCCCTTTTTCCCGCTCCGTCCTCGGTTAGCATAAGACACTCATCCTGCAATAAGAGGTATTTTAATCTCTGCCAAATCCTTGGCCTCCTAAAACACATGCGTAGTCCTATAAATCAAACTGCCCGGTGCTTGGTGGGATAAAACAGTCTGGCTGGCAGTTGCCACGATGAAAATAAAAAAAAGCAACTGGAAATGAAAATAGTTTCGTTTTCACTCCCTGCAAGGAGCAATCAAAAGGGCCTCGATCCAGCCCTATTCACAGGCAGGCAGCCACTTCAAGAAAGCTTTGGATGAATTCCATGTGTTGCTGAGAGATTTCCGTACACATCCTGAAATATTTCGTTCGTGAATTTCCTCCACCCCACAATCTCCTTAGTTTTCCCATCCAGCCTGAAGGAGCCCGAAAAAGGCTCCCACCCACCCCATCGTTAAGACGGTGCCAACGTGACTTATATAAGGATTGGCACTCGGGTGAGCTCAGAATTATATCTGGCAGATTTAAAAAAAAACAAAAAAACAAACCACAAGGAACTATTTTTAAAAAAGGAGTGTCATCCTATGTGTCTGTTTATCTCGGCGTGTGACGTCACTCCAAAACCATTGTTTTCTTTCTCTTGCAGCTACTCCAGAAATTCTTCAGTTTGTCCATCATCAAGCGGGCTGATAACGAAACCAAATCGCTCGATCTGCGAATAAATTGGTGCAGAAGCCCTAACGACAATGTGCAGGATGTTTTTTGGGCTCCCGGCGGTATCGATGGAGAAAAACTGGACTCGATAGGTCGCTTGGGAAGTTCCACTGGAGGGAATATTTCCCCTTGGACTTTAATAACTCCCAGTAGCCATGGACTCTTCGGTGGTTATTCAGGAAGCCAGCAATGGTGCCCCGGTCAGTTCTGAACAGCAACCAGACCGCCCGGAGGTCAAATCGAAGCGGACAATGGAAAGAGAGGATCTTAACGGTAAGCATTTTCTTTACATACGCATTTATTTATTTTTTTAATGAGCATTTTTGTTAACTGTTGTTGGATTGTAATGGTGGAAGGTTAGGAAGATCTTTGACAGAGTAAGGTTGTCATTAGTAAGGAAGGTGCTAATCAGGGTAAGGAAGGTGGTAATCTGTTCCTGAATTTTTCTCCTTGTGGCTAAACGAAGTCAGTGGTATGTCCCAGAGGTGTCTTTTTTTTTTTTTTCAAGAGGCAACTGGACTTTCTGGTTTTTTCTTTGAAGATGTTTCGCTTCTCTTTTTTTCTTTTTTTTTAGACTTCTATACCGCTTCATAGTGCTTTACAGCCCTCTCTAAGCGGTTTACAAAGTTAGCATATTGCATAATAGCATATTGCATTAGCATTAGCATATTGCCCCCTAACAATCTGGGTCCTCATTTTACCCACCTCGGAAGGATGGAAGGCTGAGTCAACCTTGAGCCGGTGAGATTTGATCTGCTGATCTGCTGAACTAGCAGTCAGCTGAAGTAGCTGCAGTACTGCATTCTAACCACTGTGTCACCTCTCATCCCAGAGGCTTCATCAGCCCTCAGTGTATCTTTCACGGCTAATCATCACCATCATCTTCATTTAACGACCCCATAATCCCTTGCAGGGTGGAGTCTGGGCAACTGAACGGAGCTGAGGGTTTACTGGCCGGATGCCCTTCCTGTCGCCAATGGGGAGTTTTGTTCAGCAGATATATTCTCAGTGTGTCCAGAGAGAGAAATATCTGCCTCTACCTAGGATCAAACTCACAGCCTCGTGATAGTGAGGCGAGAGCTCCATCTCTAGGCCACAGTGCCACTCCATATCTTTCATGGCTAATGCTGTGGAGAAGATATCTACCATTGTCCTTTGCCTGTTGCAAAGAAGAAGTGGAAGAAAGTCTTAGAACTATGTCTAAACTCCAGACATAGTTCTAAGATTTTCTTCCACTTTGCTTTTTCCACCCACCTGTTTCCTCTTCCATCCTCGGAAAGAAGAAGAATAGAATAGAATAGAATAGAATAGAATAGAATAGAATAGAATAGAATAGAATAGAATAGAATAGAATAGAATAGAAGAATCGAATTGAATCAAATCGAATCGAATCTTTATTGACCAAGTTTGATTGGACACACAATGAATTTGTCTTTGGTGCATATGCTCTCAGTGTACATAAAAGAAAAGATACATTCGTCAAGAATCATAAGATACAACACTTAATGATAGTCATAGGGAACAAATAAGCAATCGAATCATACTAGGAAACAGTCAATATAAATCGTAAGGATACAAGCAATAAAGTTACAGTGATACAGTCATAAGTGGGAAGAGATGGGTGATGGGAACAATAAGAAGATTAATAGTAATGCAGATTTAGTGAATAGTTTGACAGTGTTGAGGGAATTAGTTGTTGAGCAGAATGATGGCGTTCGGGAGGAAAAAACTGTCCTTGTGTCTAGTTGTTCTGATGTGCAGTGCCCTATAGCGTCGTTTTGAGGGTAGGAGTTGAAACAGTTGATGTCCAGGATGCGAGGGGTCTGTAGATGTTTTCACAGCCCTCTTTTTGACTCCTGCAGTATACAGGTCCTCAGTGGAAGGCAGGTTGGTAGCCATGTTTTTTTCTGCCGTTCTAATTATCCTCTGAAGTCTCTGTCTCTCTTGTTGGGTTGCAGAACTGAACCAGACAGTAATAGAGGTGCAGATGACAGACTCAATAATTCCTCTGTAAATAATTCCTTTAGTCAGGAAAGTCTCCCTCTTAGAGTTGCATCTTAAAATAATTCAAAGTAATAAGGAGTATAACAGAATAACCGAGTTGGAAGGGATCTTGGAGGTCTTCTAGTCCAGCCCCCTGGTCAAGCAGGAGACCCTCTCCCATTTCAGACAAATGGCTTTCCAGTTTCTTCTTAAAAACTTCCAGTGTTGGAGCACCCACAACTCCTGGAGATAGCTTAAATTTTGGCATTTTAAAATTGAGAGCCATAAATGATCACTCTGGCTCCAAAGAGCCTTGGTGGCGCAGCAGACTAAAGTGCTGTTAAATAGCACCAGCTGCCTGAAATTACTGCAAGTTCGACTCTCACCAGGCTCAAGGTTGACTCAGCCTTCCATCCTTCCGAGGTAGGTAAAATGAGGACCCGGATTGTGGGGGCAATAAGGTGACTTTGTATAAAAAAGAATACCGCTTAGGGGGGCCCAAAAGCCCTACTAAGCAGGTATATACAAAAGTATGAAGGCTATTGCTTAACGCATTGTAAGCCACCCTGAGTCTCCGGAGAAGGGCGGCATATAAATCGAACAAACAAACAAACAAATAAACAAACAAATAAATAAAGAGCTGACTCACTCCCATTCAGCCTGAAGGATGAACGATCAGCGAGGACAAAGGGTGCCATCAGAATATCTGTTTTTCATCAAACTCCTCTGTAATTAAAAGAGCAATAAGGGAGGCAGGGAGCACATCTGCCTGAGAGATTTTTCTAACTTGTTGTCCATTAAGATGGATGATACCAAAGTACATGGATCTGAATTAAGAGAACTCTATTCCCTCTGCCTCATGAGGTTTTAGAAACACCAGGAAGGAGGGGGAAGTATATTTCTGTCGCACCCAGCGAAGGGAGGGATATGTGCTAGGCATATGGTTGATGCATAAACAAAATCACATCAGGAAGGTTCCAGACTTGATAATATTTATTCTAAGAGCCGTGGTGGTACAGTGGTTAAAATGCAGTGCTGCAGGCTAATTCTGCCCACTGCCAGGAGTTCAATCCTGACCGGCTCAAGAATGACTCACCTTCCATCCTTCCGAGGTCGGTAAATTGAGGACCCAGATTGTTCGGGGCAAGAGGCTAAATCTGTAAACCACTTAGAGAGGGCGGTAAAAGCACTGTAAAGCGGCATATAAGTGCTATTGCTATTGCCCTTCCTTCCTCCCTTCCCTTCCCTTCCACCCTCCCTCCCTCCTTCCTTCCTTCCTTCTTTTCTTCCTTCCTCCCTCCCTTCCTTCCTTCCTTCCTTCCGTTCCACCCACCTACCTTCCTTCCTTCCTTCCTTCCTTCCTTCCTTCCTTCCTTCCTTCCTTCCTTCCTTCCACAGTGGTTAGAATGCACTATTACAGGCTAACTCTTCTAGCTGCCAGCAGTTCAATCCTGATCTGTTCAAGGTTGTCTCAGCCTTCCATCCTTCCGAGGTGGGTAAAATGAGGACCCAGATTGTTGGGGGGCAAGAGGCTGACTCTGTAAACTGCTTAGAGAGGGCCATAAAGCACTGTGAAGCGGTGTATAAATCTTAAGTGCTATTGCTATGACTATAAGGTTTTTATTCGTTACGCTTGCTTTCATCTGCAGTGGTGTTTAAAGCGATTTAGAACAGAGTATATTGGATGTTCTTGGGTGACTGCTTGAGCATATGAACAGGTAAGAACATGGCATCCGTTGTTAACCTCTTCCCAACTCCCTGTTCTTTTTTTTCCAGTGCTTAGTGTAAATAACGGTGGAGCGCCATCCGAAGGGGACACTGTAGCCCTCAAGAGCAGCCGAGGTCCTTGCGCGAACGGACCGACGTCTTACGACCCCGAACAGCCCGTGCCTTTGGGCCCCACTGAAAGCTCCCTGGGGAAAGAACCCGCTTCAGGTGCGCCTGGTTTCCATGAGCACCTAAAGGCGTCTCGGGGCGGTAGTGATGAGAGCTTAGCACTTAGGAAGGACACCCTGCAGTCTCTCAAACTAAGCCTCCCTTTGCAAGAAACTGAATTGTGTAAGCATCTCTTCACCGTGGAGCCCACCTGTTTCTTTCTCGCTCCGCCCTCAAAGAAGCTTTCCCCCCTCCTCACCCCAAACCTCCTTATTTCCATTTCTCTGCCTCTGCAGAATCTCTCCTGAATGCTGAATCTTTGAAGCATGAGCTGATTTTTAACCCCTGGGCGCCTCTGACTTTGCCTTTAACAAATCGGCTTGATTTCTTTTTTTTTTTTTTAAACGACCTGGTGGGTTTGCAATCGAGGTTGCACTCTCTTAGAAACAAGGTATTTTGCCTCTTAAATCAGGCCTCTCAAACTCAAGGCCGGCGGGCTGAATCCGTAAACTGCCGTCCTGCCTCGCTTCGACCTGGTTTACCCATCGCGAAGACGAAACATTGGGCCCGCGTGGCTTCGGCCCGGTCTACCCAATGCAAAGAAGAAACATGCCAGAAGTTTGGAGAGTGGCGTCAAGATGGCCACACCCACCCAGTTGGCCATGCCCACCCAGTTGGCCACGCCCACTCATCCCCCCCTCCCCCCAAGGTCAACCACAGCCGGGGAGGGTTTCACTTACCTTTACCACCCGTTTGCCGTGCGCTTACCGGTTCGTTTGAACCGGTGCGAACCGGCTGAATACCACCTCTGACCACAGCCCCGATGTAGCTCTCAGTGAAATTGAGTTTGTCACCCCTGCTCTAATTGATGTGGCTCGCAAACTCTACGTTCTCGCGCATGCTAAACATTAACCAGACAAAACGTCGCGCTTTTCAACAAGAGCCGAAATACAGGTGATTGACTTTTAACAACTGCTCCTGAGCCCCAAATTCCTGTGGCTAAAGGGAGACAAAATTCTGAAGTGAGCTTTGCCCCCATTTTATGACCTTTCTTTGCCGCCGTTGTTAAATGAATCAATGCCACCGTTCGGCTACTAATCCAGTTAAGCGAACCTTTTCTTTCCCACTGACTTTGCTTGTTAGAAGGTCACAAAAGGGGATCATCACACACACACACACACACACACACACACACACACACACACACACACATTGGGACAACGCAACCGTCATAAATACGAGTCAGTGGCCAAGCGTCGGAATTTTGATCACATGACCACGGGGATGCGACAACCGTCGTGTGAAAAATAGTCCTAAATTGCTTTTCTTGGTGCTGTAACTTTGAAGGGTCACTAAACAAACTGTTGTAAGTCAAGGACTACCTATATGTAGTCGTTTCTTAATTGTCGAGACAGATGGTCCTTGACTTGTGACTTATCGCTGAGCGGCCATTGAAGTTTCAAGGAACCTACTTGGGGGTTACTAAGGATCTGGATTTGTAATTCTCACACACAGACACACACACAGAGTGGTCACATGACCAGATTTTGTGTCCTGGGCAACCGGGCTGCATTTGCACTCCTCTTGCACACCAGACCACGTTTTACTTCTAAGTGACAATCCTATTTCGATTTAACACCCAAACAAAGAGGAAAAATTGAATCACAATTCTCCGGTGACACATCAAGTGTGTCATTTACCGTCATTTCCCTGTGACTCTCGGAGGCTTAAGAAATTCCGGGGAGGGGGGGAATCTGGTTGTCTTCATGCAGATTAGATGGTGGTGCAAAGCTTCATTTGGGATGGGTGGATTTGCTAGATCCTATTCTGAAGGAAAAAGGGACGTGGTGGCTAAGACACCGAGCTTGTCGATTGAAAGGTCGGCAGTTCAGCGGTTCGAATCCCTAGTGCCGCGTAACGGGGTGAGCTCCCGTGACTTGTCCCAGCTTCTGCCAACCTAGCAGTTTGAAAGCAGGTAAAAAAAAATGCAAGTAGAAAAATAGGGACCACCTCTGGTGGGAAGATAACAGCGTTCCGTGCGCCTTTGGCGTTGAGTCATGCCGGCCACATGACCATGGAGACGTCTTCGGACAGCGCTGGCTCTTCGGCTTTGAAACGGAGATGAGCACCGCCCCCTAGAGTCGGGAACGACTAGCACATATGTGCGAGGGGAACCTTTACCTTTAGAGCAATAAATGGCTACAGACAAAAGAGAAGCAGAATCTGGCGAACTGGCGTGAAATCTTTACAGTTAACTTTTCCCTTTCCCCTGGCCACTCCCTCTCCTGCAATCAGCCGGTGTCCAATTAGCTGTACTTATTTTGTTTTGGGAAAGAAGATGCCTTCTTGCCCGACATAATGTGGATTCCAAACACACACACACACACACACACACACACACACACACACACACACACCGTCTTCCTCCTGCATTCCAATTTATTCCTCCCGTTGCAAATACTTTAGGCTAACAGGTTTGCGAAGCACAAGCAGGCTAACAGGCCGTGACAATAACATTCTCGTCCTAATTAAGTTAGGATCCAAAACATTTGGAAAGCGTGTGGTTGTCGATCTCTGTAATACTGAACAGGGACCTCCTGGCTCTCTTCTCTTGAAATGCCTTGCTTCAGACGCAGCAAAAATCAAATTCCCTCGAAACCAACACTTGAGAAATTTTTAACTTCCTTTTTTAACCTTTGTGTCTAAATTTCTGGCGACTTTGCGAAGAGAGCTTCACATCTGTCCTGCTTCCTTGTTTATAATTCATTGGCCCTGAACGATTTAACTTGTTCCTCCTTCCTGCAGGCTCAGCCGATGCTCCTCTCCCGCTGGAGAAGGAAGAACTGATCCGGCTCCAGGCCCGGAAGCGCCTGGAAGAGCAGCTCAAGCAGTATCGCGTCAAGAGGCATCAGGAGAGAGTAAGCGCCTAGCAAAAAGATTCACAGGCGGGGTTTGTTATTCATCGCGTGGTCAGCCAGATGTTTTTGTGGCATTTTTATCCACTGATTGAATCCTTCCTAAGGATCTCAGATAAACACAGGGGATGTTTGATGGTGTTAAAGGAATTGTTGCAGGATGTCAGCTGTTGCGAGGAAAGCTGCCATTGGCAATTGACTGATGGGGATTATGTCAATGCCGCTGGTATTCAAGTGCTGTAGTTGACCAGTGGTGATGTTGTCAATGCCAAGGGTACTCAAGTTGTTTTGGGATTGCAAGTATCTGAATATATAGGCAATTCCAAGTAAGGTTGTTACCGTTGTTATTATTCTTTAAGATTTAATCTTCAATTCAATTCACAGTCTGGGACTGGTAAAAACTTAATTTTTTATTATTATTATTATTATTATTATTATTATTATTATTATTATTATTATTAAATTTATTATTATTACTATTACTATTGTTGTTGTTATTGTTGTTAAATAATATTTAAACATTTAAAAATGTTACCACAAATATTATTGACTGGTGCTGATGGTTGATACGGGTTGCTGCCAGCATCCTAGGTATCAACCAAGTATCTTCTTAAAATATTATTATCATTATAGCCTTCTCTGAGGGGGCACCTGCCATCTGGAACGAGCTCCCCCCGGGGGATACGGAGGATCCCGGATTTGCGCACTTTCCGCCGTGCCCTCCAAACATTCTTATTCGAGCAGGCTGGTCTGGCCTAACCTCCCTTTTAAATTGTTTTAAATTTGTTTTATAAATTGGGGTGTTTTAAATTAGTTCGTGGGCCAAAGTGTTTAATGTATTTTAAATTACATTAAGTTCGTGGGGCCTGGTGGCTCAGCAGACTGATAGCATTGTGATTAACACCAGCTGTCTGCAATTACTGTAAGTTCAAATCTCACCAGGCTCAAGGTTGACTCAGCCTTCCATCCTTTCTAAGGTAGGTAAATTGAGGACCCAGTTTGTGGGGGCAATAAGCTGACTTTGTATAAATATACAAAAGTATGAAGGCTATTGCTTAACGCATTGTAAGCCACCCTGAGTCTCTGGAGAAGGGTGGCATATAAATCAAATTTTAAAAAATAAATAAAAAAAATGGTTTTTTAACGTTTGTATTATGTGTATTTTATCTCTTGGCTGTTCACCGCCCTGAGTCCTTCGGGAGGAGGGCGGTATATAAATTTAATTAATAATAATAATAAGCATTATTAGCATTATTATTAGTAGTGTAAGGTCCAATAATATGTTTAAGCTCATAAATGCCAAACAAGAAACTTAAACAGAGGCTTGAATAAAATAGCATTTAATCTTGATTCAAGCTTAAATGGTTAGCTGTTCCAAACACATACAAGATACATGCAGGTAACAACCACAAACAAGAGAGGGAATGTGAACCCCTTTTATATTGTTTAGGAAAGTCATAAACCTCCAATTCTGGCATCTTTGATTTGTGTATTCCCTGGAATTTGGCTTGTGTACCCCCCCCCCCAAACAGGGTAGAGCCTCTTAATGAGCATCATTAGCGTTATCTCTTCCTGATCATCATCTTTGTGTTCACACTTGGCTATTTAGCCCCCTGGAGTGGAGGCAACTCAAAAGATCAAAGAGGAGATAGTTCTTAGGCAGGAGAGGGAGAGATAAGGCTCTGATAGTTTGACAAATGTCAGATACTTCACAACAGACCCCAATAACAGTCCAGGAAGTTAGTCAATGTGGCATGTTTGTGTTATAATTACAAAGGGCATAATATATATGTCAGTGTCACAGGAAGCAAATATTTATAGCATGCAGATATACAAAGACATCATATATCATAATGTGTGTGTGTGTGTGTGTGTGTGTGTGTGTAGGTGTAGAAGAGGCGATAGACATCACGATCTCCGGAACGCTTAAAAGTTTAAAATTTTTTATTTTAAAACTTGTGCTAAGCTTTCGTCGGCCTCTACCAACTTCATCAGAGTATAAAATCCCCATTGAGGAGTTGCTTGCTTTTATGTAATGCTGATCAATTTGGTCATTGTGCGTGTAACAGGCTCCAAGCGCAATGACCAAATTGATCAGCATCACATAAAAGCAAGCAGCTCCTCAATGGGGATTTTATACTCTGACGAAGTCGGTAGAGGCTGATGAAAGCTTAGCACAAGTTTTAAAATAAAAAATTTTAAACTTTTAAACGTTCCGGAGATCGTGATGTCTATCGCCTCTTCTATAACTATACCTGGAACTCGCATCTTTAGGACAATTCTTAATATATATATGTATATATATATGTTGCAGGAAACAACAAGTTTCTACTAATTCTAGTATTTCCTTACAGTAGTATATCTCTTTTTTTTTATTAAACATGAAACTCAGTCAACTGAACATTTAAAAATGTATCGCAAATATCATTGACTGGCGCTGATGGTTGATCTGGGTTGCTGCCAGCGTCCTAGGTATCAACCAAGTACCTTCTTTAGATGTACGATGTTCCGAGTAGCGCAGTTTTTTTGCAGTTCCGCTGGTGTTATTACAGGAAGCTGCAATTTGTTGATGTATTTTGTAAAATTCTTGGACATGGTGCCAAGTGCCCTGATGACAACGGGTATCACTGTTACATGTTTCATCCATAATCGTGTAGTTTTGATGGCTGCTGTTGTTGTTATTGTTATTTCATTTTTTCCCCTTCTTGGTCTTCCTTTCTTGCCTTCTTCTCTTTTACTCCAGCTGTTTACAGCTAAAAGCCGCCCCTCCAGCACCCTGGATCCCGAGCTGATGTGGAATCCGGAGATCTTACCGAGGGCCAGCCCCGTGACCATGACCAAAGAATACTCCTTTTTGCGAACCAGTGTCCCGCGAGGACCGAAAGTGGGGAGTTTGGGCCTCCCAGCTTCCTTGAAAGAGAAAAAAAATTCCAGATCTTCCAGAACAAGCCGGATCCGGTCGCTGGCAGATTATCGAACGGAAAACCCAGACGGAAGTGCCAGTGGGACAGTCCCGGTGTCCGATTCCTCGGGTGGGTCTCTGAAACAGAACTCAAACAGCCTGACCTCGGTTGTGTCTTCCATCAGCCTGACCCCCGATTCAGATGACCGGCTGGAAACTTTGTCCTTGGCGGGAGACAGCGTGTCAGAAATGGATGGCAGCGAAGCGGGAATGAGGCTGGATGGCAACGAAAGCGACAGCTCGACCTACAGCAGCGTGTCAGGAAGAGGCCTCACTTCCTCCAGCCCCAAAAGCAAGCCGGGTATGGCCTTCACCATCAACGGACAAGAGGTCCCGTTAGATGCTGTTGGACAGTTCCCTTCCATCAGGGAGGTTCTGCAGGCTGCCGCAACAGAGCAACGGGCTCAGGAACAGGAACAGGAAGTCAACGGGGAAGCCAGAAGCCGGCGGGACAGTATTTCTAGCAGGTAAAGCTGTTTTGGTATCTTCTCCAACTCTGAAGGTTCCAGCTTGGACACTTTTGTCCCAAAGGTGCTTTTTTCAAAAGGCAACTGGACTTGGTTTGTTTCTCCTGGAAACAAAGAAAGTTCCTTCCTGCTTTCAGTTCTGAAGGAGCTTCTTGGATGAGAAGACATTTTCCCTTGAAGATGTTCCCCTTCTCATCCAAGAATCTTCTTCAGTTCCATTCTTCTCATCCAAGGAGCTTCTTCAGTTCAGTTCTTCTCATCGAAGAAGCTTCTTCAGTTCAGTTCCGTTCTTCTCATCCAAGAAGCTTCTTCAGTTCAGTTCTTCTCATCCAAGAAGCTTCTTCAGTTCATTTCTTCTCATCCAAGAATCTTCTTTAGTTCCGTTTTTCTCATTCAAAAATCTTCTTCAGTTCTGTTCTTCTCATCCAAGAAGCTTCTTCAGTTCAATTCAGTTCTTCTTATCCAAGAAGCTTCTTCAGTTCAGTTCAGTTCTTTTCATCCAAGAAGCTTCTTCAGTTCTGTTCATTTCTTCTCATCCAAGGATCTTCTTCAGTTCAGTTCTTCTCATCCAAAAAGCTTCTTCATTCTATTCTTCTCACCCAAGAAGCTTCTTCAGTTCAGTTCCGTTCTTCTCATCCAAGAAGCTTCTTCAGTTCTTTTCTTCATCCAAGAATCTTCTTTAGTTCCGTTTTCTCATTCAAAATCTTCTTCAGTTCAGTTCAGTTCTTCTCATCCAAGAAGCTTCTTCTTCAGTTCAGTTCTTTTCATCCAAGAAGCTTCTTCAGTTCTGTTCAGTTCTTCTCATCCAAGGATCTTCTTCAGTTCAGTTCTTCTCATCCAAAAGCTTCTTCAGTTCTATTCTTCTCACCCAAGAAGCTTCTCAGTTCAGTTCCGTTCTTCTCATCCAAGAAGCTTCTTCAGTTCAATTCAGTTCTTCTCATCCAAGAAGCTTCTTCAGTTCAGTCAGTTCTTTTCATCCAAGAAGCTTCTTCAGTTCTGTTCAGTTCTTCTCATCCAAGGATCTTCTTCAGTTCAGTTCTTCTCATCCAAAAAGCTTCTTCAGTTCTATTCTTCTCACCCAAGAAGCTTCTTCAGTTCAGTTCCGTTCTTCTCATCCAAGAAGCTTCTTCAGTTCAGTTCTTCTCATCCAAAATCTTCTTTAGTTCCGTTTTTCTCATTCAAAAATCTTCTTCAGTTCAGTTCTTCTCATCCAAGAAGCTTCTCAGTTCAGTTCCGTTCTTCAATCCAAGAAGCTTCTTCAGTTCAGTTCTTCTCATCCAAGAAGCTTCTTCAGATCAGTTCTTCTCATCCAAGAAGCTTCTTCAGTTCAGTTCTTCTCATCCAAGAAGCTTCTTTAGTTCCGTTTTTCTCATCCAGAATCTTCTTCAGTTCTGTTCTTCTCATCCAAAGCTTCTTCAGTTCAATTCAGTTCTTCTCATCCAAGAAGCTTCTTCTTCTGTTCAGTTCTTCTCATCCAGGATCTTCTTCAGTTCAGTTCTTCTCATCCAAAAAGCTTCTTCAGTTCTATTCTTCTCACCCAAGAAGCTTCTTCAGTTCATTTCCGTTCTTCTCATCCAAGAAGCTTCTTCAGTTCAGAACTGAAGGAAGGAAGGAACTTTCTTTGTATCCCGGACAAGCTAAGTCCAGTTGCCTTTTGAAAAAGCACCTTTTCAACAACCATGATCTGGATGACGGAGAATCTCCATAGATGTCATGGATTCTTGCCTTGCATTTGTTTGATCCGCTAAAGAGCATCTTATTTTTTTTTTTGTAATTGGCGCAGCTTCACAAAGTGTGCATCTGTTTTGTCTCACCCCAGCATATCCATGGAAAGTTCAGTCGCAGGAACCCACGATGAGCTGCTCCAAGTCCTCAAAGAGAAGATGAGGCTTGAAGGACAATTGGAGGCACTGTCATTAGAAGCCAACGAGGTACAAAAGGATCTTCTATTTAAAAATTCATTCTCCAGAATTAAGAGAAGCATATCAATGGTCCTATAGGTTTAAGGATAAGTTATGTAATATATCGGGTAAGGAGGGTGGCATTTCAGGTCATTGTTGATAGACCTAGTCTTACCTGCAGATCTCAAAACCTCTTGAGATGGTAGAATCTTAGACTGGGAAGAGGCCATTTAAGCCCCAGGGTTCCCTTTGCTTCCAGGTGCAGGAATCCCAATGAAAGCATTCCCAGGGGGTTTAGCCTTCCTATAGAGTGAATGTGAAAATAATACAGGGTGGTTTGTGATCTTGATGGTGGTTTGGGGATCCACATCTACTATCCATCTACTGTAAAAATTCCTTCTGAAGAGGTGCCATGGACAAGATATTTGGTCTTGTGTCCAAAACATGGAAGGTGTTATAGAAGGTTTTGAAGGCCCACCTCAACCGGTTTCGATGATGACACCTCTGTCACTCTGCCTTGCTTTGATAGAAAATGTGACACCAGATTTATCTTTGTGTAGGCCCTCAAAGAAAAAGCAGAATTGCAAGCCCAGCTGGCTGCAGTCCAGATGAAACTCCAAACCCACATGGAGCATTCACAGACCAGCCAGCAGAAGCAGGACTCCCTGAATTCAGAGGTGGCTACCTTGAAGCAGTCCTGCTGGGACCTGGAACGTGCCATGGCTGAGCTACAAACCACCTTGGAGGCCAAGAACGCTGGCTTGGTTGCTTCCCATAATGACCTGCAGTTGGCAGAAGAACAGTACCAGAGACTGATGGGGAAGGTGGAGGACTTGCAGAAGAATGTCCTCGGCAAGGATAGCATGGGTGAGTAGCACACAAGCAGAGTGTCTTCAGTCCATCTGCTCTTGCGTGAGAATCCTACAAAGCCCCAAATAGATTGATTGTAACCTGACCGCAAACCACCTTCTTCATGAGTCTGTATTGAAGAGAGAGAAATCCTTTCTTAATTATCATGTCTTTGGTAGGTGGTAAGATGATGACTTTGTCAGGGTTCCAAGTAATACGCCCATAGTAAGCAGAACTCCGAGGCAAGCAGGTTCCTTGAAGAACAGGTTTATTGGACATATCATATTAGCACAGACTGGTGAAAACCGACTCTAAAAGTTCCTGCGGTTTTCACCTAATTAAACGTAAAAGTTATTCCCCCTTTCCCAAAGAATCAGTCACATGGTCCAATCAAGTGCTGTCCGGTTGCTTGGAAACTTCACTCCTCCTCTTTTCAGCCAGCTGGGGGAATGTCCTTGGTTCTCAGGGGAAACTATTTTGTTTTGGCTACAAAACCCCAGCTATCTCTATTCCCTGCTCCCTATCCCTCAACACCATTGTGGCAACGCTGAAGCCTCCGAGATGGCCTCAGCTTCAGAGCTGACAGACTTCCTGTGGAGGTCCCAAAGATACTTTCTCCAAAAGGCCACTGTATCTGAGGAGGATACAGAAGAAATTAAAAGACGCTTGCTCCTGGGGAGGAAAGCTGTGGCAAAGTTAGACAGCATACTAAAAAGCAGAGACATCACCCTGCCAAAAAAAGTGCGCATAATCCAGGCTCTGGTTTTCCCAGTTGCAATGGATGGCTGTGAAAGTTGGACCATAAGGAAGGCTGAGTGCCAAAGAATGGAGGCCTTTGAGAAGACTCCTGCGAGTCCCTTGGACTGCAAGGCGATCCAACCGGTCAGTCCTAGAGGAGATCAACCCTGACTGCTCTTTAGAAGGCCAGATCCTGAAGAGGAAACTCAAATGGTCACCTAATGAGAAGGAAGGACTCCCTGGAGAAGAGCCTAATGCTGGGAAAGATTGAGGGCAAAAGAAGAAGGGGACCGCAGAGAACGAGGTGGCAGGATGGAGTCACTGAAGCAGTCGGCGTGAGCTTAAATGGACTCCAGAGGATGGTAGAGGACAGGAAGGCCTGGAGGAACGTTGTCCATGGGGTCGCGATGGGTCGGACACAACTTCGCAACTAACAACAACAACATTTGAGGATACAGATAAACTCAAAGTGGTCTCTTATCTGGAGAGGAATTCAGAAGATGAAATGGAACACATATAAAAAGAAGAAAAAAGGGAAGTCAGAGCGAGATAAAGTGTTGAGCAAAAAGTTGTTAGAAAAATGGGATCCTAAAAAAAAAGAAAAACAGAGGAAAAACAAACAAGAACATCCAGTTGCCTTTTGGAGAAAGCTCCTTTGGGACAACCATGGAGACGAGAACGATTGAGTTTCTCCATAGACACTTCCTGTGGAGGTCGTTTCATGACTGTGGAATTATACTCTAGGAGAAGTCCATTCAGGAGCTTCTTTGTGCTTTGATGACCTGTTCCATTCCATCAGACGTCATATGGTTTATTTTAGACTTTCCCTGGCTGTGGTTTTGAAAAATATACTCCCTTGTTTGGCCTATTTTATTTGCTTTTCAATTACCTACCCTGGACTTTTCAAAAGAAGGAATAAGTGGTGGGACTCATCTCCGGGGGGGGGGGGGGGGGGGGGGGGGTGCCCGGGGGGGGGGGGGGGGGGGGGGTGTTTTGGGGGGGGGGGCAATAACTTGGTCCTTAACAACAGTAAGACCACTAGGAGTTTATAGTGGATTATAAAAGGAATAGATCAGATATCCAGCCCTTGGTTATCAATGGAGACCGAGTGGAACAAGTGGCCAGTTTTAAGTTTCTGGGTATCATCATAAAAGAGGATCTGACCTGGGGGGGCTCACATTGCAACACTGATCAAAAGGGCCCAGCAGAGATTATACTACCTGAGACTTCTCAGGAAACAACAACTGAATGAAAAACTGCTGGTGACCTCCTACCGCTGCACCATAGAGAGTATTTTAACTGACTGCACCTGTGTATAGTTTGCCAATTGCACAGTGGCAGATAGGACAGCGCTCCAGAGGGTCAACGTCATTGCCCAGAGGATCATTAGTTGCCCCCTCTCCTCTTTGGAAGAGCTTTTATAGCTCCCGCTGCCTTAAGAAAGCTCAAAACATTCTTAAAGATCCATCTCATCCTGGGCACCCTTTCTTTTTTTGAACTATTACCATCTGGCAGCCGGTACAGGGCAATAAAAACAAGGACAAATAGGCTGAAAAACAGCTTCTATCCCACAGCAGTAACTATATTGAATTCTACTGTCTAGTGCAATATTAATGCAATGTCAGGGGTTTTCAATTCAATTGTATAGAATGTGAAGGATGTGTGTTTTTGTTTTATCTTTTTATAGTTTTCTTAGGTGTGATGTACACTGAAGATGGCATTTAATTTTGTTGTACGAGGTGCAAGTGACAATAAACTAAATCAGGCCGTTGCTGTCGATAGCTACAGATGGAGTTTCATAACTCTTCCCTTCCTTTGTTTTACATTTTTCATCCTGGCTTTTTAGTTCATGATCTCCGGCAGCAGCTCTCCTCGTTACAAAGCCAACTCCAGCAGGTCGAGCTGGACCGCGCGTCCTTGACCGGTAAGCTGAAGTCATCGCAGGCAGAGATCGCATCCCTGCAGAAAGTTCGGCACTGGTACCAACAACAGCTGACTGTGGCTCAACAAGCGAGGATTCGTCTGCAGAGCGATATGGCCAACGTAAAGGTAAGCACAGCTTGCTTCTCTCCCTGCTCTCATTCAGTACCCAGACCTCATTTCCTTATGTGCGGTATTACCAGTGGGATGCTGCCGGTTTAACAACCAGTTTGGCGATTGTGTGATTCGCTGCGCACGCATGCGCAGTTTTACAATTACTAACCTTCTGTATTATCACTTGGGAGTAAAACAGCTGAGGCACGGCAATCCGCTCTGCCATGCCAATCAGCTGAGAAGATAAAGGTAAGTAAGGTGGGCGGACTGACTTGATCGTTGGAGTGAACCGGTTTGCTCCCAGCTGATTGTCAGAGTTACCAGTTCTCCCGAACCGGTCGAATCCCATCCCTGGGTATTACTGTGTTAATTCAATAGATCCAAAAAGAGATTGGCTGATTGTGGTTTCAAACGGTGTGTGTGTGTGACAATCATTGCTTTCAATGGGAAACAATTTTCTGCAGGTTTCTCTAGATGTGATGGCAGTGAGGAGGTGGAGGGAGAGGATGGATTCAACCTGGATATTATGTGTGGGAGAAAGAGGGTGAAGACAGCCTCTCCCTAATAGTTCTCAGACTATATTGTAGAGTCATAAGAGTTCAGCCTGGCAAGAGTCCGTCTATAGGTGCGAAACAATAGAAGAACTCAACTTGGAAGAATCACCCACCGCATGTCATTCTTGGTTTGGGTCCTGACACGTTTGACTCTAAGCAAACCAGTTGTAGACCAGTGAGACTCTAGAAAGAGTGCAGAGAAGAGCAACCAGGATGATGAGGGGACTGGAAGCTCAAACATACAATGAACGGTTGCAGGAACTGGGCATGGCTGGTCTAGTGAAGAGTAGGACCAGGGGAGACATGATAGCATCTTCCAATATTTGAGGGGCTGCCACAGAGAGGAGGAAGGGGGTCAAGCTATTCTCCAAAGCACCCGAAGGCCAGACAAGGAATAATGGATGGAAACTGAACAAGGAGAGATTCAACCTGGAAATAAGGAGGAATTTTCTGACACTGAGAACAATCAACCCATGGAACAAAAGTTGCCTTCGGACGTTGTGGGAGCTTCACCACTTGAGACTTTCAAGAAGAGACTGGGCTGCCATCGGTCAGAAATGGTGCATGGTCTCTTACTTGGGTGGGGGGTTGGACTAGATGACCTACAAGGTCCCTTCCAACTCTGTTAATCTGTCTGTAGAGTCTTCCATAGCCGCCACAATGAAGGCTATTCTTATTCCTCCTTGTTCGTTCCTTTATTTGGTTTATACGGCCATCCACCCATCTCACAATGGCATCTCACTTAGAGAGCTAACTCCGGGCACACTCACGACGATATAAAAACGCATGAGAGCAACCCCAATCAGCCATAAATGGCTGCTTTGAGTCTCTTCGTAAAAGGCATCTGAGGCACAGTTACAAGCCATATCGCCTTTTAACGTAAAGAAAAGAAGGCCACCAAGTATAACCCTTAATAGCTGGGAATTGATTTCTTCAGATGTCTCTAAACACAGTCCTTTCTCTCCCTTTTTCCCCAAGGCTGGACAGATGACTCAAGTCGGCCTGCTGGAACATCTGAAATTAGAGAACGTAACCCTGTCCCATCAATTAACAGAGACGCAGCATCGATCGATCAAAGAGAAGGAACGCATCGCCGCACAGTTGCAAAACATCGAGGTAAAGACGACAGAGGTTTCTCTACACAGCACAGGTTTTCTGAGCGAGGCCTGTTTGATTGACAATCCTTGTAAATCTGCATAAATTTATTTATTTATTTATTTATTTAAATTTCTATACCGCCCTACTCCCGAAGGACTCAGGGCGGTGAACAGCCAGAAGATAAAACACATAAATACAAAAATTTAAAATAGAATAAAAACGAATTAAATAATTTGGCTGAACAAATTTAAAATACCCCATAATTTAAAAACAGATTAAAATTTGCATTTAAAAAGGGGAGAAGATTTAGGCCAGGCCAGCTTGATGAAATAAAAAAGTTTTAAGCGCGCAACGGAAGGTGCACAGATCCGGGATCCTCCGTATCTCCGGGGGGAGCTCGTTCCAGATCGTAGGTGCCCCCACAGAGAAGGCTCTCCCCCTAGGGGCCGCCAGTCGACATTTTTTTGGTCATAAATACAGAGCCAGTAGTGATAAAAACTACCAGTTCGGGCGAATAGGTAGTAAAAAATGCTTTTAAAAAGTAAAAAAAAAGGTTCCAACGATCGTGTGGCACAGCTGTGATCGTCGGAACCTTTTTTTTTTAAAGCATTTTTTTACTACCGGTTCGGGCGAATAGGTAGTAAAAAATGCTTTAAAAAGTATTTTTAAAGGCCACGCCCACCCAGTCACATGACCCCCACCACCAAGCCACGCCCACAGAACCGGTAGCAAAAAAAAAATTGCATTTCACCATACCGCATAAACGGATAAGGAATCGGTTCTCAGGAATATCCCAGCCTCTAAACATTTTGTTAGATTCTAGAATGAAATACAAAAATATAAAAACAAATAGGAGGACACAGCGGGAAGGGGAAGGGGAAAGAAAAGCGAGGGGGGGTGAGAAAAGGCATTGACTTCCAACTCCCTCTGTTGCAATAGAATAAAGCTTTAACAATGGACCTCAGCTTTTTACTTTTCCATAAGAATATAAACTATGGTAGCCATTTCTATAACAACAATTTTAATCAGTAAAACCCAAAATCGAAGTTTCATTCTTTTCCACCTCAGGCACAAAGTCCAGAAGTGGTTTCCAAGTAGAATCAAAAGTTACTTATGTTCTTTCCTTTGATCCAAATGGTCAATTTAGCCATCGCTGCCAACTCCATCAACTTCTGTAAGCCATTCATCTTGAAATGCCCTTCCATTTTTGTGCATATGGTAGTCTTGCTGCCATCAACATATATAAGATCGAAGTTCCAAATTCCCCCCCCCAAGTCTTTTTCCACTAACCCCAAAAGAAAGCTTTCTGGTTTCATCTTGATCTTCGGTTTAAGAATTTTGGGTATTAAAATATGAATCTTACGTTGTGACCTAGGCCTAAGTAGTTATTACCAGACACAATCAGTCCTAAACAAACGTATTTTATTACAACAGCTGAGAATTACTTCATTCTCATTTTAGCCCAAATTAATTTCAAAACAAATCCTTCATAAACAGTCCTTTGGCCTTATCACCAACCTCTGTCTCCTTTGGCACCCTGCCAAAGGCTTTTCTTGGCAAAAGTTCAGAAGCAAGAGATGCCGACAAGAAACAAATGTAGCAACGCTGCTTTCCTACAAAGATCCCAAGAGCGGTTGCTGCTCTTTTAAGCCTTCTGGGAGGGGCCAATAATCTCCTGGCCTTACTCCCGAGTTGTCCTTTTTGCTTTAGCTGCTCTTGCCTTCTGGCAACTCTGTGCATGCACGCACTGGGAACAGGCTCCTCCTGTTCCTCTGCCTCTCTGCTGTCTGACTCTGGAGGCTCTGGAGTCCGCGCATCGCTCCCAGATGGCCCTGGCCCCATCTCTGCCTCCGACGCAGAGCCCTCGTCCGGGCCTTCCCCAGCCTCCAGGACTGGCCTGGTCCTCCCCAGCCTCCTCACTGTCCGGCTCCGCTGCCAGCTCCGTGGGCTGTTGGCGGACCACAATATCTTACTCCAAAACTTCTCAGGAACGTGCATCTCTGTATCTTCTTTCTCACTCATGCGGTTCTTATTTCTTAGCATCGCCTTGGCACCTGTTACCACCGTTTTTAACAACTTCTGATGCTTCTGCACAGGCTGACATGTTAGACCAGGAAGCAGCCTTTCTGCAGATCCAGGAGGCTAAGAGTATGATAGAAGACGACTTGCAGAGGAAACTGGAGGAGTTTGAGGACGAGAAAGAACAGCTTCAGAAGATGGCTGATTCGGCAGCATCATTGGAACAGGAACTAGAAAAGGTACAAAAGTTTTGTGCGTTGCATTACAACCAAAGATGTGTGACTCTCATGTAAAGGTTGAGGTTGATTCCTGTGATGGAATGTAGTCTGGATTCCCAGGAGGGAGGGGCTGTGTTCCAGAGGACTTAAGAGGCAACTCAGTTCAGAGACAGGACGTTGTAGCAGATAATTTTGTGTACTACGCTTAGGTCAGTCCGAAGGCGGCATAGTTCTAAGTTGTCCAAGTCCAAAATTTCAAGCCTGGTGGCATAAGTTACTCGTTACTCCCATATAACACCCCTCCTGCATGAGCTGCACTGGTTACCAGTGGTTCTCCGGGTCCGTTTCAAGGTGCTAGTCCTCACCTATAAGGCCCTTCATGACTTAGGTCCGGGATATTTGCAGGACCTTCTGCCTGCCTGCCTCTCACCGTCCTGTTCGCTCACATAGGGCCGCTCTCCTCAGGGTTCCGACGGCGAGCCAGTGTCACCTTGCTGTGCCCAGGGGTAGGGCATTCTCTGTGGGTGCTCCCACCCTCTGGAATGAATTACCTACCGAGCTCCGGACAGCTCCTGATCTCCGCTCCTTCCGTCGGGACTTGAAGACTTGGCTTTTCAAACAAATAGGCTGAGACTGATTCCGGGCTTTATTATTTACTACTAATTAATTATTTGGATTAAATTATGATTTTATTGTACTTGTTTCTTAACTTGTGTTCGCCGCCCTGAGTCCTTCGGGAGAATGGCGGCATATAAATACATGTAATAAATAAATAAATAAATAAGGTATTCTGTTGCGAGCAGAGGAGTGGAGGACTCTTCTCGTGAAATACCTCTGGACTCGCTCAATCATATTAATGTCCGATATACAGTGTGGATTCCAGGCAGATGAGCTGTATTCGAGAATCGGTCTAGCAAAGGTTTTGTATGCCCTGGTTTGCAGTACAAATTCCCCGGAGAAGAAGGATGCCTGTTTTTACCTTGAGAGGAGATCATGGTGATGGTGAACTTCTTTGTGTCCTTGGCCCAGGTCAAACTAACGCTTCAACAGCGAGACGTCCAGGTGGAGACCCTGCAGCAGGAACAGCTGGATCTCATGAGACAATTGACCTCCGCCCAAGAGACGTTACAGACCCGAGACCAAACTGTGGGTGAGCTTCAGGTGCGCTATGACGAACTGGAGGCCAGGTTGGCTGAACTGCAAGGAGAGGCCGCCTCGAAGGACGACTCCATCCGCTATTTGCAGAACGAGAAGATCGTCTTAGAGGTTGCCCTGCAGGTGGCAAAGGCAGGACAAGAAGGACTCGAAGAGTCCATCCAGCATTTGGGAGGCCACACCGAGGCGGCCTCAGATGTTTTGGAGCAGCTCAAGCAAGACGTAGCCATCAAATCAAGTCAGGTATAAATTTCTCCATTTAACCATCCCTTTTTTCTTTGGTGCTCTTAGCTATTACAGGTAATCCTCGACTTACGACCCACAATTGAGCCCAAAATTTATGTGGCCAAGCGAAGACAGTTCTTAAGTCAGTTTTGCCCCATTTTACACCGTTCTTAAGTGAATCACTGCAGTTGTTACGTTAGTAACATGGTTGTTAAGCGAATCTGGCTTCCCTATTGCTGGTCAGAAGGTCGCAAAAGGGGATCACATGACCCCGGGACACTGCAACCGTCATAAAGATGAGCCAGTTGCCAAGCGTCTGAATTTTGATCACATGACCGTGGGGATACTTCAACAGTTGTCAGGGTAGGGTAGGGTAGGGTAGGGTAGGGTAGGGTAGGGTAGGGTAGGGTAGAATAGAATAGAATAGAATAGAATAGAATAGAATAGAATAGAATAGAATAGAATAGAATAGAATAGAATAGAATAGAATAGAATAGAATAGAATAGAATCTTTATTGGCCAAGTGTGATTGGAGACACAAGGAATTTGTCTTTGGTGCATATGCTCTCAGTGTACATAAAAAGACAAGATACATTCGTCAAGAATCATAAGGTACAACACTTAATGATAGCCGTAGGGTACAAATAAGCAATCAAATCATACTAGGAAACAGAATATAAATCGTAAGGATACAAGCAACAAAGTTACAGTCATGCAGTCATAAGTGAGAGGAGATGGGTGATAGGAACAATGAGAAGACTAACAGTAATAGTAATGCAGACTTAGTGAATAGTTGTTGTGACAACTATTGTGACAACTTAGTGACAGTGTTGAGGGAATTATTTGTTTAGCAGAGTGATGGCGTTAGGAAAAAAACTGTCCTTGTGTCTAGTTGTTCTGGTGTGCAGTGCTCTATAGCGTCGTTTTGAGTGTAGGAGTTGAAACAGTTTATGTCCAGGATGCGAGGGGTCTGTAGATATTTTCACAGCCCTCTTTTTGACTCATGCAGTAGACAGGTCCTCCATGGAAGGCAGGTTGGTGGGCATTGTTTTTTTCTTCAGTTCTAATTATCTTCTGAAGTCTGGGTCTGTCTTGTTGGGTTGCAGAGCTAAACCAGACAGTTATAGAGATGCAGATGACAGACTCAATAATTCCTCTGTAGAACTGGATCAGCAGTTTGAGCTTCCTGAGTTGGCGATGGTCATAAGTCACTTATTTCAGTGCCATTGTAACCGTGAGCAGTCACTAAATGAACAAGTCGAGGATTACCCGTATTGCCTAAAACGATGGAAATTTAAATGTTGGGTCTCCTAGACTGAGTCTGTTTTCATGACTCTGCAGGAGATTTTTCTCCTTTCGTTCTTATCCAACGTTTCCTCTTTTTTGTTCTGGTAGGTGGAAAACCTGCAACAGGAAAGTGCAAATCTGAAGAAGCAAACCCAGAAAGTGAAGGAACAGTATCTTCAACAGAAGGTCCGTATGTGTTCTGTCCCCGTCCCCACAAACACAAACAGCCAGCTGGGGGTTAAAGAATTACTTGGCACACACAAGGTTCGTTATCAGGAACTTGGCAGCAATACGATAACCGTCTGCCAAGTGCTTTACTTCAAGAAGAGGGAGTATTCCTCCACCAGATAATCACCAACAAATACACACAGTTTTCAAAAACAGTCCAGCTCAAACAGAAACCTTCAGCAGATTTAGGCGTTGTACAAAGTGACTAGCCAGAAGTTAGCTTTGTCCGTCACAGAGTCTAAATGGCCACCACACTCTCTTATAAAGTCTGTGGGGTGTGGTCCAGTGACTCAGCTTAATCCCTGGCACGCCTCCTCATCTGCTGCAAACGTTTATCTCGCCTTCGTTGGCGTGGATCCAGGAACGACGTATCACCGTCATCGCTGTCATCGGAGACACCTGGCTCCTGGCCAATCTCCTCTCCCTCGGCAGACACCTGAGGCATTGCCAGAGAGGAGGGGCCTGGAGCGGGAGGCCTGGCCGGCTCCTCTCCTTCATGTTCGGAGCCTTCTTCCTCCGATGAGATAGGCTCGGGGGTCGGAGCCACAACAGTATGCGTGTTTTTTT
This sequence comes from Pantherophis guttatus, assembly GCF_029531705.1. The sequence goes on from NW_026844101.1 coordinate 2,552,844, forward strand.
CCTAAATTTTCTCACTCTTGGAAAAACTGGAAAATATGAAATGTTTCATCCATGCTTGCATCTTAATTGTCACGGTCAAATTAATCATGTCTCCCCTAGTTCTTCTTTTCATTAAACTAGACATTCCCAGTTCCTGCAACCGCTCTTCATATGTTTTAGCCTCCAGGCCTTTGATCGTCTGAGTTTCTCTTCTCTGCACTTTTTCCAAAGTCTCCACATCTTTTTTATAGTGTGGTGACCAAAATTGGTTGCACTATTCCATGTGTGGCCTTACTAGAGTTTTGTAAAGCGGCACTTCTGCTTCACGTGATCTCGATTCTGTGTCTCTGTTTATACAACCCAGGATTGAATTAGCTTGCTTGGCTGTTGCCGCACATTGCTGGCTCATATTCAAGATTCATATTCTTCTTATTGGATCTCCCAAAAGTGTTTTGGACTTGCAAATTTCGCACATAGTTACACCATTTTAAAGCAGTTGTATTATTTTTTCCCCCTGGGATCCCAACTGCCAGTTTTGCTGCGGAACAAGAGTTTGATAATCCGGTAATATTTTCCATCAAACGGTTCTGTTTGTTTCTTGCCCCGCAGGTGATGGTTGAAGCCTACCGCCGAGACGCGCTTTCCAAAGACCAGCTAATCAGCGAACTGAAGTCCACAAAGAAGAAGCTGGATGCCGAAATCAAAGAGCTAAGGCGACAATTCCTTCAGCTTCAGGGTGAGAAGAAATCCACGGAGCTGGAGAACTCCAAGCTGGCGAAGGATCTGACGCAGATTCAGCAGCAGATGGAGGAACTGGAGAGCCAACTCCAGCTGGCCCAGAAAGAACGAAACGACATGGAGATGGAGCTACAGGTGGGAAGGAAAGCTAAATTTCAGAAATCAATAGAAAAAAAACGAGACGTTTCTGTGGTTTTTCCCTCCTTTTTTTAAAAAAAATCGTTCTTTTTTTTTCATAATTAGGGGTAGATTGTAGGGGTGACACCGAAATACAATTTAATTTTATCATATTTTATTTATCTCTATATTAATTTATTGTGTTTTTATTCCGATTTCACTTTAAACTGCATTTTATTTCAATTTCATTTTGAATTGTATTTTATTCCAATGCCATTTTAAATTGTTTTTAATCAGATTTTAGTAATAATTTGTGTCTGGAACTCTGCACTTTGACATGACCCAAGGGCTAATCAATAAAGTAAACTAAACTATACATAATTCACAGTACAGGCAAGTCCTCGACTTATAACATTTCATTTAGTCACCGTTCCAAGTTACAACGACGCTGAAAAAAGTGACTTGGGACCGTTTTCCACACTTATGACTGTTGCAGCACCCACATAGTCACATGATCAAAATTCGGACGCTTAGCAACTGATTCGTATTTATGACGGTCACAGTGTCCCGGGTGTCACGTGATGCCGTTGGATGAGCTTCTGACAAGCAAAGTCAATGGGGAAGCCAGATTCCCTTAACAACCATGTGACTAAACAAATGCAACGATTCGCTTAACAACGGTGGCAAGAAAAGTCATACAATAATAAAATAACTTTATTGTCGTTGTATGTGTATACACAGTATACCCATACAACGAAATTCACTGAACACCCAAAGACCAGGCCCAACACCCATAACGATCCCCAAACACACTCCCACCCACCACAATTCTCCACCCCTAAACCACCCAAACATCCACACAACAGACCAAGTAATGCTGTCCAACAGCTCACCGATGGTAGCCCTTTAGTTCATTGTTGAGTGCAATTACAGCTCTGGGATAAAAACTATTCAGAAGACATGTGGTCCAAGTTTTAATGGTTCTATATCTTCTGCTAGAAGGCAAGAGTCCAAAAAGATTGTAAGCAGGATGGGAAGAGTCTCTGAGAATGTTATGCAACTTTCTCAAACAGCGAGATTCGAAGATGTCGTCCAGGGCTGGTAGCTGGAGTACAATGATATTCTGGGCAGTTTTAATGATTATCTGTAGAGCTTTTTTGTCCGCTACAGAGCTGCTCCCATACCATGCAAGAATGCCTTATGTCAGGACACTCTCAATGGTGCTGCAATAGTAGAACAGAAGTAGATGCTGAGATAGATGCTGAGATAGATACAATGGGGCAAACTTGCTTAACAAAATGTTTTCCCTTAGTGACGTAAATTTTGGGCTCAGTTGTGGTCGTAACTCAGGGACCACCTGTTGTTTCTCTAAGCCAGCCTTGTTCCTAAATAGGTAAGCTCACTGCATTAATTGTTTGTATGGTTTCAATTTTTCTTTCGTGCTTTTTTCCAAATTTCCCAGTCTTTGAGGTTTGACCAAGAACAGATGTCGGCTCTTGTCAAAGTAAACGAAGACTTAAAACGACAAGTGGACGAAATGCAACAAGAAACAAAGCTGTGAGTATAGCTTGCGTTGGTTTACCTGAATCTTAACACATTACCTACATCCGTTCTTAGGTAGCCTGTTTAGCCTTTTGACCATTGCAAAACTTGAAGGACGAAGTGAGGCATGTTAGGTAACGCTGTTGATTCTGTCCTAAGAATTGTACATTGCACACGCCCTCACTAGTTGGCGTGTTATTGTGACATCGTGCTTTACAACCTTGCCACCGTCACTAAACGAACGGTTGTATGTCAAAGACTACCTGTATTACTAACTGCTCACATCGCATTCGGAATCTTAGTGGACAACCAGCTAAATGTGAGCCAGCAATATGCGGCAGCAGCCAAAAAAGCCAATGCAGTCCTAAATTGCATTAACAGAGGGATAAAATCAAGATCACGTGAGGTACTAATACCACTCTATAAAGCCTTTGTAAGGCCACACTTGGAATCCTGCATCCAGTTATGGTCACCACACTATAAAAAAGAGGTTGAGACTCTAGAAAGGGTGCAGAGAAGAGCAACCAGGATGATGAGGGGACTGGAGGCTAAAACATACGATGAACGGTTGCAGGAACTGGGCATGGCTAGTCTAGTGAAGAGAAGGACCAGGGGAGACAGGATAGCAGTCTTCAAATATCTCAGGGGCTGCCACAGAGAGGAGGAGTTCAAGCTATTCTCCAAGGCACCCGAAGGCCAGACAAGGAATAATGGATGGAAACTGATCAAGGAGAGATTCAACCTAGAAATAAGGAGGAATTTTCTGACACTGAGAACGATCAACCCATGGAACAGAAGTTGCCTTCGGAAGTTGTGGGAGCTTCATCACTGGAGGCTTTCAAGAAGAGATTGGACTGCCATTTGTCAGAAATGGTGTAGGGTCTCCTGCCTGGGCGGGGGGTTGGACTAGATGAGCTACAAGGTCCCTTCCAACTCTGTTAATCTGTAATTAGCACTGAGGCGCTTCCAGGTTGAAAGGATTATCTGATGACATCACCAGGGGGGGGATCCCGAGTTGGGCTCCTTTCATGTTCCTGGCAGGAGCTGGAGTGAAAGGACGGGAGCTCGCCCCATCCCACGACACCACTCGGGTCTCGAACGCGAGCTTGCTGCTCGTTCACCAGCGTCTCAACCATTGTTAAGCGACCACAATAACCACAATTGCGAGCCATCGTGCTCCTTTACCGACTGCCCTTTGCTGTTGGGTTCCCTTTGTAGGGCCATTACCGAACAGAAGCAGAAAATGAAGAGGCTGGGTTCCGATCTGAGCACGGCCCAGAAGGAGATGAAGGCCAAGCACAAAGCGTATGAGAACGCCGTTGGCGTCCTCAGCCGGCGCCTTCAGGAGGCCCTTGCTGCCAAGGAGTCGTCCGAAGCTGAGCTGAATGAACTCAAGGCCCAGTTTTCCGAGAGCGAAAATAACCACGCTAGCCTGGTAAGCAACCTCATTTCCTTGATCTTCTAAAACCGTGGCACCCTTGTTCGAGCGGGGACACTAACCCAGAATGTGCCTCTGGCCTTCAGGAAAAGATCCGGACGCTGGAGGCGGAATTGCAGTCTCTCACCCACAGTAAGACGGTTCTCGAGAAGGAGCTTCAAGAAGTCATCTCGCTCACCAGCCAAGAACTGGAAGAATACCGAGAGAAGGTCCTTGAGCTTGAAGATGAGGTAATGGCTAAATGGCTTATTGCAGGGGTGCCAAATTCGATTTCACCGAGGGTCGCGTCAGGGCTGTGGGTGGTATTCAGCCGGTTCGCACCGGTTCGCCCGAACCGGTAGTGGAAATCACAGGTGGGCCCGCCCACTCACCCTGGCTCTATGCCATCCTATTTAGGCACGTTTTTGAGGCTGGGCGCACGCGCGGAAGGCGCACATGCGAGCAAGGCACATGCGCTGAAGGCCGGCCACATTTGTGGAAGGCAAGCACACATGCAAACCAGGCACATGTGTGCATGAAGTGAGCGCGCGGGTGGTGAACCGGTAGTAACATAATGTGAAACCCACCGCTGGCTGTGGTTGACCTCAGGGGGGCTGGACGGTGGCCGACTGGGTGAGCATGGCTAGTTTGATGCCACTCCCCAAACTGTGGCATGTTTCCTCTTCGTATTGGGTAGACCAGGACGGTTCCGTGGGCCGGATCCAACCACATTGCAGGCTGGATCCGGCCCCCGGGCCTTGAGTTTGACACCCCTGGCTTATTGAGTTGCTCCGCCGTCTGTTGTGTGGATGTTTGGGTGGTTTAGGGGTGGGGGATTGTGGTGGGTGGGAGTGTGTTTGGGGGTTGTTATGTGTGTTGGACCTGGTCTTTGGGCGTTAAGTGAATTTCATTGTATGGGTATACTGTGTATACACGTACAATGACAATGTAGTAGTAGTTGTAGCAAATTTCATTGTATGGGTATACTGTGTATACACGTATAATGACAATGTAGTAGTAGTTGTAGTAGTGAATTTCATTGTATGGGTATACTGTGTATATATGTACAATGACAATGTAGTAGTAGTAGCAGCAATAGTAGTAGTAGTTGTTATTATTAACAAGCATAGTGCAACTGGTTTGACTCCTCGATCTCGTGTGGGTTGGTTAGTTGGATATGGCCAAAGGGTTGCTTAAAACCGTTGAAGCGATTCTTGATTCTTGATAAGGAAGGACTGTAAGGAGTGAATGTCAGTGTCAAGTTTCCGAAAGATGCCCTAATTAATTCATGAGCCACGATCCAAACTTCAAAGGAAATATATTCATTTATTGGGAGCACCATTCCGGCAATACTGGGATGCAGTTAGAATAATCCCATGTAGATTTACGTTTCCCTATGACCCTGTCTCTCCCCGCCTCTCTGGCCATGTCATAAATCACATTCTCCAATTAACCACTTTGGCTGGCTGTGAAACCTAACACCCTCCTTCTGATTGCGGTCAGGAAGAATGTATGGAATTCACTTCGGTTCTGCCTCCCTCCTGCTCATGGCAACTTGAAAGCTTTGCAAGTTGACAGTCAGCACATTTGGCATTTTCCACTGGCCATGTTCAACTCGAATCCTTTACCACCACCACCCCGCCCCCCCAATTCCTGAAAATGGCGGAGCTAGCCGTTAGGGGCAATCAATCAACTCTTAGCTGACTTAGGTTGAAAACTGTGGAGTCCTTGTTGCTCTCTGAGCTGGGTTGTTTTCTTGCAAACGTTTCACCACCATACTGTGTGACACCATCAGTGTTAGAAGGGAGTGGTGTTTAGGGAAGAGGAGGAGGAGGACTGTGGGGTCCTTGTTGCTCTCTGAGATTGGTTGTTTTTTTTTTCGCAGACGTTTCATGACCCAACTAGGTAACATCATCAGTGCTAGAAGAGAGTTGAGTTTGTGTATATGCAAGTCGTTGCCCTATTAAATTTTAAAACGCAAGTATTTCCCAGAGCCTAAGGAAAGAAAGAAATGGGTCCCTGGGAATCATTCACCTACTTTATCCCTCTCGTCTTCAAAACTAAGTGTTGTCTCTAGCCATCCAAATCGTCAGTATCTTTTTTTATTTTAAATTGAGGATGCAATGCAGTGTCTTTAATAAGAAAAAAATAATTGTTTGTGTGTCCACGCAGCTTCAAGAAGCAAGAGGGTTCCGGAGGAAGATCAAGCGCCTGGAAGAGGCCAACAAGAAGCTTTCGCTTGAACTAGAACACGAGCGGGGAAAACTCACCGGCCTTGGCCAGTCCAACGCGGCTCTGCGAGAGCACAACCGCATCCTTGAAGCGGCTCTGGCCAAGAGAGAGGCGGATTTGGTGCAATTGAATCTCCAGGTAGACTTCTCCTTCTTCTTCCTCCTTCTCCTCTTCTTCCTCCTTCTCCTTCTCTTCCTCCTTCTCCTCCTTCTTCTCTTTCTCCTCTTCCTCCTCCTTCTCTTTCTCCTTCTCTTCCCCCTCCTCCTTCTCCTCTTCTTCCTCCTCCTCCTTCTCTTTCTCCTTCTCTTCTTCCTTCTCCTCCTACTCCTTCTCTTTCTCCTTCTCTTCCTCCTCCTCCTTCTCCTCCTCCTCTTTCTCTTCCTCCTCCTTCTCTTCCTCCTCCTCCTTCTCTTTCTCCTTCTCTTCTTCTTCCTTCTTCTCTTTCTCCTCCTCCTCCTCCTCTTCCTCCTCCTTCTCTATCTCCTCCTCTTCCTCCTCCTTCTTCTTCCTCCTCTTCCTCCTCCTCCTCCTTTCTCTTCCTCCTCCTCCTCCATAAAAAAAGCACTTCTCTTGTCTTTTTCCATTATTATGAAAACTTCTCCTCCTCCTCCTCTTTCTCCTTCTTCTATTTCTCCTCCTCCTCTTTCTCCATTGTTATGAAAACACCTCTTCCTCCTCCTCTTTCTCCTCCTCCTCCTTTATGAAAAAAAGGAATAGGATTATCTTGAAACTCAAAAAAAAGAAAAAGTGGTGTTATTAGCCATCAAACCTCAAAAATACACTTTTCCCAAAAGGTTTCCACAATTTTGGCCCCTACTGTAATCATGACTCCATCTGACCTCTTCCTGCAGCTTTCCGAGTGGATGGTTTTCAGATGTTTTAGACCAGTGTTTCTCAACCTTGACAAGGTTACGATGAGTGGGCTTCAACTCTCAGAATTCCCCATTCAACCACGAATTGGAGTCCTTACCTCTTAACCCAGGATTCGGACACACTCCTTTAGACCAGGGGTGTCAAAGTCAAGGCCAGGGGTCTCGATTCACCCGCGGAATGGTTAGATCTGGCCCACAGGCCGCCCTGTGGTGCTTCTGCCAGCAAAAATGGAGCTCTGTTTTCGCTCGCAGAGAGTTGCAGGAGCCGTCGCAGCCAAAATCAGGTCAGAAGCCTGTTTTCGCTGGCAGAGTGCTTGGGCCACCATAGGTGCCCCCAACATGAGTGACGTCAAGCTGGCCATGCCTCCCCTGGCCACGCCCCCCCAACGTCAAACACAACCCTGATGCAGTCCTCAATGAAATTGAGTTTGACACCCCTGCTTTAAACCCCAACTCTGGCGCCAAGGCAGGTCTTGTCCTGTGGACGAATTAAATAATAACTGAGTGCAGAAATAAACGGTGCTGTCAGGGTTCCAAGTAACACCCCCAACGAAAGAAGACTCCGAGGCTTGAGTTTCCTCAAAGTTCCATTTTATTAGAGATGTCATATTGGCAGATCTGGGAAAACCCGAATTTGAGAGCTTCCATGTTTTCCCCACCCAAAGGAAAGTTCAAGTCCCTGCCCAGCACCCACATGTCCATCACATGGTCCAATCAGGCACCATCCAACACTGGAGATACCTCCCCATCACCTCATTGCAGCTGCAGGGCACCTTGGCCTTGACTCTCTGAGAAAAGAATGTTATTTTGACTACATATCACCCATACTCTATGCAATCGCCCCCTCCCATTTTCCCACAGTAGAAAATGCGGCAGGCCTGAAGGCCCAAACGTAAAAGATGGCTTCCAGATCTGACAGGTGCATTCTCTGCTTTGTGATCTTCCCCATCTTCCAGGTCCAGGCGGTTCTAAGGAGCAAAGAAGAAGAAGATCAAAAGATGAAGCAGTTGATTCAGACTTTGCAAATGGCTTTGGAGAAAGAAAAAGCCAACGTTCTCAGTCTTAAGGAACAGGTACACGTCCTCGCTGAAAGCGTTCAGAGAGCTCGGTTAAGGACTTCTTGGGTGCTTGGTCACCTCTGGGCAGGAGGTCAAGATGGTTTACGGTATAAATGAGTGACTTTGCCCAGAATTACTGTGAACATTGAGAAGATGTGAGACTTGGAAATGCGGTGTTCTGCAGGTTGTTGTGGCCCATCGGCTGCCAGCAGAGCCAGAAGCAGAGTCAGATGAGGAGGAGGAGTTTGAGGGGGAGCCTGGGCCAGCTTCAGAGTCTTTGGAAGGCTCTGGTAAGGAAACAGCACGGGAGACAGAGGCAGAGTCGGGGGCTTCCATCCTCCCCTAGGTGGAGAGGCAGCTGTCTTCGGGGCCCATCCCAGATGTGCGTATTTGTGGAGAGGAGAGCAAAGGAAAGCAATAAGCCAGCTCTCATGGAAAGGCAGACGCTAGCCAGCCTTTCCCTGGCTGGGAAATAAATAGGAAGGGTTTGGAAGTGGCTGGTTGTCAGAGACAACCATTTGTTTCTAGTATACAGCAAGAGCCTTGGTAGTACAGTGGTCTAAGGCACCCTGTTATTAAGCTGGTTATTAAGACCAGCTGCCTGCAATTACTGCAGGGTTCGAATCTCGCCAAGGCTCAAGGTTGACTCAGCCTTCCATCCTTTCTAAGGTAGGTGAAATGAGGACAACCTGATAAACTAACTCTACTTTATTGTAAAGCAACCTTGACAGAATCTTGCAAGTTTGAAAGTGCAATTCTCCCACCGTCTCCTTTACAGCCTGGGAAAATAGGGTTCTGAATCTCTTGCCCCACCCATTATGCAGCTGTGGGCTACGCTGCCTCTTATCTGACCGTTTCCTAAGCAGCATAGACTGTCCTACAAATGGGTTGGACTTCAACTCCCAGAATTCCTACCTAACCTTCTAGTGTGGGGAGCTGACACCTGACCCCATCTGTAGGGCACCGAGGTTGGGAAAGGGCTACATTTTGCCAGTGTGGTAATGATGCAATGTGCTGTGGCAGGTTACGACGACAAAAGCAGAGTCGGCACACAACCGTCGGCATTATAAAGCTGCTGCCCTGGAACTTGGCGAGGTCAAGCGAGAGCTGCAAGCCAAAGAAGTCCTGATCGAGGCTCTCCAGGCTGAAGTCGACAAGTTGCAGTGAGTGTTTAAACCAAAAGGAAATCCTGATGTTTCTAAGGCAGTGTGCATTTGGCTGCCTTAGTTGTGTGTGAACTGTGCAAATGAGGGGAGGGAACCTTGTGTACCTGGGACAATGAGCTAGAGAGGCAACTTACAGAAGGACTGGTAGAACCTGTGGGAGGAGGAGTTAAAAGAGGTATCAGCCTGGAATCCCTACGTAGCCACAAGCGAACTAGGTCCAACTGTTGTGGTCCGCCAGCAGCCTGTGGAACTGGCAGCGGAGTCAGACAGTCAAGAGGCTGGGGAGGACAATGGGCCAGTCTTGGAGTCAGGGGAAGGTCCGGACTAGGGCTCTGCGTCAGAGGCAGAGATGGGGCCAGGGCCATCTGGGAGCGATGCGCAGACTCTGGAACCTCCAGAGGTTGATAGCAGAGAGGCAGAGGAACAGGAGGAGCCTGTTCCCAGTGCGCGCATGCGCAGAGCTGCCAGAAGGCAAGAGCAGCTAAAGCAAAAAGGACAACTCGGGAGTAAGGCCAGGAGATGATTGGCCCCTCCCAGAAGGCTTAAAAGAGCAGCAACCACTCTTGGGATCTTTGTAGGAAAGCAGCGTTGCTACATTTGTTTCTTGTCGGCGTCTCTTGCTTCTGAACTTTTGCCAAGAAAAGCCTTTGGCAGGGTGCCAAAGGAGACAAAGGTTGGTGATAAGGACGAAGGACTGTTTATGAAGGATTTGTTTTGAAATTAATTAGGGCTAAGCTGAGAATTAAGTAATTCTCAGCTGTTCTAATAAAATATGTTTGTTTATGACTGATTGTGTCTGGTAGTTATTACCAGACCCAATCAGACCCCTCAACCCCTCCTTTGAGTGCCATTGACCCTTATATAACTTCTAGCAGATGCTAACTGTGACTTGAGAAGATTCACCTAGCAACATAAATTTTGGGCTCAATTGAGGACTATCTATAGCCCATATTCGTTAATGCTGTTGGCCGGTAGTTTCTGAGAACATCGATGTTCTCAAGGTGATTTGAGTCTCTTTGTCTGTTCTAGGGCAGAAGATGGAAAGCACTCCGAGGAAGTCTCTCAGATCCAGCGAGAGCTTGTAGATGCTCGGTCCCAGCTTCAGCTTCTGCAGAAGCAGCTGGATGATCAACTGGACAAGCAACCTGTGGAAAACCAAGAGGTGAAATCTCGGTCTTGGCCTTTCCTTTCCTCCTTGATGGGTGTTTGGGCTTTATGCATGCAGTAGGAAAGCACTGAGGGAACACAGTAGAAGAAAACAATCACCAGTGAAAAGGAAGTTGGGTGGAAGGGGGGAAAGATCTGAATTAGTGAAGAATCTATGTTGCAACTTCATTGGAAATGTTCGGTGTGGGGTCCTTGGTGCTCTCTGAGCTTCCTTGTTTTCTTGTAGACGTTTCATTTCCCAAACTAGGTAACGTCATCAATGCACTGATGATGTTACCTGTTTGGGGTGACGAAACATCTGCAAGAAAACAAGGAAGCTCAGAGAGCACCAAGGACCCCTCATGTCAACCCTGAGCTACAGATATTCTCCTTCATTAATGTTCAGTGCATTCTGAAAAGGCATATCAGAGCTGGAAAAAAAACAACAGAAGAAGGACAATCCATAATTATTTAATGTTTCCCTTTAAGTGTAAAGTTTACAAGTTTACACAGGAACGTGGTGGCTCAGTGGCTAAAGACGCTGAGCTTGTCGATCGAAAGGTCGGCAGTTCAGCGGTTCGAATCCCTAGTGCCACGTAATGGGATGAGCTCCAGTGACTTGTCCCAGCTTCTGCCAACCTAGCAGTTCGAAAGCACGTAAAAAATGCAAGTAGAAAAATAGGGGCCACCTTTGGTGGGAAGGGAACGGCGTTCTGTGTGCCTTTGGCATTGAGTTATGCCGGCCACATGACCACGGAGACATCTTCGGACAGCGCTGGCTCTTCGGCTTTGAAGCAGAGATGAGCACCGCCCTCTAGAGTCAGGAACGACTAGCACATATGTGCGAGGTGAACCTTTATCTTTACCTTTAAGTTTGGATTTTTAACAGATGGGGAAAAGACAAAAGCATTGTTAAGCATTTTGTTTTCATTGTCCTATTATAGCCTGTCAGTATTTGGAATCTGAATATAGGGATCTATTTGCCCTGCCCTATATAATATGTAATAAAATTGTAGATCTGGCTGCCAGAAAATGCCTCCTGGCTCAGTTGGCACTCCCAAAGGTTGTCAGGCACTCCAAAAACCAAGAACGACATGCAAAGTTACTTCTGAGCAGTGTCCTTTATTGTTCCTCGCCTGTAGATGGAATCTTGCCAAACTCAAGCAAGCTAGTTACATCATTAAAGACATACTCTGAGAACTTCTAGGAAGAAGCTATCTTGATTCTCTTTCTCCTAACCAAACTATCTGTCAGATCCGTGTATCTGCCGTTCTTTGCGGAAGAAGGAGGGGGGGGGAGGATTTGGAGTTGTCACATTTAGTTCTTTTCCTATGTGTCCTAAGTATCTAATTTCTTGCCTGATCCTCTTTGTATAAACTTTACCCTGATTTATAACCGTTGCCTGGCGCCAGGAATGCCTGGAGAATCTTCACACCTTGGGAAATGAAAGGGGAAGGGGGGGACGAATGGATTGTAAGATGATCCTAAGAAGCTCTTCGTATCTGTTTCTCAGAGAGGCTGGTGCAATTCATATTCACACCGGCGGATGGGTCGGAATCCACATCGGAAGGTGGGGAGGGGGTTCCTAATTTCCTTTATCCTGAACTGCATGCCCTGAGGGACCCCAGAGCCTGCTTTGAGTTTTGATTTGCTTTCATCCCTTTCAGTAAACAGTTCCTTTTGAAATACAAAGTTCTCAAGCGTTCGTACTTTCTTGGAAGGCGGGGGGGTGGGGAGGGAAGCTGGTCCTCACACTATCTAAACTTTGTTGTCTCTTGGTCCTCTGGAATGCAGCCCCTCCCTGCTGGGAATCCAGACTGCATTCCACCACACCTTGAGATTACTTCTTGGAGAGAAAGGGTCTTCATTGGTTTTGAGCCAGGATCGGTAGATGGATGATTCAAATTCTTGAACAGAATTCCGTCATGGGTGATTGACTGCGAAGGAAAGCCCCCTTTGAAATCATCTGTGCTTTGCACTGAATGGAAGCCCGCACTCTTGTGCTATTGAGCTCTCCAGTCTGTCGGAAGCTTGCCGTGATTTTGACTTGTCTGTTGGTCCTTGCAGCTGGAAGACCTCAAATGGGAAGTTGAACAGAAAGAGAGGGAACTCCAGACTCTGAAGCAACAGCTGGATTTGACCGAGCAACGCAGTCAGAAGGAGTTGGAAGGCGTGCAGTTAGTTCTCCAGGTATTTTCACTGGATTCTACAGATGTTTCCCGTCCTAGGCAGGTCATTCTGAAAGAATTAAGAGGCAAAATAAGATTCCAAATGAATAAAAATAAGATCAGAGATGTTCCAGGCCTGAATTCAGATTTTTGTTTCAGACTTAACTAAGCCTGCTGTTCTAGAATCACTATCTTGGCAGTGAAGTCCCTGTTATTCCAGCAAGCCGCTCTGATGGGATAAATGATTTTAATTTGGTTTTTGGTTGGGAGTTTTAAAATTGGTTTTAAAATGAGAGTTTTAAATTCAGCCTATGATTTAATTATTTTAATCTGCTTTTAAATTCTATTTTGTAAATTGTTTTTATTATGGCTGTTCACCGCCCTGAGTCCTTTGGGAGAAGGGCGGTATATAAATAAAATAAAATAAATAAATAAATAAATTGGCAGTGAAAATTTTGCAGCAAGGTTGGCACATCACACTGAGCTGATACCGGGTTCATTTGGCCTTGGGTTCAGCGTTATTGTATGAAGCCAGTTATCGTAGTTGAAAACCACCGCTTATTACTTGGTGTGTTGTGTGAACCCTGTTGTGATGTAGTCAACACATCCTGGTGAAAATAAATATTGCCTTAATACAAGTATGTGATCTCGGCTAGTGCTCAAATTAGACTTATTGTCAACTGTCTCCAATTAGCAAACACAAAACACTCTCGGAAGAATTGAATTCCCAAAAGTAAAACTTTATTGGATACACCAATGTTGGTACTGAAGAAACGAAACCAGCTCTGGTTTCCCACGCAGATGCTTGCCCTGTTAAACAATCCTTTCTCCTTCTCCCCGCCCCTGTTTGATCACATTGTCCAATTACAAGGTCTTTTGTTATGAGAAAAAGTCCGTCTCTTTCTCAGGCACCTGCAGCGGTGACCTTGGTGGCTCCAAGCTCTTGCGATCTCTGCATACATTCTCCACATTCCAACTCCTTCCCCTTTCCCTCTAGATCGTTGGCAAGTTAAAAAGCATTAGGTTTGAAAGAAGCAAAGCACTTTTTTTGTGATGATCATTGCTTAACAATTAACAACAAATTTACATTGAGGACCTGTATACTGCATGGGTCAAATAGAGGGCTGTGAAAATATCTACAGACCCCTCACATCCTGGACATAAATTGTTTCAACTTCTACCCTCAAAATGGCATTATCGGGCACTGCACACTAGAACAATTAGATACAAGAACAGTTTTTTCCCGAATGCCATCACTCTGCTAAACAAATAATTCCCACAACACTGTCAAACTATTTACTGAGACTGTATTACTATTATTCTTCTCATCCTTCCTATTACCTATCTCCTTTTCTACTTATGACTATAATGTTGTTGCTTGTATCCTTACAATTTATATTGTTTTATTTAGTTTCCTAGCACAATTAGGTTGATTGCTTATTTAGTATCCTATGACTATCACTAAGTGTTGTATCTTATGATGAATGTATTTTTATGATGACTGTGATCATGATTTATCACTTATATCTTTTATGTGCACTGAGAGCTTATGCACCAAAGACAAATTCCTTGTGTGTCCAATCACACTTGGCCAATAAAGAATTCTATTAACAGTTTCTTGGCTATCCACACTTCCTTCTAGAACCTCAAGACAGAATTGGAGATGGTTCGGGACGATTTATCTATCACTCAGAAAGATAAATTCATGCTCCAAGCGAAAATGTCTGAACTGAAGAACAGCATCAAGACTCTGCTTCAACAGAACCAGCAGCTGAAGCTGGATTTGAAACAGGGGAAAATGAAAAAGGTATCTGGAGAAACACGGATGATCCCTCCGTTTTCATGCACGTGGATTTCCCGTTAGCCTCGATGCCAAGCCTGCAATTCAGATGACGTTTTGATCTGGAAGTTGCTTTTCTGCTTTAGCCACTTTGTGAGATTAGACTGATGAGGGACCTCCTGGTTGCTGCAGTCCATGGACTGTACATAGGTACCCTGTTTCCCCGAAAATAAGACCCAACCGGAAAATAAGCCCTAGCATGGTTTTTCGGGATGCTCGTAATATAAGCCCTACCCCCAAAATAAGACCCAGTTAAGATTGTCAGCCAGATGGATGCTTTTAATACTATATTTCCCCCAAAAATAAGACCTAACCAGAAAATAAGCCCCAATGCGTCTTTTGGAGCAAAAATTAATATAAGACCCAGTCTTATTTTCGAAGAAACACGGTAGTCCCCGACTTATGACCCACACAGTGAGATAGATATTAGTTAAGTGGGTTTTGCCCCATTTTCCGATCTTTCTTGACACCGTTGTTAAGTGAACCACTGCAGCTGTTAAAGTTATTAAGACAGTCGTTAAGTGAAACTGGCTTCCCCATTGACTTTGTCAGAAGGGGATTGCACCACCCCAGAACATTGCAACCGTCACAAATCCGTACTAGCGTCCAAATGTTGGTCCACATGGCCATGGGGGATGCTGCAAATGGTTGGAAAAACAGTCGTCAGTCACTTTTTTTCAGTGATGTGGCAACTTCAAACGGTCACTAAAAAAAATTGTTGTAAATCGAGGTCTACCTGTATTGCAGTCTCTGGATCTAAGGAGGCCCTGACTTTTAAGACCTCTTAAGTTCTCGGTCGGGGTTCCAAGTAATACACTCATAGCAAGCAAAACTCTGAGGCAGGTAGATTCAGGGGTGGGCTGCTGGGGGTTCGCAGGGGTTCGGGAGAACCTTTAGCTAAGATTCTGTGCAGTTTGGAGATCCCCCAAATCCCACTCCTGGCTGGCCCTGCCTACCCTGCCCCTCCCAGGAGTCCCCACGCGGCCCGTTTTGGATGCAGGTAAGTGCAGGGCATGCGCGGAGGCTTGGGGAGGGTGAAAATAGGGCCTACAGGAAGGTGGGAAGGCCAGAAATCGGCCCATTTCCTGTCTCCAGAGGGCCTCTGGAGCCTGGGGAGGCTGTTTTCGCCCTCCTGCATGCTTGAGGAAAGCCTCCGGAGCCCGGAGAGGGCAAAAACGCCCCCCTCCTGGTGCAGGAGACCAACTAGGCCACGCCCACCATGGCCACGCCCACCCAGCAACCGGACAGAGAACCCCTTGCTAAAATTTTTGAAGCCCACCCCTGGGTAGATTCCTCAAAGAACAGCTTTATTGGATCTATCGTATTAGCACGTATCTGGTGAAAACCCGACTCTGAAGGTTCCCGCGGTTTTCACCGAATTAAAAGTTTGTCACTTTCTCAAAACAATCAGTCACGTGGGTCCAATCACAGCACGGTCTGGTTGCCCGGTGATATCACTCTGCCTTCCTTCCGACCAGGCGTGAGAACGTCCTTGGTCCCCAAGAGAAAGTATTTTGCTTTGGCTACAAAATCCCGGCTATCTCAAATCCCTCCTCCTCCCTATCCCTCAGCTCCCGTGTGGCAACACCGAAGCGGTCAAGATGGCTTCGGTCAGGTCAGCTTCAGGGTTGACCATTCTCCACCGTTAACTGTAACCCTGAAACTCAGTTTGTTGGTTGAGGGTCTTTTGTTTTCTTTTGAAAAGAAGAAACTCAAGGGGGAGACCAGTTCGAATCCGGTGACCCCGGTGAAGATTCCCGATTGTCCTGTCCCAGCTGCTTTGCTAGAAGAGCTGCTGAAACCCTCATCAGCCGTGAGTAAAGAGCCCCTGAGGAACCTCAACAGCTGCCTCCAGCAACTCCGGTGAGTCATGTTTTTCTGTCGTTTTCAACACCAAGCATCAAAAAGGGCCACGAAAAATACGCAGACAGAATGAATCTCAAATTATGCTGAAAGTGCACACACACACACACACACCCTTCCCAGTTTGCTTAAAAAAAAATCTCCCAAGATTGCCTCCTCAGTAAAACTCTGGCAAACAGACTCTGTATTTCGGATGTTGTTGCCGAAACCTCTCGGTGCCAGGAATTCTGCATTTTTTTTTAGTTCAAGTAGTCCTCGGCTTACGACCACCCTACAGTCGAATTCAAAATGGCTAAGTGAGACGATTGTCAAGTGAGCACTTTGTATCAGGGGTGAAATGCTCCCGGTTTGGACCGGATCGCTCAATCCGGTAGCGATGGAGGCGGGTGTTTCGGAGAACCGGTAGCAAAAATCCCTGCTCCCTGCCCCCCATGCCCAGCTGAGCTGCACAATCATCAGAGGCTTTTTTTTTTTTTTAGTTTTTAAAAGCATTTTTTCTACAACCTCTTCGGCCGAAAAAATGCTTTTAAAAGTTAAAAAAAAGGCCTCTGATGATCACGCGGCTCAGCTGGGATCGTCAGAGGCTTTTAAAAGCATTTTTTTCTACAACCTCAGAGGTTCTTTTAAATGCCTCTGATGATCCCAGCTGAGTTGCCTGATTGGCAGAGGCTTTTTAACAGAAAAAAAGCCTCTGCCGATCAGGCAACTCAGCTGGGATCGTCAGAGCCTTTTGAAAGCATTTTTTACAACCTCTTCGCCAAAGAGGTTGTAGAAAAAATGCTTTTAAAAGTTAAAATAAAATGGCCACGCCCACCCAGTCACATTACCTCCCACTAAGCCACGCCCACAGAACCGGTAGTAACAAATTTTAGATTTCACCACTGCATCATTTTACGACCTTTCTTGCCACGGCGGTTGAGCGAATCACAGCCGTCGTTAAAAGTTAGTAACACGGTTTGTTCAGTGGAATCTGGCTTCCCCCTCCCCCGGACTTTGCTTGCCAGAAGGTCGCAAATGGTGATCATATAAATATGAACCAGTTGCCAAGTGCTTCAATTTTGATCATGTAACTTTGGGGATGCTGCAAAGGTCATTAAGTGGAGGAGGGAGGGGGGTCATAAATCACTTTTTTTCAGAGAGCTTGAAACTGAACAGTCACTAAACGAACGGTTGTTAAATCGAGGACTACCTGTACATGAGTGGAGGGTGGTTTTTTTTCTAAATTAATTTGAGAATCACTAGTTCTGCTTTGAAGGTTGACACGTTTTTACTGCCAATGAATATCTTTATATTCCTATAACAAAGGGTTGGAGTGAGGGGCTGTTTTCCCGATTCTGGTGGCCATCCAGAAGCACCTGGGAAATGAAGACAGATGGTCCAGCAGGATTTTTCTTATTAGCAATAGCACTTAGATTTATATACCGCTTCGCAGTGCTTTCCAGCCCTCTCTAAGCGGTTTACAGAGTCAGCCTCTTGCCCCCAACAATCTGGGTCCACATTTTACTGACCTTGGAAGGATGGAAGGCTGAGTTAACCTTGAGCCAGTCAGGATCGAACTGCTGGCAGTGGGCAGAATTAGCTTGCAATACTGCATTCCAACCACTATGCACCATGGATGGACGGAAAGGAAGGAAGGAATAGCAATATCAGTTATACCGCTTCACAGTGCTTTCCAGCCCTCTCTAAGCGGTTTACAGAGTCACCCAACAATCTGGGTCCTCCTTTTACTGACCGCAGAAGGATGGAAGGCTGAGTCAATCTTGAGCCGGTCAGGATCAAATTCCAGGCTGTGGTCAGTGATTTACCCTGCAATATTGAATTCTGATAGGCAGGCAGGCAGACATGGAGAGAGAGACAGAGAGATAGACAGAGAGAGAGATAGAGACATAAATAGTTAGCAGTATCACTTAGTCTTATATACTGCTTGATAGTGCTTTAGAGTCCTCTCCAAGTTAGCATCTTGCCCCCAACATTTTAAATTTTGATATGGATTTTAAATTGATAAATTTTAAACTATGGGCCAAATTTAATTATTTTAAATCTATTTTTAATCGTACTTTATGTATAAATGTTTTATTTTGGCTGTTCACCGCCCTGAGTCCGAAAGGAGAAGGGCGGTATAGAAATTTGAATAATAAATAAATAAAAATAAAAAACAATCTGGGTCGGTAAAATAACCTTGGAAGGCTGAGGCAATAGCAATAGCACTTATATACTGCTTCACAGTGCTTTCCATCCCTCTCTAAGCGGTTTTACAGAATCAGCCTATTGCCACCCAACAATCTGGGTCCTCATTTTACCCACCTCAGAAGGATGGAAGGCTGAGTCAAATTTTGAACCACTCAGGATCGAACTCCTGGCGGTGGGCAGAGAGTCAGCCTGCAATACTGCAGTTCTAACCCCTTGCGCCTCCAGGGGCTCTAAACAGTCGTTCCGTTTCTCTTCCGTGTTTCTGACCTTCTCTTCCGTGTTTCTCTTCCGTGTTTCTGACCTTCTCAAAGGCAAGAGATGGACAGCCTGCAGCGCCAAATGGAAGAGCACACCGTGACGGTCCACGAATCGATGTCTTCCTGGACGCAGATCGAAGGCCAGTGGACGGACCTCACTAGTAACCTCTCTGTAACTCTGTTATCTAATGAGAGCCTTCCTCACAGAGACCTCCAGGATCATAAGCCAAGCACGGACGCCGAGGAAGAGTTGGCCCAGTGATCCCCAAGGCCCACGGATTTCCCGTCAGAACTGCTTTAAGTAGGTTTAAAAAAAAGAGAGAGAGAGATAAAGTATTTATCAAAACCCCTATTTATATTTTGTTCTTAAGCCTTTTAGAGTCCTCGGTCTACGGTTCGTTTTAGCAAACGGGGGGAAAAAATGTGAAGGCCATGGCTTGATCCGACCTTTGTTCGTCGTACTTGAACAGAGGTAGAGATGGTGGGCTGGAACAGAGGGATGCGAGGTTTGCCGTGTTAAAATTTTGAGAACCGAGGATTCGAATTAGGATGGCTGCAGAGAGAAGACAAAACAGGGTCCCTTTTAGTTCCCACTTTTTTTAAAAAATATTTGCTAAACTCGTTCGGTGACGGTTCAATCCGCTTCAAGCTTGGGAATTCCGTGACTGTTACGCCACCAAATCCAGTATTTTTATGATCGTATCTTTGATTCATATTCCGACAAATCAAGCAACCAAATTGTTCGTCTCGAAAACCGCAGCGAAGCCGTTTCCAATGGCGTCGATTGATTTGGCTCCCAAGCAAATAATTTTCCCAGTAAAATGTTCTGACAGATGCTGTTTGCACATTTGTGTTGTTTGTCTTTGCAGACATCTGCAGGACAAGAGTTGTGGGTGATGTTGCTTTGTTGTGGAGCCTCTTATATATATACACACATATATATATATATATATTGGTCTTACTAAGGTGACTTCTTAAGTTTTGGTGTCCTGCAAAACGTGTTGTGGATACGGGCCCGAGAAAACTAAAACCAGAGCTTTTTAGATATTTAATTAATTCACGTATTTATCTTCCAATTGTATTCTGCCTATAAAATCCTAGTTTCTTAGCTTTAATGCCATCCCCTACCCCGTGGCTTCTTCCTGAGACTTAAACCAGGAGCCAGAACTCATGTCCTTTTTTGCAAAGGCATCTTCATTTATAATTAATCTGTTGAAATAATAGGGTTGTTTGTTTTTTTTTAAATTGTTTCTCAACAACTGACAGCACCTTTTTGTGCTCTGGGTGGAAACACAGAATTTTTACCCTGGCCAAATTGCACTGTAGGATATGCCAGGAAATAAAAGGAAGTGTGAACGGAGGACAAAAATGTAGGAAGTATTGTGATCTTGGCTGGAAGTTAGGTGAGAATCAGGTGAGGGATCTCAGCAGATACAATTGTGAAATCAGCAACTGTGAGTCTCATCCTGTGTTCATGCACATCATATTTACGGGAGCATACCAGGCTTCCCCTAAAATGCCACACCGATCTAGTGTCCTCTGTCACCTAACCTTAGTCGAATCTTATTTTATGAACCTGATTGAGGACTTCGGATCTTTAATGAGCTGTATCCTAACTGAAGATGATCACAGCACATAACTGTCATGGCGGGAAGTCTCAAATGAAGAAAACGAGAAGGTAAATGATGTTTGGAGAACAGAGAGGAAAGAGAGAAAGAGGAAAAGCAAAGGAAAAACTGGTTCCCAGGGCTAAACCTCAAGTTTAGATAACTTCACGGAGTGTTAAACTCCGTTAAACGTGATGAAGGAAATTTCGAAGCAGGACCTGACAGATGGACACAATCTATAAATTAAATTTGTTTCAACAGTCTGACCAAAGAAAGCTCCCAACTGTGAGTGGTGTGGATTGATTGAATGCGGAAGGAATGTTTTTTCCCCCCAGTATTTGTAGAAATGTCACTCTGATTTTCCTGTTAAAGCCAAGACATTTTTTCTCTCTCTAGGTATTCTGCTTTTTTTCAGAACAGATGCACACTTTGATTGCTCAGCTCTTTTTTCCAACCTGAGTTTCAATATTTTTAATATTCTGATTCTGAAAGTTCTGTGAGGCATTTTTTAATTTTTATTTTCATTTCATACATGAAGGAAAGGTGGTTTTTTAAAATTGAAAGCTTTCTAAATTTGGAGGGGAAGGAATCTCAAAATATACTTAACTATTTGACAAGACTAATCCAAAATTATCAAGACACCATCTTGAAGGCTTAATGGGTCAATTTAGACAGGTGGTAACTTTTATTATAAAGTTGGTTTTATACAGTAAAATAGCAATGATGTTTTTTTTTTGCCGCTCATATCTGTGAAGCTTATGTATCTGCTAATGTAAGCGAGAAATACGGTAGTATTTAAACACCAAAGTTAATATTACATAATGAATAATATGTATATGATC
Source organism: Pantherophis guttatus (assembly GCF_029531705.1). The sequence continues at coordinate 2,573,878 of NW_026844101.1, forward strand.
ACTTCCAGACTTTGCTGTTCCACTTAGTTCTTTGCATTTCACAAGTTTTGATTTACCCATGAAGATTTTTCTGAGCATCCTATCAACAGTCACAGCTGAATGCAATGTACGTATTATAAAATCAGATTTTTTTTTTTAAAAAAAAATACTCCTTCAACAATTTGGGGAAGGTGAAGGGACAAGAACAAGAATAGAGAGAAAACGCCATTGTGAACTAAATGAAAAAATCCATTTCTCCCGCTTCCCTTTTCCAGACCATCTTATTTATATTTCCCGTGAATTGTCATTTTGGCTGGGAAAGAAGTGTTAAGTTTGGGAATCCCTGACTCAGCAAATTTCCTCCCCCAAAAATATTTAGTGTCAGTCTCTCTTTTTTAAAAAAAGTGCTGTCATTTAATTCATGCTTCAAGAAACCAGGGCTTTCTGTTTATATTTTCAGATTAGCCAAGATCTATAAATCATTCGGACTGGTCCCTTGGTTTTTTTAAAAAAATATTCAAAATAAATAATAGAGCCTTTATGGTTACTTGCATTTTTTTAAAAAAATATATCTGTTTATTCATCTCTGGAAGCTAGATGTGACTGTTAAGTGTTTTTCTGTATATTAGCAGACGGTGATTCCGAAGGTTTAAATCTGTCATTGTTCATAGCAAATTTCTTGCAGTGCAACAATATGGTGAATATTAATTCACCTTACAGTCTTCCAGGTTATTTGGAGACTTCATCGGTTTCGTTTTCCAATCAGGCAGTCCTTGTCTCATTCTACCTGGAAAAAAAAATTCTGCTTGAAAGAAAAATACTTCTCCAGAGAGAAGCAGACTTTGAAAGATGCTTTGGGAAAACTGGCCCTTCTCTATATCAGAACTGTAATTTTTATTTTGGGGTGTGTGTGTGTGTAAGCAGCTGCACTAAGCGAAAAGGGAGCACTGATGCTAGATGTCATCTTTACAAACCAAATTAGGTCACTGACATTTCGAGTGACCGCTACATAATAAAAGTAGAAAGTTGCCTTAATTTAGAAAGTGAACTCTGGTCAAACTGTCCCATTTATAATGAGGATCTGTTTCAAAGTAGTGTTTTTCTCCCTCTTGCTTGAAAACGCAGAATGCTTACCCTCGGAGATGGAAAAAAAATTTTTAGATTCTTAGTCATAGGAATCCTTTCTGTAACAATAGCCACGCAGAGCATTCCTTTCCAAAAAGAGAATCTTATGCATATCAGTTTCTCACATGTTTTCTTGTTCCCGGCAAATGGTCGTCTGATTCTATTTAATGAGGAGGGGGAGGGGGAAATGTCATTTTCATAACATGTTTGAGTGAGTGTTCCAAAAGAAGAGTTAGATGTGTTTGATTAAAGAGTAATAATTGTGCTTTTAAAAAAAAACAGGGCATGTTAATTTAAGAAAAATCTTTAAGATACGCTAAACATCCTTGAAAGGTTTTGTGCAATAAACTATTTTTCATTAAAAAAAATATGTGTGCCCATTGCGTATTTTAACTCTATAGTGTGTATTTTATAGGAGAGGCATGTTAAGTCTACACTCTACAGCATATATTGCCTGGGATAATTTAAGTCTGATCATTTGTACCTCGAGTGGGAAGGCTGGGGTGGTTTGGTCAGTGATCTATTGATTTTTTTGGCTGCCCATTGTAATGCTCCTGCGTCCAGCTCTCCTTTAAATCTACATCCCATCAACTATACATGTAGTCCAATTCATTTAGTGACCGTTTGAAGTTACAACTGCACTGAAAAAAGAAAGTGACTTAGGGCCATTTTTCACTCTTATGACCGTTGCAGCCTCCCCATGCTCAAAATTCAGGCGCTTGGCAACTGACTCATATTTATGACGGTTGCCCCCTCCAAGGATCACACGTTCCCTTTTTGTGACCTCCTGACAAGCAAAGTCAATGGGGGAAGAAGCCCGGTTCACTTCACAACTGGGTTGCTAACTTAACGACTGCACTGCAGTGATTCACTTAACAACCGTGGCAAGAAAAGTCGTAACATGGGGCAAAACTCACTTAGCAACATAAATGTTGGGCTCCGTGGTGGTTGTAGGTCGAGGACCACCTGTACATCCTGATAGGCCCAATAGATGATCTATTAAATCCTGATTAGGTGGCTCAGTGGCTAAGACACTGAGCTTGTCGATCAGAAAGGCCGGCAGCTCGTTGGTTTGAATCCCTAGTACAGGTCTGCGTGAGCAGGGGGTTGGACTAGATGACCTTTGAAGGTCCCTTCCAACTCTGTGACTGTTAAAGAGGCCTTTTTGAATAACTGATTTTAATAATAGGGAGTCCCTTTGATTGTTTTCTGTTTCTTTGACATAACAATACAAGGAGTGACTTCTGATTAAAAAAAAAAAAACAGATCAGAGATAAAAATTGGCCAGAAAGTTGAATTTTAGTAAACTGAAAACTAATAATAATTTGCAAAGCCAGCCATTTGCAAAGGTAAATCCACTTTTGCAAACCACATGCTAGCTAGAAAGTTAAACCACCTTTTAAACCCTATGCTCGAAGAGTTAAGCGCAACGTGGCTTTGCTGGAGAACTTCGCAGCATTCTCCACTTCCGGTTGCTATGCGACTCCGCCTTACGCCACTCATCTCTTAAGCCTTTGCGTGGCATTCTCGCCGGCTTCAATCGGAAACCGGAAGTGTTTCCCTCTTGCGACTCCTTTCTCTGCCCCGCCTCCTCAAGCCGTTGCCAGGGGCAACCGAGCCGTCACTTTCTCAAGGCGAGGGGTGGGAATCGTCGGACAAGATTGGACTACACCTCCCATGCTCCGCAGGGATCATGGGCTTTTTCTCCCATTCATTGGCAGAACTCAACCATCCGATTTCCCGCCATGCAGCGCGGCACGTGTGACGTGAGCACGCGCGACCCCCACCTCCCTCCCTGCGTGTGACGTGGAGGGCCGCGATTGGTCACCTCGGCGCCCCTTTCAAACTCCTGAGCGCGCGCGCGAGAGAGAGAGGGGCCCGCTTCGCCGTCGAGGCCAACCGGGGAGAAGTCAGCGCCGGGCCTCGAGGCGGCGGCGGCCTCCTCCTCCTCCCGAGCCCCTCGGCGGGGGGAGCCGAAGAGAGAGCCGATGCCTTCGGCGCGGCCATCCCCGCGCGCGGACGTCCGTTGGAGGGGTCGACAAGGGGGCGGGGCCTGGAGTCGCCGCGAGAGCCCGTCTGCGCCTGCGCGGACGTGAGGAGAAGGAAAGCGCGAAGGACGCCGGGAAATCCCTCACGAGGTACCGCCCGGGGTTTCTCCTCACCCCTTGCCGAGGCTGCTCTGCGCCTGCGCAGTGGCGTCCGTCGGCCGGGCAAGCGATGGAGCGCTGGGTGTCGGCCGGCTGGTCAAGCTGGGCCGGGTTGTGGCGGGCCGGCTGGGCCGGTTGGCCCGCCTGGGAGCTACTGGCCGCCTGTGCTGTTATCGGCGCGCTGGGCTGGCTGCTGCGGGTGCTGGAGCGAGGCCCGCGCGCGGGAGGAGGCCGAGGCCCGAGTAGGCCCAACGCGACGCCTCCTGAGGAGAGGCCTCCGCGCTGCCTCGACCGCTGCGACGGAGGTGAGAGGCCTTTCCCCGCGGCTGCCTTCCCGCTCCTTTCTCCCGCCGCCGCCTCCTCCCTGCCAGGTAGGCCGCTTGGAGGCGCCTATGGATTCCCCCCCCTCCCATGCAGGGGATGATGGGAGCTGGAGTCCCCAAGCGCCTTGGATGAAGGGGGGGAGGGTGTCTTGCGATTCGAAAGGGAGGGGTGGGGAGAGAGAGAGATTTGGTTAATCTCAAGAATAAGGGAAGAGAGGGGAGAAAAATGTGGGGATGGGAGACCACCAGGTAATCCTGGAGCAGCAGGAAGGGAGGCGAGCGGAAGGGAGGCCTGGATGAAGGGCCAAGGCTGCTCTTCTCCTAGGGCTTTGGGTTAGCTTTCCTCGCCTTGCCTGTCAAAGGCATCCGACCATTTGGGAAGCCTCTGTGCGTTTCATACAACAACAGAGTTGGAAGGGACCTTGGAGGTCTTCTAGTCCAACCTCCTGCTTAGGCAGGAAACCCTACACCACTTCAGACAAAGGGTTATCCAACATCTTTTTTTAAACGTCCAGTGTTGGAGCATTTACAACTTCTGGTGGCAAGTTGTTCCACTGGTTAATTGTCCTCACTGTCAGAAAATTTCTCCTTAGTTCTAAGTTGCTTCTCTCCTTGGTTAGTTTCCACCTTCTTGTCCTGCCCTCAGGTGCTTTGGAGAATAGCTTGACTTCCTCTTCTTTGGGGCAGCACCTCAAATATTGGAACACTGCTATCATGTCTCCCCTAGTCCTCCTTTTCATTAAACTAGATGTACCCAGTTCCTGCAACCGTTCTTTATATGTTTTATAAGCAGGGGACACACACACACACACACACACATGCTCTATACCTCATTTCTACTATTTTAGAGTTTTCCTGCCAAGCATCTGAAAGAGAGCCGTTGTTCCCAGCCCTAACCCCATCTAAGGTTCAAGGAGAAACATAAAGGTTTTGTCGCGTGGCGTATCACAACTTTTTTCCCCCCTTTGCTAAATCGGGGGGTGAGGGGTGGGCATGGCCATGGCCAGCATGTGACAAATCCGGCCCGCAGCTCGTGAGTTTGACACCCCTGGTTTAATGGTTAAGGCATAGAGCTAGAAAGCGGGAGACAGTGAGTTCTAGTTTTAGCCAGGAAAGCCAGCTGGGTGACTTTGGGCCAATCACTAGAGTCTGGGAATTCTAGTCCTGCCTTAGCCATAAAAGCTGGCTGGGTGATTTTGGACCAATCATCAGGAGACTGGGTGTTCTAGTCCTGCCTTAGCCATGAAAACCGCCTGGGTGACCTTGGGTCAGTCCCTCTCTCTGCCCAAACCACCTCACAGGGTTATTACGGTGAAAATAGGAGAAGGAAGATGTGTTGGATATGTTTGCTGCCTTGAGTTTTTATAAAAATAATAAAGGCAGAATACAAATAAATAAATAAAATACACGCTGAATCACACACTACTATGAAAAACGTGGCATAAAATTATCCTTCCTTTTTCCTCCTCCTTTCTTGTTTCTTATATCCCGCAGCGCCCAGGACCAGCTATCAATTGCAAAAAGATAGCAATTATGACATCTGATGCAACTACACAAATTGCATCATTTGCCAGTTGTCAGGATGCCTGTGCCCTCACTTGCCCCCCACCCCTCCTGTGGATTCCCATGCTATATTTATTTTGGGTATGAAGCCTCTGGGGATGCACAGACTATCACTATGTGGGCAGATGGGGCTGCCCAAATGTCAAGTAATTCTGAGGAGCTTCATATTTAAGGGATATTCACATGGAAATGCAGAATTTTTAAAGAAAAAAGAAAAGACACTCCATGGTAGTTCCAATTTAGATTCTTAGGCTCGCTAAACACAGTTGTTTAGATTTGGTAACATACAAGTATAATAAAGAAAAAAAGCACCAATGCATAAAAATAGTTACAATATTTCTGTTCTCTTGTATTTGTTTTGGTTTTACATCAAAGCCGGTGCTTTTTCTTGAGAAAGCCAAACATGCTTGGATATAAACCCAAATCCTAGTTCCCTGGTGAAATTAGATTAATTAAAGCATTCCTAATAAATATTTATTCAGGCTGCTTGAGTCACTAGCAAAGTGTTTGCTTTCTGGATGTTGATTTTGCTGTTGCACCTGATGTGATCGATGACATGAAAGCAATACGTATTTATATATTTAGATTAAAACTATTTTTGTTGCATGGTATTCTCCATTTGTGATCAACAATAATAAAATTTGCAAAGATGTCAACATATCTTAAGAGTATTCAACTTCCGTTGAATGCAAAGATGTATCTCTAGTCCAGAGGAACTGTTTCAAGATGATTTGAGATTTTGGTTAGATTGTCTGAAGTATTTAGGCTTCCCAAGAAAGTACTAAATACATGTTAAATGCATCAGTGTCTTCAATTTGAAACAATACAGAGGAAAAAAAAATCCCTAAAAGAATCTTATGGCAGGAGGACCGATTTATTTTCCATTTTAAAAGAAACCAACTCGCTTTCGAAATCCATGATTTTTGGAGTTGGTAGCAATTTTTCTATTCTAAAATATTGGTAAAATTAATATATCCAATATTCTTACTCCACTGAAACGTTCTGTTTATTTATGTCTATTTCCAGTCTTCAACGGCAGCTTTCCTTTTACGGTTGAGATTTTGCTCTTACTTCGTTCTATTTTTAAATAAGGGAGCAGAAGTGGATTTAAGCATTCTGCCAGATGCTTAATGATTAAGATCTAGAATAATTCTCAGCATGCTTGCTGCTAACATTAGATCCTGTGCTAAAAGAGAAATAGATTAAAGGCATCCATTAATGATCTAATCTGCTTTTTTTTAAATACTACAATAACTTTGAAGATTGAACATGTTTAATTAATTAGTTATTAAATATATTTCAATCCAGCTGTAACTGAGCTTATCAAACTTGTCTTATCTAGAAGGGTTTTTTTTTTCCTGAGTCTTTATGATGTCCATAAGTGTGCACAGTGCTTTAGGGGGTGTCTAGCCCCATTAACATGATGGCTGGGGAATTCTGGGAGTTGAAGTCCTTGCATTTTGAAGTTGCCAAGGTTGAAAAACACTGATCCAACCAATGTGGAACATAATGGACCAATACGTCTTTTGACTCTGCCTATATTTGCGTAGCTTTTTAACCATACAGGTTAGCCCTCAACTCACGATCACAATTGAGCCCAAGATTTCTGTTGCTAAGCGAGACATCTGTTAAGTGACTTTTGCCCCATTTTACCACCATTCTTGCCACAGTGGTTAAGGAATCACTGTGGTTGTTAAGTGAGTGACACGGTTGTTAAGTGAATCTGATTTCCCCATTGATTTTGCTTGTCAGAAGGTGATCACATGACCCCTGGGACACTGCCACCGTCATAAGTGTAAGTCAGTTGCCAAGTGTCTAAAAGTTTGGATGCCGCAAGGGTCGTAAGTGTGAAAAATAGTCATAAGTCACTTTTTTCAGTGCCGTTGCGACTTGGGTTGCTAAATGAACTGTTGTAAGTCGAGGACTACCTGTACTTCTGATGTACTTGAACTTTTTTTTTTTTTGGCTTACAGGGAGGATAACAATGGATGAAATCTTCTCCCGATTAAAACAACTGACCCCCGATGAGCTGAGAGACGAGATCATCAAAGCTGGCCTGAAATGCGGGCCCATCACCCTGACCACGAGGTCCATTTTTGAAAAAAGATTGGCCCAGGCTTTATGGGAACAGCAAGGACCCTCCGAGGCCACAGCTCCCTTTTCGAACGGCGTCCCTGGAACTGCTGCAACTGATGGGAATCAGCCAGAATCTGGAAAAACGAATGGCCACCTTGCCTCCCCTCCCGAGGAGGGTGATTTTGGCTACAGCATGGGTCTGAACCCTCCCGAGGAGGAAGCGCTGCTGCGTGACGCGAACGGCGCTCCTGTTCGTTCCCAGAATCTCTCCAAGGAGCCTCTGCTCTACTACGGGGTGTGCCCAGTGTACGATGACATATTGACCAGAAATGGTAAGAGTTTCTTTTATAAATACGCTTGAAATTGGTCCCTTCAGGGCCTCCTTCGTTGACGGTGTCTTAATAACCATTCATTTAAATGTCTATGGAGATTCTCGGTCCTCCAGGTCATGGTTGTCCCAAAGATGCTTTTTTCAAGAGGCAACTGGACCGTTCTTTGTTTTTCTTTGAAGACGTTTCGCTTCTCATCTAAGAAGCTTCTTCAGCTCTGACTGGATGGTGGGGAATGGAAGGATTGATAGTCCTTGGCAGACAGCTAGTCATTTGAATCCTTTTAGATCAGGGGTCACCAACCTTTTGGACCTCAGGGACCACTAAATTCATAATTTTAAATCCCACGGACCACTAATATGATCTGCCTAATGACCAGATGGGTGGGCGTGGCTAGGTGGTCTTGTGACTGGGTGGGCGTGGCCAACTTGATGTCACTCACATCGAGGGGCGCCTCACCAGCCTCTCCTCTCCTCGCCCCTCCCCTCCCAGCCACTCCTCGCCTCCCCACCCGGGCTCCTTAGGGCCCCAAGAGGAAGCAGTTGTTGGAGCTAAGCAGCCACCACGAGAAAGAGTTGGCACAACAGCTCAGTTCAAATTGGATCTGACCGAGAAGGAGGCTCAGCAGAAGCACCTCATTGAGGACTAGGAGCATAGGCTTTCCAAGCAGAGGGAAGACCTGCGGGGGTGCAAGGCCAGGTACCAGTGCCTGGAGATTCAGCCGGCTGAGATGGTCAGTCAGTTCCATGCCATGAGGCAGTCCCACTGGAACAAAGCCCTCCGGCTCTTCGCCACCAGCGGCACTTCCCTCCAACCTTCCCCCAAAGCCCTGCACCAAGAGGCTGAAGCAGACCCCAAGTTGGAATTTCTGCCCCTCTCCGACCCACACAAGAAGACCCCAAAGGGGGAGACTCTCTGCAGCAACAGAAATGTTCATTGCACGTATCCGGCCGAGGGGCCGTAGTTGACTCCTGATTTAGTGCAATATAAAAAATGCAAATAATTTTTCTGCAGACCACCAAATTTTTCTCGCAGACCACCAGTGGTCCACAGACCACCAGTTGATGACCGCTGTTTTAGGGGGTCCTTGAGGCCACTTGGAGGTTGATATGACCAGCTGCCTGCAAGGAATATAAATCCTTCCATTCCCCACCATCCTGTCAGAGCTGAAGAAGCTTCTTGGATGAGAAACAAAATCAAAGAAAAAACAAAAAAGACCAGTTGCCTCTTGAAAAAGCACCTTTGGGACAAGCATTCATTTAGTGGCCATTTAAAGTTACAATGGCACTGAAAAAGTGACTTATGACCGTTTTTCACACTTAAGACTGTCACAGTGTCCCCATGGTCACGTGATCAAAATTCAGACACCAGGCGTGACTCATATTTATGACGCAGCATCCTAGGGCCCTGTGGTCACCATTTGCAACCTTCCCAGTCGACTTCCGACAAGCAGAGTCCATAGGGGGAAAACCATGCACTGCTTGATTCACTTAAAAATTGCAGCAATTCGCTTAACAATAGCCAAGCAGGTCATAAAATGAGGCAAAGCACACTTAAACATCCACCTTGCTTGGTGGATGGAAATTTGGGGCTCAGTTGTGGTTGCAAGTCGAGGACTAGTCGTCCTGTAAACACATCTTTTTCCCCCCCTGATAACTCTTGACAGCATCTCCCTGAAATTGGGCAGGCTGCTTGGTGCCGATGGATCTTGCAGTCCCAGCAATATCTGACTTTCTGCAGCACGACTGCGAGGACAGACAGCAGACGGTTAGCTGCCTTAAGAGTCCGAGACTCCTTCATGTGAGACAAATGGCAACGAGGCTTAATAGATGGCTTTCTTACAGCCAGCAAATGAAAAATTCAACAGGAGGGCATTGATTTCCCGCGCTTAATGTGCACCCAACGCCAGTGCGGTCAAATTACTTGAGAAGAAATGGCCGCTGGAGGAGACCTTTTAGTGTGATAGCAATAAATACTCGGCATAAAAATAGCAGTGCTGCATTTTTCAAGGATCGATACTATTTTTTTTTTCCAGGGATGTGGTACCCAAAGCTTAATGTTTATGGATTATGATTTTGAATTTGTTTGGTGATTCATGTGTGCCCCCTCCCCCCATGCAAAATTGGAACATTTGGGGTACAAAAATACTAGGGTGTATGTCTTTCTTTACCAAAGAGATCAGCTGGATGTATTAATGATGATTTAGTAGAGCTTTTAAGAGGAAGGAGATAATTCTGCATGAATCTTGAGCTTGCAAGGTGCCTCCATCCCTACCCACCACCACCTTGCTTGTTTTTGGAATCACAAATATTTGTTTCTCTTGTTAAAAGGAACCCAGCTGTTTGTTATATCCAAAACTGGCAATCTTCAGTTTGCTGAATTCAGGGATAGCCCCATAGGCTAAGTCAGGGATCTACAACCTTAAACACTCAAAGAGCCATTTGGACCCATTTCCCATAGAAAAGAAAACACCGGGAGCCACAAAACCCTTCCAGTGCCTGACTATTTCTTGAGCAGCCACAAAACTAGCCTATGTAGTTGAATTAAACGTTCTGTTTTCTTCAGAAACTTTTCTTTTCATGGATTTATCCATGGTTGGCTGACTGGGGGTTGAAAAACTCAATAAATCGTGTGCCGGTGGGTGTCGCATATTGGCGGTCGTGACACATATTTTGAGTGACAGGGAGTCACAGCAGAGGGGTGAAAGAGCCATATGCGGCTCCAGAGCCACAGGTTGCTGACCCCTGGGCTAAATCCACCTTGCCCAATTTTTCCAGGAACACGTGCTTTCTTGAAAGACAGTCTCCTTCCAATTCTTAGCTCTTACCTTAATTGGCCCTTCAGGCTGAATTCCCAATTCTGTATTAAGGATCGGTTTGTTCCAACAAGATAAGATCAAGCTGTTAATTACAACCTGTTTTGGAACTATAAAATCTTGAGCAGAAATGGAAGCAATAACAAGGACCCAGAAGATGCAACAGATTCTTTGAGGCTCCTTAAAACAGTGCCGGAGGACATCAAAACATATACTGTAAATCTAATCGCTTTTTTAAAAAAAATGTTGTCTCTGACTTGGAGCCATGATTTTAAGCAAATTAAGTTCCTTTCAAAAGGTTGTTTAGTTTTGCAAGGAACAAAATTGACTTGCTGATGAAAAAACAACCCCAAGTTGCATCATAATCTTAGGTGATTTTAACTCGAGTTAGCAGTTGTTTTCCAGTATTGATGGTGTGTCCTGCGGCTTTAATGTGATACTTCTTTGCAGTTTTGATTAGAATTGATCAGTTAGGTGGAAGGCCCTGGAAAAAACAAATTGCAGAGGTTGTTCTGTGGTATCACAGTTATTCCCCCCAAAGTAAAATTCACCAAAAAGCAGATTTGCTGTAATTGATCTGAGTGTTTTCTGCTGTAAATTGCCATCTCATAAAGTAGCTAAACAGGATTTGGGATTAAAAATTGAAGGACAGATTTCTGTTTTCATCGGAAATGAATTTCCTTCACTGCTGTTTTTTCCCCCCCTCCCAGAAAGGGTACATGTCTATGAGGACAAAAAGGAAGCTTTGCAAGCTGTAAAAATGATTAAGGGGTCACGTTTTAAAGCGTTCTCAAACCGAGAAGATGCAGAGAAATTTGCGAAAGGCGTCTGTGATTACTTCCCGTCTCCAAACAAGTCTACCATCTCTCTGTCTCCTGTCAAAGTCTGTTCGGTCTTCGGTAGAGGTAAGCGGGAGGCTTAAGTGTGTTCCACAAGGGCTTTTAGAATTAAATGGCTTTTAGTAAAAGGTAAAGATTCCCCTCGCACATATGTGCTAGTCGTTCCCGACTCTAGGGGGCGGTGCTTATTTTTGTTTCTAAGCCAAAGAGCCAGCGCTGTCTGAAGACGTCTCCGGTCATGTAGCCGGCATGACTAAACACTAAAGGCGCACGGAACGCTGTTACCTTCCCACCAAAGGTGGTCCCTATTTTTCTACTTGCATTTTTTACGTGCTTTCGAACTGCTAGGTTGGCAGAAGCTGGGACAAGTCACAGGAGCTCACCCCGTTACGCAGCACTAGGGATTCGAACCGCTGAACTGCCGACCTTTTGATCGACAAGCTCAGCATTCTTAGCCACTGAGCCACTGCGTCCCTAAGTGCCTTTTAGGCTGCTTTAAACACCTGACCATTACTATAGAGAAGGATGAGCTGTGCTTTAAAAATGAACTTGCAGGGTTGTGAAAAAAGAGCCACCTCTGAATCTTGAGAGCAGCTAATAGAGGTGAAGTCAGCAGTGAGAGCTGCTTCGTAGGCTTACCTTCTAAGTGTGTGTGTGTGGGGGGGGGGTAAGAATGCTGAAAGCGTTTAATCCTATTACAGAGGACCACGGATGCTTAAGCTTTAATTTTTAAAAATTAAAAATTCACACGTTAAGTGGACAAATGAAAACCAAAAGCTCTAACGGGTGCCATTTCAGACCTTTGCATGTAAGAAGTAAGTTTGCATTTTGCCAGATGCCAATGTGCATTTTTTTCAGCTTGTATTCAATCAGGAGCGTGCACCATGCTATTTATATCTTTTTAACAGATGGTTTGTGCTCTCCTGAACTGGAAACGGTCAGTAAAGAAAGAGCCAACAGTTACAAAAGCCCTCGTACCCAGGACCTGACGGCAAAGCTTCGGAAAGCCGTGGAGAAAGGAGACGAAAGTGCTTTCTTAGAACTCATCTGGAGTAATCCTCGCTATCTCATCGGCTCTGGAGACAATCCGACAATTGTCCAGGTAAAAAAAAAAAAAGGTGCTACGGCCACTCTCAGTTGCAGGACAAACACATCCCCTTTTTCCCTCCTCTCCCCTCCAGACATGATTGTTAAGGAAATGTGTAGCTGCCTTGTGGGTCTGTCTTGGCATCAGAGCAGTTTATTTCTTTATTCGTATCCCACCTTATCTTTACAAATAACTCAAGGTGGTGAACCTACCTAATATTTCTTCCTCCTATTCCCCCCCCCCCCACACACACACACCCCAACCCTGTGAGGTGGATTAGTCTTAGAGAATGAGACTGGCCCAAAGACAGCCAGCCAACGTTCATGCCTAAGGTGAGACTAGAACTTCCAATCATCTGCTGACTGGCCCAAAATCACCCAGCTGGCTTTCATGCCTAAAGTGAGACTAGAACACCCAGTCACCTGGTGACTGGCCCAAAATCACCCAGCTGGCTTTCATACCTAAGGTGAGACTAAAACTCCCACCTGGTTTCTAGGCCAACACCCCAACCAATACACCAAACTGACTCCAAATACACCAATTCGGCGTGACATCCGGTTTCTCCTCATCAACTAATTTTGAGGCTGATAGCAGAGTCTGGGAAACAGCCCCCCAGGAAAAAAGGAAGTTGGGTTTATGCTGAAATGGAAGAATCCAAAAAAACCCTCTGTTCTTTTTCTAGGAGGGGTGTCGATACAACGTCATGCATGTGGCAGCCAAAGAGAATCAACCCGGCATTTGCCGGCTGCTGTTGGACACTCTGGAAAACCCTGAATTTATGCGGCTGATGTACCCTGACGACGACACCGTCATGTTGGAGAAGCGCATCAGTTACATAGTGGATCTTTATCTGAACACGCCAGATAAAATGGTGAGCCTCCCTCGGTTTTCATGCTGAAATATTCGCAGTAAACCCTGTTCCTTTCCAAGGGCCATCTCGGACAGATTCAAAGATGCTGCCGGACACATCTCCGCTTAGAACCAAGGTTCATTCAGTTTATTTATTTATAAATACATAATGCCATCCATAGGAGTGGTGGTCTAGAGGTGGAGTTCTGATCCTACGTAGAGGCAGATATTTCTCTTTCTTGGCACGATGAGGCTATATCTGCTGAACAAATCTCCGTATTGGTGACAGGAAGGGCATCCGGCCATTAAAACACTCTGCTAGTTCCATTCAGTCGCCCAGACTCCACCCCGCAAGGGATGATGGGGTCATTAAAAGACGATGATAATGCGACCCATCCTGCTGTCCAAAGCAACTCAGGTTTAGTGGGACCATTCGCATTTATCCTAGGAAATCAGCGAAAGATAGCAGTGGTAAATTCCCTCTGTGAATTTGAGTGGAAAAGTGCTACTCATTTCAGTTGGATTCTGCCCGATACAGTGTTCTCCATAACACCAGATGTCACTGGAAGGCAAAACATAACTGCCTCTCACTTACTTTGGCCATGTCGTGCGGGGGAATTCACTGCAGAAAGCAATTATGTTTGGAAGTGTCAGCGGTAAAAGGAAACCAGGCCACCAAAGTGTTCTGACCCGGCTCCCAAACACGGCAAATCTTCTGAAGTTAAATCAATGATTCCTTTATTAGGAGCGCCAGCAGCCCCGGCAAAAAGTTTCTCTCTTACCGCAGACTAACAAGTCTGTCCAGCAGGGAGATGAATAGTTGTCTGCCACACCTATTTATCTCCGCTCCCTGCCTTTTATCCCCAGAGCTAGGCTAAGGCTTCGCTAGCAGCGGTGGCTCTTCCGTCCCAAGGACCGTCCCATAGATTTCCACTGCTCTCCTCTCCTCTGCCTTCTGCGCATCCCTGCTTCAGGCACTGGACCCAGCTGTTCCTCCTCTTCCTCATCAGCCACCTTCAGACCTGGGGGCTGTTGACTCTCCATTTGAGGGCTGATGGACGGCCTCTGTCTCTATCTCTGACAGCTCCATCCCGTCTTCTCCCTTGGAGCTCTCAGGTTACCTTGATGCTGGCCCTGACTCCCATGCCTCCTCCTCCTCCTCATCCGATTTGGCTGCTGGAGGGGCCGGCAGCCAACAGGCCACACCACAAAGAACACGGTGGCTGGACACCATCGAAGCTGATCCCAGCCAGAGCATAGAACAATTGAAAGAATTAGTGCGAGATTGGAAGATGTGGAGAGACCCAGCCCACAGAATCGCCAAAAGTCAGACATGACTGAATGGATAATATCATCAATCTAAGCACAGGCCTGGAAATATGAAGGAGAGTTGTCTAATATCCACTCATTTTTGGCTTCCTGCATTCCTTCACTCGTTTCTACCAGCCTCAAGAATCCATTGCTATTGTCCCTAAAATAGTATTTTAGAATAGAAACAAATTTTGGGAGGTAGAAAGCAGATCCGCCCAATCCGCACAGGAACAGTGGATAATAATGGATTATTCATAATGTTTATTTTTTTGTAGGTATTTGATACTCCGCTGCACTTCGCTTGCAAGTTTGGGAATCCAGATGTGGTCAGTGTTCTCGCTTCCCATCCGGGCATCGTAAAGAATCCAAAAAATAAATACAGTCAAACTCCAGCAGATGTAAGTCACATTCAAAGCATGTCGTAAATGTCTTGATTTCACATTAAAAACACTTTACACCTCAGCAACTTTAAGACATGTACATGTGGATTTCAATTCCCAGAATGCCCCGGCCATGCAGGCTGAGGCATTTTGGGAGTTGAAGTCTGTCAGATTATTCATGAACTGGCAGAACACATGGTAACTAGGTCAGCCAATAAATAGGCATAGCAATTAAGTCAGCCAATTGGAAGCTGAGACAGACTGGAGCCAGGGCGTGTCTTAGTCTGCAGCTTCTGAGTCTGTGCAGAGGATTGAAACTGAAACCAGAGTGTGTGTGCTTGTCTGCTCTGCTGAAATGAAACTAACTGTTCTCTCCTGCCTTGTGTTTTGCTTGTAAGAGGAATCTATATTGGTATTGTAAAATTTACTTCATCTGTTATTATGTATATAAAGAGAAGTTAATGAATCCTGCTGAATCAGTTATCTGTGTGTGCTTCTGGATTTGATTTTTGCAAGAAACTCTGAAAAGTCCACATGTCTTAAAGTTGCTGAGGCTTTTGAAATGCTGCTTTATAGATCGGTTCCCCTTTTAAGTACAAAATACGAGGCAACTTAGCTTAACTAATACACCTTACGCCTTCTTGCCTAACAGGTCATCTGCGAAAGGAGCAAAAATAAATCGGCGGATCTGAAAACAAAAATCAGGGAACACTTGGAAGGTTTGCATTTCACATTGGCTGTCTACGGGGCTTCATTCTACCACATCTGCTTTGGGGCGATTCGAAAAGCAAATGGCACAACACAAGACCCAAAGGATATTTAGTGTAGTTTTTTTTTTCTTTTTGACTGATATCAAACCTAGCCGTATTGAAGCAAATAAATATTTTAAAAATTTAAAAATCTGCAGGCAGTGATGAAGTTGAGAAATATTTCCTACACCAACAGCAGAGATGGGGGCAGATGTGTAGAAAATTCTACCAGTTCCTCGGAGGCTCTCCACCTGAATATTCCCTTTTGTTCCTTTGTGAATCAGGTCAATGTTACGTGCCCCTCTTCAGAGCGGAAGATAACGCCACTTCGCCCATGATTGGCGCCCCCTGGTCCCCAGATCAAACTGACAGCAGCCCGCTCGCTTCTTTGCCCAGATACCTCGGCAGCCCCAAAGATCCAATGCTGACAGTGAGGGCTTATGCAGGGCCACTGAGTCCTTCCAAGGTAAGGAGAGCAAAGAGGCTCTTCGCTGAAGCGCCTTCTTCCGTTTTTGATGTCGTATTGCGAGACTGTGAGAAGGAGCAGCATGGCAGCCTAGTGGTGAAGACTCTCGCCTCCCACTCGGAAGGTGGAGTGTTAAATCCCAGGTGTTTCTCAGGGTGCAAAGAGAAAATTGCTGTGAACACCATGTAGGTGTCAGGAAGGGCATCCGGCCAGTAAACGCTCAGCTCCATCCAGTCACCCGACTCTACCCTGAATTAAGGGATTACAGGATCGTAAAAAGGAAATTATTTTTATTGTGGGACTGTGAAATTAGGATGAAGATGCCGTATCTAAAGATGAAGCAGGCATGGAAGTGTGCTGGGCAGGGGAGGTACAGGCAGTCCTCCATGTATGATCACAATTGAACCCAACATTTCTGTTGTTTAGCGAGACAGTTAAGCGCTGAGTGAACTTTGCTCCACTTTATGACTTTCTTGCCACCGTTATTAAGCGACTCCTTGCAGTCGTGAAGTTAGTAGCATGGTAGCCAATCCGGCTTCCCGATTGACTTTGCTTGTTAGAAGGTCGCAAAAAGTGATCACGTCTCACACACACACACACACACACACACACAGAGAGAGAGAGAGAGGGAGGGAGGACACTGCATCTGTCATAAATATAAGCCAGTTGCCAGGCATCCAAATTCTGATCACGTGACGATGGGGATGCTGCCATGGGGTTGCGTGTGAATCCTGGTCATAAATCCCTTTTTTCCCCAGTGCCGTCGTAACTTCACTTGCTAAATGAATGGTCATAAATTGAGGACTGCCTGTACATTAATTAATAATAATAATAATAACTTTAACAAGAGCCTTGATGGTACAGTGGTCTAAGCACCCTGTCATTAACACAGCTGCCTGCAATTTCTGCTGGTTCGAATCTCTCCAAGGCTCAAGGTTGACTCAGCCTTCCATCCTTTCTAAGGTAGGTAAATTGACCCAGTTTGTGGGGGCAATAAGCTGACTTTGTATAAAACATACAAAAGTATGAAGGCTATTGCTTAACGCATTGTAAGCCGCCCTGAGTGTTCGGAGAAGGGCGGCATATAAATCAAATTAAAAAAAAAACAAAAAAAAAATATTACCGTGTTTCCCCAAAAATAAGCCCTCCCCGAAAATATTTAAACGCTTGCGCAGCTGGTCCCTGCCATTTTCTCTGGTTAGGGTTAAGGGGACAGAGCTGGAAATCAGGTAAGACAGCAAGAGGAGCCCCGTCTTGCTCCACGCGCCCCAAAACAATAAGACCTCCCGAAAAATAAGGCCATGCGCTTATTTTGGGGTTCAAAAAAAATATCATTTACAGGAGAACACGGTATTATATTAATAATAACAATTTAACAGGCAGGGCTGTGCTACCCTGAGAGTAACACAGTGTCAAGGTTCGAAGTCGTCTCAAAATAAATCGCATTTCAGCCAAGTTCTTTATGAAACCCATTCATTTATTAGCACGACATTCTGTTCCAAAACTCATTGCAGCCAGCAGTGAGTTCCTGCTCCAAAACCCTTCCCTTCCTGGCTTGCTCTCCTGTTCTGATTGGCCATCTTCCAAGTCATTCTCCTATCTACTAACTAAGCTCACAGGAATTCCCCCCCCCTCCCATCTCATCTCCTAGGGAATAATCTCTCCAGGGAATTAACTGGGTGAAATGCCAAAGGTCTCTTGCCAGATGCTCCCCCTTCTCTATGTCAGCCCTGAACGAAGTGCAGCTTGAGGGGCTGACACACAGGTCCCTAAATCCTCCACATGGGACTACTTCTCTTCCCTGAAGCATCAGGAAGCCAGCTGGCTGTAAAAGTTGGGATTTTGTTCCTTTCATCTCTCCTCTCCCTTTTGACAGGCAGAAGATTTCCGCAGGCTTTGGAAGACTCCACCTCGCGAGAGGGCGGAATATTTCTACCACCTCCGAAAATCTGATTTGGAAAGAGGGGTCGAGCGAGTTGGAAGGTATTTCAGACTCGGTGCCCGAAGACAGATGGCAAAAGGCAGGGAAGAGTCCTGTTTCAACACGTTAAAAAAAAACCTTTTAAACCAAGCATGAGCACCAAATAGACTAGCAAGAGCTGCAAGTAATCATTATTTATATATATAAAAACGAAAACCACTCACGCATCATCACGAAATCTCCAGAACCGTAAAGCCTACAATCTTGAAATTTGGCACGTATGTTCCTCTTGACTTCTAGGTGCTCGCTAAGAAAGGATTTTTCGAAATGACCATCAGAACATTAGTATTTCATATACAGTATTATATTCATACGCTCTGATGCTGAGGAGTTAGACATTCTACTCCCCCTCCCCACCTGAAAGGAACTCTGTCCCAACTGCCAGTTGCCTTATATTCGCACGCTTTGATGCTACCCCATCGCTGAACCGGGTGTCTGCATGGCCACCGCATGACTCATCCGGCCTGTGGGCTGGAACATTCTACTCCCCTTCCCCCTCCCCCTCTGTTCCAACTGCCAGTTGCCTTATATTAACACACACTCACATTACAGAGTTACACATTCTACATTAAGTTTCAGGCTTTTAAGTGTCAATTTATCACGCCCGATCACATAGCGAAGCTAGTTATTACATTCACACGGTGTATCTACAGGCCATTTATTGCAGAGATTAAATGTTTTGAGATGGTTGCCATTTTCTTCTAAAAACACCTTTGTGGTTTGACACATCGCCGTGGAATATTCCTAACTACAATACAGGTAGTCCTTGACTTAACAACCGTTCGTTTAGTGACCAGTCAAAGTTACAACAGAACCAAAAAAATATGACTTACGTTTTTCACAGTTATGATCTTTGCAGCATCCCCAAGGTCATGTGACCAAAATACAGAGGTGTGACAACTGACTCCTATTTTTGACAGTTGCCGTGTCCCGGGGACATGGGATCCTCTTTTGCGACCTTCTGACAAGCCAAGTCAATAACAGCCGTGTCACTAACTTAAGAACAGCACGATTCACTTAAGAAACGTGGTGAGAAAGGTTGCAAAATGGGGCAAAGCTCACTTGAAAAATGTCTCACTTAACGACAGAAATGTTGGGCTCAATTGTGGTCGTTAAGTCGAGGGCTACCTGGAATGTTTTCTCTGGGGAAAAAATGCATTGGGATTAGTCTGCGAGGCTTAAACACTGTATTCAGCATTTCTGTCTTAAAATATTCTCTTTTGGAAACAATCTACAGTAGTGGCCAAAATTGTGGAAACCTTTTGGGAAAAGTGTATTTTTGAGGTTTAATGGCTATAATAGCACCACTTTTTTTTTTTTTTTTGGAGTTTCAAGATAATCCTATTCCACTGCTGGAATGGCCTGGGAATAGCCCAGACCTTCACCCAATTGAAAATCTATAGAGCCGACTATAGAGGTGAAAAGTAGAGAGCCTCGTTCCAGTGGGACTGTATCATGGCCTGGAACTGGCTGACCATCTCAGCCTGCTGAGTCTCCAGGCGCTGGTAGCTGGCCTTGCACTCCCGCAGGTCTTCCCTCTGCTTGGAAAGCCTATGCTCCTAGTCCTCAGTGAGGTGCTTCTGCTGAGCCTCCTTCTCGGCCAGATCCAATTTGAACCGAGCTGTTTTGCCAACTCTTTCTCCTGGTGGCTGCTTAGCTCCAACAACTGCTTTCTAAGGAGCCCGGGCAGGCAGACGAGGAGTGGCTGGGAAGGGAGAGGTGAGTAGAGGCCAGCGAGTCGCCCCTCGACGCAAGTGACATCGAGTTGGCCACGCCCACCCAGTCACATGACCACCTCGCCACGCCCACCCGGTCAGTCATTAGGCAGATCATATTAGTGGCCCACGGGATTTTAAATTATGAATTTAGTGGTCCCTGAGGTCCGAAAGGTTGGGGACCCCTGATCTAGAGGGGTTGTTTTTTGGTGGTGGTTTCTTCCTTGATGTTCTATAAGTGCATAAAACAAACTGACATTTTAGTGTGTGAAGAAAACTGGGTATGGGATAGTTTTTGTAACTAAAGCGCAGCCCTGAAGCGGATCGTTTTTTTTAAAAAAACGCCTTTCAGTGAATCTGTTGTCAAAAATTAATTTCACACCGTCACAAATGATTTGTTCTGTCTCATTTATTGCAGGGAGTTAGCTCACGAGCTGGGGTTCCCGTGGGTCGAATACTGGGAATTCCTGGGCTGTTTTGTTGACCTGTCTTCCCAGGAGGGGTTAGGACGCCTAGAAGACCACCTGAGTCAACAGCAGGAAATGAGCAGTAATGCTCAGCTGGGAGAAAACGAGGCCCACAACAAACCTCCACAGTCTCACGGTAAGATTTGAAGGCTGAATAGGGACCTGGGCTGGGTGATTTAAATGCATTACTTTAAATCTGCAAAGCAAATTTAGCCAAACCTGCTAATGCTTCAAAAAATCCCAGGAGAAAGCTAGCTGGTGGAGTACAAAATGGCCCCTTTACGACCTGTGGACTTCATCTCAGTGGTTCTCCGGGTCCGCTTCAAGGTGCTAGTCCTCACCTATAAGACCCTACATGACTTAGGTCCGGGATATTTGCAGGACCTTCTCCTGCCTGTCTCTCGCCATCCTGTTTGCTCACATAGGGCTGCTCTCCTCAGGGTTCCGACGGCGAGCCAATGTCGTCTTGCTGTGCCCAGGGATAGGGCGTTCTCTGTGGGTGCTCCCACCCTCTGGAATGAATTACCTACCGAGCTCCGGACGGCTCCTGATCTCCGTTCCTTCCGTCGGGACCTGAAGACTTGGCTTTTCAAACAAATAGGCTGAGACTGATTCCGGGCTTTATTATTTACTACTAATTATTTGGATTAAATTATGATTTTATTGTACTTGTTTCTTAACTTGTGTTCGCCGCCCTGAGTCCTTCAGGAGAATGGCGGCATATAAATACATGTAATAATAATAATAACTCCCAGAATTCAATGGCTGACTCAGGAATTCTGGGAGTTGGTGAAATCCACAAGTCGTAAATGAGGTTGTTAAATCTCTACGGAGGTTCTCAGTCGTCCAGGTCATGGTTGTCCCAGAGGTGCCTTTTTTTTCAAGAGGCAACTGGACTTTCTCTTTTTTTCTTTGAAGACCTTTGGCTTCTCATCCAAGTCAGAGCTGAAGAAGCTTCTTGGATGAGAAGCGAAACGCCTTCAAAGAAAAACCAGAAAGTCCAGTTGCCTCTTGACAAAAACACCTTTGGGACAAAGGAGTTATTAGCTGCCCACCCCTGGTTAAAAAGCATTGGTGGTATCTGTGTAACCAATTGTGTTTTTATTCATTAAATCCCCATCATTTTCTGAATCTGTAATTGCAAAAAATAAATTCTTACATTGCAATCAACTCAGACCTGGACCTGTAAGATTAAATTTGGGGAATAGGACAGCTGGCACCTCTAAACCTTGACATCTTGAAGATGTATGGACTTCACTCCCAGAAAGCCAACATGGTTGGCTGGGGAATTCTGGGAGTTGAAATCCACATGTCTTCAAGTTGCCAAGATTGAGAAACCCTGTTCTAGACAGCGTCTTCTTTTAATGACCCCATAATCCCTTGCAGGGTGGAGTCTGGGCAACTGAATGAAGCTGAGGGTTTACTGGCCGGATGCCCTTCCTGTCGCCAGTGTGGAGTTATATTCAGCAGATACATTCTCATCGTGAACAGAGAGAGAAATACCTGCCTCTACCTAGGATCGAACTCACAGCCTCCTGATTGTGAGGCGGGAGAGCCACCTCTAGGCCACCGTACCACTCAAAACCCTGTTCTAGGCATACTCCCTTAAAAATAAAGGATACCTGCCAAATCAAAGAATGGTGCCTCTCCTGTAGTCGCAACACACTGCAGGGAACGGATGGGAGAGATTTTAATTTAAATGTAAAATAGATTCGGAGGAAAACTCCACTCTCTTTAAATAGGAGCACTAAGAAACAGAAGCACTATTGACAAGATCAATGGGCTATCTAGCAGGGGTGGGCTTCAAAAATTTTAGCAAGGGGTTCTCTGCCCAGTTGCTGGGTGGTCATTGTCAGGGCGCTGATTAATCCCATTCTGCTTTTGGGATAATCGCACCTTGATTAAGAGGAGTGGATCGAGACCTTTCCTTGCCAAAACAAACCGGAAGATATATCTTTTAAGAAAACTCATTTATTTGTTATAAAGAAAATAAAACATCTTACTATCTAAAAATTACTTGTTACATTTTTGCAAAAGTTCTTATCGGCTACTTCTCAGCAGCCAGACGTCTCTTGGCAAGAGAAGAAAGAAAAGTGTGAGAAAGAATGTGGGTGGAGAGACATGCGCAGTTTAGCTTACTGATAAGGATTCTTGGCAAGCTACGGAAAGTCTGATAGTCCAGAAATGAGAGCTCAACTGGTAAATAAAAGAACGCAGTGACAGTCATGGCCATGGTGGGCATTGCCTAGTCAGCCTCCTGTACCACAGGGGGGAGGGACAGACATTTTTGCCCTCCCCAGGCTCCAGTGGTTTTCTTCGAGACTCCAGGAGGGCGAAAACGGCCTCCCCAGGCTCCAGAGGTATTCCTGGACTTCCGGTAGGCCTGTTTTTCACCCTCCCCGTGCCTCCCACATGCACCCTGCACTTACCTGCATCTAAAACGAGCTGTGTGGGGACTCCTGGGAGGGGTGGGGTGGGGTGGGCGGGGCCAGACAGGAGTGGGATTTGGGGGTTCTCCGAACTGCACAGAATCTTAGCTAGAGGTTCTCCCGAACCCCCAGCAGCCCACCCCTGCTACCTAGTCAACCCAAAAGCCTACAGTTTGGTCCACACCGTTTTTTGTTTTTGTTGTTGACGTCACAGGTAAAAGTAAAAACTGTAATTCCGTCTCCGTTGGAGCGTTTCTCGACGACGACGATATGAGTTTGGAAGAAGTGAAAAACAGGCAAAACGCGGCCAGGAATTACAGCCCCGTCATAGCACCCAACGAACCGACCATCGGTAGCTTTGAAAGCTCCAAGTGCGACATTCTCTCCATCGAACACACGGGCACTATCATGCCAAGGACCAAAACCTCCATCCGGCCGGCCGAAAAAGGAGACCCCGTCAGTAAAAACGGATATTGCAATCCGACCACTAGCGATGATAGGACAGGAAAGCACAGGAGGCACCCCAGCCAGGAAGAAAACTTTCAGTCCCCCGTGGCCAACTTAATGGATAAATTTGATCAACTCTCTTGCCAGGATCTGGCCGTGGCGAGGGAATGCTCGTCCTCGGGCAAGCCGAGCCAGAAGGTGGCAAAAACGTGGAAATGCCAGGAGCAACTGCCTAAAATGCTTTCTAAGGCAGGGGCGGCTGCCCGGAAGAGCAAGGATGTCAAGAACAGGAAGGAAGACGGGGACCCCCAAGAGGCAGAGAGACGCTCGGCGGAAACGGAGGTCAGGCCTGGCGAGAGAAAGCCGCCCGGCGCTTTGGAATCGCAACCCGAGTCGTCCGTTCCCGGTTTACTGAAAACGCCTTCCTCAAACGGGAAAAGCAAGCAGATGTTCCTTTTAGGGTATGAAAGGAGGTTTCGGGTACAGAAAGTGGGTTTCTTTGTGGACTCCACAGTAGGAAATATATTTTAGGGACATTTTCTACAGCCAACTGCTAACTTGTAATGTTCTTTAAATAGATACAGGTAGTTCGTGGTAGCACAGTGGTTAGATGTTCTGTTCCCCGTCTCTCACACGATAAGTCGGCCTCCGGGGTCGGTGTCACAACACTAGAACACAGTACTTGCAGGTTAATTCTGGCTGTCAGCAGTTCGGAAGTTTGAGCATTCAAGGCAGTGGTGGGATTCAGCCGGTTCTCTCTGGATCGGGCGAACCGGGAGCAGTGACTGCGGGAGGCTCCGCCCACCCACCCGGATGTAATCCACGAGCACTGTGCATGCGCACAAGGCCAACGTGTGTACGAGTGACGTGAGCGTGCACAAATGCTCACATTTGCGAACCGGTAGGGAAGGTAAGTGAATCCCACCACTGGTTCAAGGCTCAAGGTTGACTCGGCCTTCCATTCTTCAGAGGTTGGTAAAATGAGGACCCAGATTGTTGGGGGCAAGAGGGTGACTGTGAACTGTGAAGCAGTATATAAGTCTAAGTGTTATTACTCTTCCTCTCCTCTCCTCTCCTCTCCCCTCCCCTCCCCTCCCCTCCCCTTCCTTCCTTCCTTCCTTCCTTCCTTCCTTCCCTCCCTCCCAGTGGTTAGAATGCATTATTGCAAACTAACTCTGCCCACTGCCAGCAGTTCAATCCTGACTGGCTCAAGGTAGACTCAGCCTTTCCATCCTTCCGAGGCGGGTAAAATGAGAACCCAGATTGTTGGGGGCAACAGGCTGACTCTGTAAACCACTTAGAGAGGGCTGTAGAGCACTGTGAAGCGGTATATAAGTCTTAATTGCTATTGCTCCTTCATCCATCCATGGATGGATATGCCCAATGCCAAGAATTCAATCCTTACTCACTGAAGGTTGACTTCCAAGGTCAGTAAAACGAGGATTGTTGGGGGCAATAGGTTGACTCTGTAAACCACTTACAGGGCTGTGAAGCGGTATATAAGTCTTAAGTGCTATTGCTACAACCATTCATTTAGCAATCATTCAACGTTACAATGGCACTGAGAAAAAATGATTTAAAGCTGATCCTCGCTGTACAACTGTCACAGCAACCCCATGATCACATGATCAAAACTCAGGGCGTGTATTTCTGCCACTTGCAGCATCCTGGGGCCACCTGATCATCATTTGCTCCACCTCCCCAGCTGGCTTCTGACCAGCAAAGTCAATGGGGGAGGGCAAGAGTCGCTTAATGATGATTTAATGGTTTAATGATGATTAGCGATTGATTTAACAACTGGAGAGATTTGCTTGACCAAAAAAAAAAAAAAAAGTCATAAAATCAGCTTTGGTGTAATAACAGACTTGCTTAACAACAGACATTCTGCTCCCGGTTGTGGTTGTGTGTTGAGGACTGCCTGTGTTGACATGAATGTGTAGCTTCACTGCTATGATAGTGTGATGGACATCTGTTTCTGTAAAACGGAAAAGATGGGTTTGACCCATTCATGGTTAACGCTGGGCTCAAAACATCTGTGGGGCTTGCATGCGTTAAGTATGATTCTTACGTTGGATTAGTTTCTTTAGGGCTCAGTGTATTGTGGGAACCCGCTGACCTGGTTAATAGAATAAGAAAATTAATAGAGTAGAATAGAGAATAGAATTAGAATTAGAAATAAAATAGAATAGAATAGAGTAGAAAATAATTATTAGAATAGAATAGAATAGAATAGAATGGAGTGGAGTAGAGAGGAGTGGAGTGGAGTGGAATGGAATGGAATAGAAGAATAGAATAGAATAGAATAGAATAGAATAGAATAGAATAGAATAGAATAGAGGGTAGGGTAGGGTAGGATAGAATAGAATAGAATAGAATAGAATAGAATAGAATAGAATAGAATAGAATAGAATAGAATAGAGGGTAGGGTAGGGTAGGGTAGGGTAGGGTAGGGTAGGATAGGAGCCTTGGAGATCTTCTAATCCAGCCCCTGTTGAGGCAGGAAACCCTATACCAGGGGTGTCAAACTCATGTCACATTGTCGTCACATGACATATTGCAACTTTTTTTCCCTTCGCTAAAATGGGAGTGGGGGTGGCCACCATATGATGCATCTGGCCTTTGGACCGCAAGTTTGACACCCCTGCCCTATACCACTTCAGACAAATGATTGTCCAATCTCTTCTTAAAAACTTCCAGTGTTGGGGCATTCACAACTTCTGGAGGCAGGTTGTTCCACTGATTAATTGTTCTGTTAACTTTCTTCTTAGTTCTAGGTTGCTTCTCTAAATTAATTTATGCAAATCCTGAAACTGTGTTAGTTTACTGTAGTCCTCAAACATCTTTTTTTTTTTCTTTAATTTATATGCCGCCCTTCTCCGGAGACTCAGGGCGGCTTACAATGCGTTAAGCAATAGCCTTCATCCTTTTGTATATTTATACAAAGTCAGCTTATTGCCCCCACAATCTGGGTCCTCATTTTACCTACCTTTGAAAGGATGGAAGGCTGAGTCAACCTTGAGCTTTGAACCTTGAGATTTGAACTTGCAGTAATTGCAAGCAGATGTTAATAACAGTGCTTTAGTTCACTGTACTACAGGCTCTTTGTGCAAGTCATTCTGTATTGTGGCCAATTGATGCATGTGCACAAAATTAAAAAAATTAAAAAGATATACCAGTAGCACGTAGACTTCTATACCGCTTCACAATGTTTTTACAGCCCTCTCTAAGCGGTTTTACAGAGTCAGCCTCTCGCCCCCAACAATCTGGGTCCTCGTTTTACCCACCTCGGAAGGATGGAAGGCTGAGTCAACCTTGAGCCATTCAGGATCGAACTCTTGACAGTGAGCAGAATTAGCCTGCAATACTGCATTCTAACCACTGTGCCACCACGGCTCTTTTAAGTTTGTTCAAGGTGAAGAGAGCTTGTCCAGTTTTAGGAGCCTCTTGGTGTGTGATTTATTCACCCCTGGGGGTCATCCGAGGTGAAAAATTGCTCACTTGGGGCACTCTCTCAGCAAAAGCCCAGACAGGTTTTTTTTTAAATGCTGAAATATTTCAGGGAGATTAGCGAGTAAGCCTCTCTGCCTTTGGGTGGTGCACAGCTGCTAATCCAGCTCTTGTCCTCCTCTGCTTAGCGATCAACCGTCAAAATGGGACGAAGACGTTTTAACGGCGTTAGTTGGCATCGAGATCGACCCCCAGAGGTACCCTGCTATTTACAAGTGGAGCGAGTCCGTGCGGGCCTATCCTGCTTCTGAACGGCGAAGGTACATCATCATGTGAAGCATGAAACAGTTTGTTAGGCAGGTGGGAGGAGCACATACCCCTTTGCGTTGGTGTCACATCAGGAGTGAAATGCTTCCAGTTCAGACTGGTTCGCCTAAACCAGTAGTAAATAAAAATGCTGCCGGTTCGGGCAAACTGGTATTTCCAGCAATCAGCTGTGCCGTGTGATTTAAATCCTGCTTTCTAGCGAATCTAAATCGCGTGGCACAGCTGTCTCACCCACCCACCCACCGTTCTATTTACTTTTGCAGACCCAGAAAAGGCTTCTTGATCTTCCTTTTTCAGCACTGTGGTAGTGCCTGCGTTGCGCCTGCATGTGAAGCACACGTTTGACGCACACTGTGCTTGTGCATGCGAAGCAAGCCGGTAGTACACTCCAGAGCATTTCACCCCCGTGTCACATCTATTCTAGGATGCCGGGAGGAAAAAGCTACACCACACCAGTGTTGTCGGTTGTCCTTTCTCTTCCTCGCCATTAATTAAAACCACTCGGGTGACTTAATTTATCTTCTTGAGAACTTGATATGTGTGCAGTGGTTGTGAAAGATACCGAACTAAAATTAACCACTAGTTGGGTTTTTGCTAACCCAACCCACCTATCTTCTTCTCTGAAAAAAAAACACAGTTTTGAAAGGACACAACTGCTTCCTCCTCCAGATAACATTTTAAGGAGCAAAGGAAAGGGTGTTGGAGCAAATTTTGGGGTCAGTGTTTCTCAACCTTGGTGACTTGAAGATGGGTGGACTTCAATTCCCCAGCTGGCTGGGGCACTCTGGGGAATTGGAAGTCCACCCATCTTCAACTCACCAAGGTTGAGAAACATTATTTTGGGCAAAGACACCAGTGTTTGCATCTCTCATGTTTTTCTCTGTTGCCTTGCTACGGTCAAGAAACTCTTGATTACTTCCTACTTAAGATGCGTTGTGACCTAGGCTTCCCGAGTCATTAAAACACACGAGTAGTCCCAAAAACCTCTTATTGCAACAGCTGTGAATTACTTTCATTCACAGCTGAATCACAATTAGTTGCAAAAAGTCCTTCGGGATAATCACCAACCTTTATGTCCTTTGACACACTGCCAAAGACCTACTTGGCAAAGTCACATGGAGTCCAGAATCAAACAGAGATGCCGACTGGGAACAGAATTAGCAACGTTGCTTTCCTGCCAAGGGCCTTTGCTCTTCTTTTAAGCCTTATGGGAAGGGCCAATCATCTCCAGGCCTTACTCCTGAGTCGTCCCTTTTGTTTTAACTGTTTGTGCCTTCTGGCAGCTCTGAGCATGCACGCACTAGGAACAGGCTCCTCTTGTTCCTCTGCCTCTCTGCTGTTTGACTTTGGAGGCTCCGGAGTCCACGCATCACTCCCAGATGGCCCTGGCCCCATCTCTGCCTCTTCCGGGCCTTCCTCAGCCTCCAGGACTTCCCCAACCTCCTCACTATCCAGCTCCGCAGGCTGCTGGCGGACCACAACAAGATCTGCATTTAGGGACGCGGGGGCTCAGTGGCTAAGATGCTGAGCTTGTTGATCAAAAGGTGGGCAGTTCAGCGGTTCGAATCCCTAGTGCTGCATAACGGGGTGAGCTCCCGTGACTTGTCCCAGCTTCTCCCAACCTAGCAGTTCGAAAGCAGGTAAAAAATGCAAGTAGAAAAATAGGGACCACCTTTGGTGGGAAGGGAACAGCGTTCTGTGAGCCTTTGGCATTGAGTCATGCCGGCCACATGACCACGGAGACGTCTTCGGACAGCGCTGGCTCTTCAGCTTTGAAACGGAGATGAGCACTGCCCCCTAGAGTCGGGAACGACTAGCACATGTGTGCGAGGAGAACTTTTACCTTTAGTTAAGACCTGCACTTAATTACAAATAATCTATAAAAGCCACAGCAAACATTTTTCTGGCTCTCTTTTTCTATCAGTCCCGTGACGACCCATCGCTCTGCAAGAAAGTGAGAGAGCCGCTTCTCCAGTTTTGCTTTCAGTTCTAACAAAGCCACTGCCTTTTCCCGACAGGTGGTCCAGCCCTTCCCTGAAAGGGTTCCCCAAGGGCCAAGCCACCCCCAGCCCTGCCAGAAGCCTTCCATACTTCAGCCCAGGAAAGAACAGCCCGGGGAAATACAATGCAGCGGCCGGCGGCTTCTCTCCGGATTTAGGGAGCCCGGGACGGTATACGCCAGCGTACGTGAACTACATCCTCCTGTCCAAGAGGCAACATTTCTCAGGATTGCCTAATCATTAGGGGGGGGGGATTTCAGCCACCCCTGGCCGTGAAAATGTTGGAAGTGAAGGAAATTTGGGATGGTGGAAACCTTTGACGGGATGGTTTTTGTGACCACTTTTAATTTATTTATTCTTGGAAGAGGGGGCTGCTGGAAGTGGGGGGGGTGGGGGAGAAAAAGCATTCCATTTATACCAGATCGTCAGAATCTTGTAATTAGGAAGTTAAACCTGAAAGGCCTCTGGATGGGAAACCTAAATCTTGGAAATTTAGGGATTGATGGATAGAAAGGGGCCTTGGACTCAAGGAATTACAAATTATTGAGGTCCAGTCTACCTGTAATTTTTTCTCTTTCTTTCAATCAATCTCTTTCAATCTCTTTTATTCCTTTCTCTCTCTTTCCTCAATCTATCTCTTTCAATCTTTCTCCCAATCTCTCTCATTGTTCTCTCTCTCTTTCAATTTTTCTTTCAAGCTGTTTTTTATTCCCCCCCCTTTTTTTCTCAATCTCTTTCAGTCTTTCTCTTTCAATCTGTCTCTCTCACTCAATATCTTTCTCCAAATCTCTCTCTCTCGTTTTTCTCTTTCTCACTTTCAATCTGTCTTTTCTCCCAATCTCTCTCACATATTGGGGATCCTCGTGACTAAAACACCTGTAAAGAGAAATTCCATGATCGTAACCCGGTTGGGCCGAGACAGGAATAAAGTCACTTCAATCCCAGTGGATATCGAGTGCAGATTCGCAGTTTGTTTGCAATCTGGTCTAATTAGGTTCGTTAAGCATAAGGGGGTTGAACCTTTAAGAGAAGCTAATAAAAGTTATAAATAACACAAGTGAATTATTTTCCTCCCCCATTCGAACTTCGTTTCTGGTTTGTTGTGAGGGGATGCAGACTTTGCAGCTTCCACAGAAAAGCTAAGCAGCAATAAAGCAGTTTTCCTTTCACAGGTAAATTCATCACTGCATCTCACGGGAGCGTATACAGCATCGATATTAACTCCGTGTTTGATGAAATCGCTAGAACAGATTACAGCTACTCTGCTGTTAATTTTAAATCCCACGCTGTTTAATGATGGCTAATTTCTGAGTTTCCAACATTTAAGAATAAACCTGTCCCAAATAATGCTTATATTCACTGCAGGCCATTTTATATATATATATAAAACGGAGTTCCATACTTCCATTCTTGTGCAAAAAAAGGGAGAGGAAAAAAAAGGATACAAAATGAGAGAAATTGTTAAATCATAGGGCTTGAAGAGAGCATTATTTACAGCACACTAACTTGAAATAATCACAGCATCAGGAACTGCACCGGTGGTTTCCTTACCCACGTGTAACCCACATTTTATATACTACCTGTTTGATGTTTTTGGTACTAAAACTTCAGAACTACACTCAAAAGACTCTTCCAGTTTTATTAGTGCCTTTTGTAACTTTTACGTTTGGTATTCCTGTCTTGCTTTTCAATGGGTAACGTTCCCTTATGTATTAAACACATTTTAACTTTCCACTTTTGCAGGTTTTTTTATAGTTTAAAAGATTCCGAGAAGTACTGTAACCATCTTATTTATTTTATATATGTAATATAAGTGTGTCCTATACATAAGACAAAAATTTGATTGATTTAAGGATCATTTGGAATAGAAATCAGCTTTGGGAGCAGCTCCCTCTTCGGTCACCCAGCTTTTGCGATCGATATTTTCCAGAAAGTATAAAAACCTCCAGGTTTGTACTAAACGACATATCAAAGCAGTGATGAAATCTGAACTGGTTTGCCACCGGTTTGCTGTCTGCGCATGTGCAGCGTGCATCAAATGCGTGCTTCACACATAGACTTCACTAGGTAAGTAGAACAGGGAGGGAGGGAACAACTGTGCTGCACAATTTAGCTTCGCTAGAAAGCAGGATTTCCTGCTTTCTAGCGAATATAAACTGTGCGGCACAGCTGATTGTTGGAAATACCGGTTCAGACGAACCATTAGCTTTTTTAAACTACCGGTTTGCATGAACCGGTAGCATTTCACCCCTGTATCAAAGTGAATTTCTTGTAAGTCCTAAAGACAGATGTGTATTGTGAGGAATGTGCCAGAGTTCTGTAGTGCAATGTTGCGATAAAAAGGCAGTTTCTTTAAAAAAAATCCCTTTAGTGTAGCACGGTTTCTGAAATTCAGCCTTTGTGCTTAAAGGTGCCCTATGCGCATTACACCTTGTCTACATAAATGGTACAAAGCCGGATAGGGCTATTGTAGACCGCTACAGGTCTTGTGTAAAGCTTACTCCACAGTATAAAGGAAAGCATTCCTGCTTAGCCAGCCACTGCAAATTAAAACCATAGGCAACTGACCAGTTTCCTTTGCTTTTGTTAATAATACTTTTGTACTCAAAAGATGTTTCTGGGAGCACAAACATTCAGTTAATACTCTTTTGTTGAGATGTCTGAAGAAAGCTCAAAGAATTGCTCTTGAAAATATTGTCTAAAACGGACTTGTGTATTATTATTTTTTTGGTCAATGTGTTAATGTGAATTTTAAACAAGCTTATTAAATTTGTTTATTTAAAAAAAAAAAAGTCTTCTCTCCATTAATCAGTGGGTTGTTGGTAGAAGGGACTAACCCTAGACTCTGGAGACAGCTGTGCAGGCCACAGGAAATAGGTTAATCCCATTCTACTCAGCTACAGATCTTAGATGCTGAAAAGGATCAGGCCATTTTTAAAAAATAACTGAAGTACAGCCTTTAAAATTTCCGACGTGTGTAAGATTAGAAACACTACAGATGACTAAGACATTGTTAATGACACACATGTTCATGTTCCAAGCCTTTTTAGAATCTGACCCAAAACAGCAGCAAGCAGCTGAAATTAACCGGGAATGCATTTCATAAGGCCTGTTATTTTCAATTCCACCTTCCCACCCGCAAAATAAAATCGGATGTCGCACTGCATAAGTAGCAAAAGACCCAGAGAAATGTCACGCTTCTATTTTTTGCCTTGTGTGAATCTTGGTATTCTCAGTATTGGTATGCAATCTCAGAATTGAAACCCTTCACTTAAAAAAACTAGGGACTCTTAAAATTTTAAAGCAGTCTCGAAGTGAAAATCAATTATTTTTTTTATTTTCATAGATAAAAGACAAATAGAAATAACTTACATTTTTTCCACACTGATTTGACATAGAGATCCAGTGGTGTCTTCTATTCTGACCACAGAATAACCCCAACATCCTCCTATTCCAGTTCCACAAGATAACAAAATTCACAAGCAGCACTTGAATCTAAAGTGGCAGTTACTGGCTGAGGATTCGGCTTCCCTCCCCTTCCCCATAAAAATTTTATTTTGCTCTAAGAAGTACAGAAGCGTCGTGGACCCATCGGAGTCCGGTTTGGAGGAGGAGGAGGAGTTGGAACTGGGACCGTCCGACAGGGATGGACCGGCCACCTTGGAGAGGGCTTGAGGACGATTCTTGTCCCGGGTCCCTCAGACACTGGGGAGGTGGTTGACCGGACGGAGAGCTGCCTGCCTTCACAAGACACGGGAGGAATCGCTGTTGGCAGGCGGTGGTGCTGATAGGCAGCAGATCCCCTCTGATGAGGAACAGCTGCCTCCTCCACTGATCCAAGGGCACCGAGAACAGAGTGTAGGCAAGCCCAGAGAAGGGCTACAAGGCTATCCCCACCCCTCCTCACAAGGGTAGTAACTTTAAGGAGAAGCCGTGGGGAGTTAGACTCCTGCCTCTCACTGCTTTGCCTTGCCTCACCACTTGGAAGATTTGCTCTTCACCTTTGGTCTTGGACCTTGACCTTGTTCTTGTAGACGGTTTCTTGCCTTGGACCTTCTCTTTGCCCGGAGGACTACCCTTGTCTTGTGCCTGGACTCTGCCTTGTGGACTCAACTTGGAACCCTGCAAGCGTGTTCCTACTCAATGCTACTCTCTTTGTACTATAGGGGCTCTTTGGCGGACTGAGGGTGGCTGCCTTCAGGGTACGGGAGTGGGGATGGAGACTTACCAGTCGTTGGAGGGCCGTTGGCCAGACCATTTGTTGAGAGAATTTAGGACTCTCTAGAGGCCTGCCTTGCCTTGACCACCTGGGTCATGCACACAGGAAAAACAGAACAGCTTATCCTTAACTTCTAATTTGATGGCGGCTTCACTTGTAATTGAGTGATGAATTAACCTGTGACAATTATTAACAGCCAAGAAAGGCTCCTATTTAGGGTTTAATTTATTTATTTATTTAGGAATAGACACTTGTAGCAAAAAGTCTCAAACTAAAAGACCAAGTAAATAGGCAGGGCTTGAAGAGCGTAGACAATTCTATGCTTTTTAATATTCAAGCACTGCTTTGGATGACAACTCTCTTTAACTACAGATGCCACCTCCGATTTATATATATATATATATATATATATATATATATATATAGTGTGCAAATCGGAGCTGCATAATAAGAGAAGGCGCTATTTTCGAGATTTTGTCTCCCTCGTCCTCAGAATTACTGGATCTGGTGGCTTTGGGCTTTTCCCTGCCTGATTTCAGTACCCAACGTGTATCCCTGGACTTCGCAGTATTTCTGGGGGGGGTTTTCCGCCCCAAAATAGGAAAGGGGAAAAAACAAATCCTTGGATAGGCTTTGGCGAGAGGCCACCGGCATGGTAGTTTTGAAGCCGCGAAGGAGGGGGGGGTCCTCTCCAATTCTCTCAACGGTCAACATCGCACGCCACGAGAGCTACTAGTGCAAAATCTTAACGTGTTAATAAACGGCCTGAGACGAACGAAGTCCAGTTCGAGGGAGCTTTTGAGGGGAAGTGTTGGCCACATCTGAAAGTAGCTTTGTCCTCTTGGTTGGAGACCCTCCCTGTTTACCACGAGCTTGAAAAGAGGACGGACGAGAAAGAGGCATTAGTTAATTAACTCGGTATCCTTCACAACAATCATGTTCCAATATTACAGGTGTTCCTCGAACTTAGGATCACAATTGAGCCCAACATTTCTGTTGCTAAGTTAAGTGAGTTTTGCCCCGTTTTGCAACCTTTCTTGCCATAGCTGTAAAGTGACTCACTGCAGTGGGTAAGTTAGTAACCCGGTTGTGAAGTGAATCTGGTTTCCCCGTTTGAAAATAGAAGGGAAGCACCCGTCAATCTATCGCCACTGAGCGGTTTACAAGGAGCGGATCGGTTCTAGCCGATCAGTTGGGAGGCTTCTTGGCTTCTCAATTTAAAGCTAAAGTGTCTTTTTTTTTTTCTTCTCTTCTTTGTCAAGTGAGCCCTGATTTTTTTCCTTTTAGCCGATCAGCTGGGACTCGGGAGGCAGCGAATAGATTTGGGGCGGGGCCAGGCAGAGGTGGTATTTACCGGTTCTCTGAACTGCTCAAATTTTCCACTGCCGGTTCGCAAGAACCGGGGAGAACAGGTAGCAACCCATCACTGCCTGTATAGTGTCCCAATATTGTTGCAGGGGTTCAAGGCCGATGGGGAAACTTCAAAGGAGGCTTACTCAGTTGCGGGTGATCTTCTCTGGCGGCATAAACCCCGTGTCACCAAGAAGGCGCAGGGCCACCCTGCCGTTGGGACGAATCACCAGGTGAGTGATGCTGCCATTATTGAGGGATATCCGAAGCCAACCTTCCGGAGGAAATTGCAATGCTCTTCCAAAAAAAAATAAAAATGTTTTTTTTTTAAAAAAAAAGGAAAACAGTTATTGAGTTATTTATAGAAATAATAAAAGACGGGATAAAAATAAATAAAACCAGGATGCGCTTTCCTCGGGGTAGGAGGCCGAGTTTGTGAGTTTCAACTGTTGTCAAAAGCGAACTGGTCTCCTGAGACTAGCATTTTTCAGGAATTCATTATGCTGGGATTAAATAAGAGCCGTATGAAGAATCATAATTAACTCAGCAAGCTTTTCATGCCCCGAGGAGAGCTAAAAGAATCTTTAAAAGAAGGAATTGTTGTTTCAGCAAGACTATAAATATTTCTACAGCCATTGCCCGGCTTTTGTCTCCTCTCTTTGTGTTAATTGCTTCTAGAACCCTCCTCCAACTCAAAATAAATTTAGCAAATACTAAAGCAATCTTAAATGAGGGTAAATGTAAATGTTCCCCTCGCACATATGTGCTAGTCGTTCCTGACTCTAGGGGGCAGGTGCTCATCTCCATTTCAAAGCCGAAGAGCCAGCGCTGTCTGAAGACGTCTCTGTGGTCATGTGGCTGGCATGACTCAACGCCAAAGGCGCACGGAACGCTGTTCCCTTCCCACCAAAGGTGGTCCCTATTTTTCTACTTGCATTTTTTACCTGCTTTCGAACTGCTAGGTTGGCAGAAGCTGGGACAAGTCACGGGAGCTCACCCCGTTATGCAGCACTAGGGATTTGAACCGCTGACCTGCCGACCTTTCGATCGACAAGCTCAGCATCTTAGCCACTGAGCCATCACGTCCCACACAAAAGCATTCTTAAGTGAGGGTAATCTTAAATAAATAAAAACAGCTCGTCTCATAGTCTGTGCAGACTATGGATAATGGACAATGTTGTCCATAGTCTGCACAGCTAGATAGAAACATGGGTTCAAGTTTAGATCGATTGTCATTGAAACTGGCACAGCTTTAAATTTAATAGGCCACCAGTACAATTCCTGGTACATACAAAGCTTCTAGCGCGACTGAAATAACCTCTGACAGAAAGTGATTCCAATCCATCTATTCATTCCTTTTGTCCCTTCCCTTGCAAACCCTTCGTGTAAGGAACTACAACTCCCATTACCCACTCCCCCCGGCCATTGGCTGACACACCAAAGCTATCAACAATATTGGAGGAGACTGCGGAAGCCAAGTGAAGTGGGGAAATTTACCGATGTTAATTCAGAAGGGCTCCAAACCCAGGAATTTAAACATTCTCTCCATTTCTTTCCCCCATCCAGTTTTTAAATATTACATTTGTTTAAACGATTCTTTTAAATCCCGCTACTTAAAAGAGCGAAAAACCAAAGCTCTGAGTTAATCCTGCAGACAACTGTTCCAATTACTTGCTAAATTCCCAACCATGTGCTAAAAGCATCTGATCTCTCCGTCTAATGCAACAGTACAACGTGTTAAAACCCGACTTAATAACCACAAGGATTTAGGAGTGTTGCCCCAACAACCCCCCCCCCCCCCCCGGTGCGGTCTCTTCCGCAGCCTGGGTTACCTGCAGACAATATAGCGAATAACGTTTGCGTGACAAACGAAGATTTCGTAGCTGTCCACTTCCTGCTTGATATCGGCTCTGTGAATGTAGCTTCGGAAGGCGGCCTCAATGCGAGCGCCATCTTCGTAATACTGCTAAAAGCAAAAGTTGGGTGAGAGGGGGCAGATCATTAAAATCCGCACACATTTTCTCCCCCCCCCACTTTTAACCAATTGGAAACAGTGATCGGCTCCCACAACAGATTAAAAAACTAGAGGCCTTAGATATTTAATATTTATACTTGGATTGCTGGAATCAGCAGGAATTAAAGGAACTGGCTATGCAAATCCTTAAAATCCAGTTTTAAGTTGCTGAGCCTTGCCTTTTATCTAAATAGGGCTTTGGCTGTCCCAGAACCATCTCGCTTATATTTCAATATTCTGTAAGAGTGCAAGCAAAGCTTTAGATTCTTATATTTGCCGAATTACAGAATAGACAAATTGCAAAAAAAAAAAAAAAAAAAAGCGAACTCTCAGTAGAATACATTTGGATTTCCAAGTAATACTATCAATATCTGAACTTTTTTTTTTTGCTGTTAATGCATTATTCTTTTAATGCCCATTTTAAGAAACACCAGTTTTGATTTAGCATTGTCAATAAGCTACTGTTCGTTTATTGTCACTAAAAGAACCAGCGAATGGTAAACTTTGCAAATCGATGACCCGCTTATCAGTGTGCAAAACTTTTTGCCTTTTCTCATGAGATGACACGTGCGCGCCTGGGGAGAAAAGCCGGTCTTAAAAAGAAACCCTGAAGTTAGACCCACAAAAGCTAAATTCTGGAGTAGATATTACCACAGCTTCAGGCTTCCAGTGAGAACTGGGAGGATTTGGTTCAATGGGAGCTCCTTCGCGCAGGAGATCCGTGCTCAGCTTGGACACACCTGAGGAAGACAGAAAAGGAGGATGTGTGCAACCCTTGTGTGATCTGATTTATACACAAGGCAACGTACACAAGAGGATTTTACAGGCCTTTTGGTCTTAGTGATTTTTCATGTCCATAGGCACACACAGTTCCATAACAGACTTAAGACACAGATTTCCTAGAGACATTTACTGTCAATGCTCCAACACAAGTCTCACTTTTGAAGTGAAAGAGGGCCATCACCAACCTTGGATAAAAGTAAAGGTAAAGGTTCCCCTCGCACATATGTGCTAGTCGTTTCTGACTCTAGGGGGCAGTGCTCATCTCCGTTTCAAAGCTGAAGAGCCAGCGCTGTCCGAAGACGTCTCCGCGGTCATGTGGCCGGCATGACTCAACACCAAAGGTGCATGGAACGCTGTTCCCTTCCCACCAAAGGTGGTCCCTATTTTTTCTACTTGCATTTTTTACCTGCTTTCGAACTGCTAGGTTGGCAGAAGCTGGGACAAGTCACGGGAGCTCACCCCGTTACGCGGCACTCGGGATTCGAACCGCTGAACTGCCGAACTTTCGATCAACAAGCTCAGCGTCTTAGCTACTGAGCCACCGCGTCCCTAACCCCAATCTTAGATATTAGCAAATCTGTGCCAGCTTTCTAAAATGCTCTGTGTTGCTTTGTAGCCTTCAGGGAAAGACTGTTATAACTTATGATGGACTCCAATCAATCATTGTTTTATTATAGTCACAGACCAGCATGGACCCCAAAATTCGCTCGTGTCACAGCTCCTAAAACTTATTCCACACCACTTTTCCTCCTGTATTTTCAATATAAAATCTTAACTCCCTGTGAAACATTGGTTGCAACCCTTCTAGATGCTTCCTTGCTACACTCTTTGCTGAAATTGACTTATCTCCCTCACCTTATATTTTAATATTTTGTTTCCTTCTCCTGTTTGTCACGAACTAGGCCTCTCTGGTCGGTACTATATTTTCTTTTCAACCCAATTTTATCTTCCAATAATCAGTCATACCTTCTTCACAAATATGCCAGAACAAGCAAAACCAAGGCAACATTTCGATTTTCCAAGTTAATGTTGTTAACAAGTTGAGGTCGCTTTGACATAATATTCTCTCTCTCCTCTCAAATCAGCAATTAAATCAGCACCAACCTTAACTAAAGGGCCTTTGGACTAATGCTTGTTTGCCTATCTACGAAAACACATCATGTGTTTCAAGGTCATTTTGTATGATGCTCAGGGAATTGGCTGACTTGGGATTGCAGGGGTAAACTAGCTAAGATTAGAAGTAGGAACAATATATGTGACTCAGGCATTATGTCCTCGAATGTTATCTTTCTCTGATACACACAAAGAATCCGTATCGCAACTGGGGGAAAAAAAGAGACCAGTAAAAGGTCAGGATTTAATCTGACACAATGCATTCCAAAAGCTTGATGAAATCTTAACAAGGATAACAGAATGAACGTTGCAACTGTTTTACAGAACTGAAAAGATATTTTCCTAACTGCAACCACATCTTGTGAAAAATAAGTTTGCAACAGTTGAGGAGAAGTCCCAAAGATGCACCTCCCAGAAGGTAACATGGAAAACAGGTCATGAAGAGGATGGTGTAGCATCCCAGACAATACCGTGGACCCTGCTCAAGCATCGCTTATATGACATGTACTGGATAGAAGAGAGCTGACTGCCCATAATCTTTTCTGCTGTCCTCACCACTCTCTCCACCGCCTTCCTGTCTGAAAACAGGAATGCTTCCAAACCAGTAATGCAATATGACAGAATAGGCTCTCTATAGGAAGTGGTGAGGACAGGGGGAAGGAAGATGTGCTTTTCTCAAGTGACACAGAAAATTTGGGCGCTGCTGTGCCTGCTTCACCAGTGTTGAGTGACCAAGCCAGCTTTGTTAGCTGCACACCCAGAAACATGATGCTACGAACCACCTCCGCAGGTGAATCATTAATATGTAGAGGTGTGTGGCTGTGGCTGCCTTTTCTGAAACTGATAGCGATCTCTTTAGTTTTCCTACGTTTAAAATTTCATTTCATTTCATTTCATTTCATTTCTTGGATTTATATACTGCCCTACTCCCGAAGGACTCAGGGCGGTGAACAGCCACAGAATAAAACACATAAATACAAAATTTAAAAACAGAATAAAACCAAATTAAACAATTTGGCCGAGACAAATTTAAAACACCCAATAATTTTAAAAACAAATTAAAATTTACAAATGAGGCTGGGGTGGGGTTTTTTTTGTTTTTATTACACCAGTTACACAAATATACAGCAAGATCCCTAACCTGGATCTACTTTGTCTTCTCTCAACTACCATATTTTTCGGAGTATAAGACGCTCCGGACTATAAGACTCACCTACCTTTTTTGGTGAGGAAAACAAGAAAAAGAAATCTGCCTCTACCTCTGCCTCCCAGCAATTTTGCCTTGTTGCAGCAAACAGCAAACAGCCTGCTTTACTTTCATTTTCAGCATAGCTTGATTAGCACAAGAAAAAAAATATTTGCTCCCAGGAATTTACCTCCTTGCAGCAAGCAGCAGGGGCCCCTGCAAAAAAGCTGAGAGCAAAACAGCTGAGAGTCGGGAGGCAGAGCCAATCAACTTGTGCTAATCAGGATGTGCTGAAGCTGAAATGAACCGTTTCTTCTTGTTGCTTGCTGCAAGGAGGTAAACTCCTGGAAGGTAGAGGCCAAAGGGTGGGGGCCAGTGGGTGGGCGGGGCTACATTCGGTGTATAAGATGCACCTAAATTGAAAAAGATGTGTCTTATACTCTGAAAAATACGGTAAGCCTTTGAGACTTAGATCCCTACTGGCCACAGACTTTGAATCCAACCCTTCAGATATAACGGCTCAAAGTATAAGCAAATCAGACAGACTGGTCCTGCTGGCATGTAGTAAAAACTATATCAATGTTGCTTACCACCACAAACTCGGTTCCAACTCACCAGGAAGATGTTTGCTAATAATGTTGGTTGTTTCCGTTGCTCTGGTCATTGAGGAATGGACAATTTTATCAAATTTCAGCCCTAGGCTTGCAAGTCTCTTCCCGGTCAGCTCAGCTTGCTCGCGGCCTAAAAAGTACATTTATGGATAAATTCCTAATAAGGCACAGAGGGTTTTTTTTAAAAAACATGTTTTGGCACAGTATTTTAAAATCAGAACTTGCTGCTTTTCGCGCCAGTCCTGTTTGCATTCTTCACATAAAGGATTATTTTGCAATTCAGACAGAAACTTGCAAGTTGGCAAGCGATGGAAGCAGAACATTTTTTTCTGAATAAGGAGGGTATTTGAGTCTCCTTGCCTTGAAAGCAGATACCGGTTAATGGGCTAAGTATGCTTAAAACAAGCAGAGGCATTTGACTGAACGTACAAAGAAAAATCTACATTTAAGAAAGGACGGAAGGCTCTCCATCGATTATACACCGAACAAGCAGCTTCTTCAGCATAAATTGTATCCCAAAGGTGCTTTTTCAAGAGGCGACTGGACTTTCCAGAAAGTTGTACCTCCACCCACTACCCCATCATACCTACCCAGCTTCGTTAAGATTCTGTCCTTATCCTGCTGCCCTTCCAGATTGTACTGAGAATGGCGTACGAGGAATATGTGCCTGGTAGCTTTTGTTTTATAGTGGGCTAAGCGAGATGACACCTCCTGTTCGCCCGTCTCTTCATTTTTCTTCTTCAAGTTCATGAGCGCCAGGGGTTCCCTCCTAAAAGCAAGAACCTGAAGTTTATATTCTTGCATTAAACACAGCAGATGGGCAAAGCAACGGACTCAGCTCTGCACAAACGTCTCCTTCATGGCATTTACTATCTCGAAAAGACAGAAGAGCAATGGGCAAATGGAAGCCACGGGCAGTCCTCGAATTACAACCGTTTAGTGACCGTCCAAAGTTACAAGGGCAGTGGAAAAAAAGTGACTTTTGACTTGTTTTTCACACTAATGACCGTTGCAATGTTCCCCGTGGTCATGCGATCAAAATTTGGATGCTTGGCCAGTGGTTATATGTTTATGATGGTGGCTGTGTCCTGGAGTTATGTGATACCCCTTTTGCCACCTTCTGACAAGCAAAGATAAAGAGGAAACCAGGTTCACTTAACAACCGGGTTACTAGCTTAATAACTGCAGTGATTCGTTTAACAACTGTGGCAGGAAAGGTTGCAAAAATGGGGCAAAACTCACTTAACAAATATCTTACTTAACATAACAACAGAAATTTGGGTCTCTATTGTGGTCGTAAGTCGAGGACTACCTTGTTTTCGACTTAATTGTAACGCTGATTTGAAGTGTGTGCATCAAACACCACCAGATTCTGTTGCTAACATGTCAGCCTGCATAAATATACCATATTTTTCGGACTATAAGACACACTTTTTTGTCTCCCAAAAGGGGGCAAAAATGTCTGTGCGTCTTATAGACAAAATATTGCTGAAGCCCCACCCACCCACCAGCCATTTTTTGGCCTCTGCACGCCCTGTTTTCGGGTTTTTTTTCAGGCCCATTTTCGAGCCTTTTTTGGCCCATTTTTGAGGCTTTTTGCGGCCCATTTTCAAGGCCTTTTTTGGGTCATTTTGGGGGCGTTTTCGGCCCGTTTTGAGGCTTTTTTCTGCCTGTTTTTGAGGCTTCATTTTTGAGGCTTTTTTGGGCTCTGTTTTTCAGAAAGCTTCCAAAACGAGCCAAAAAAAGCTGCAAAAACGGACCGCAAAAAGCCCAGGAAACAGGCCAAAAAAAGACTGGAAAAGGTCCGGAAAAAGAGAGGCCAAAAACTTTTTTTTGTTGTTTTCCTCTTCTAAATTTAGCTGCGTCTTATAGTCCGAAAAATACGGTATATTCTTAGCCAATACCCAAAGCAGTTCCATGTACCTGTATTCCAAAATAAAGGATGAAACCACCAACCCTTTTTGGATTTGTGACGTCTGCTTCATTCATCCCTTCACTTACAACTACTAACACATCCACTAGGGCAGCAATTTACCTGCAAACTTTTATATTTAAAAATAAAAAAGGCAGGAGGCAGTTCCTGCCACACGCTCAGTCACTTGGTAATTCCAGGCACTTTGACTCATTTCCCATCACTGGATTATTATTTCCCCCCCCATTTAAGAGCAGATCCAATTTTGGCATTTTATTCCTGCTCCTACCCTTCATGATTTATTAAGTACAGTAGAGAAATAAAAGCGAGCCAGAACAAAGAAAGCCTTGAGAGCTGCCAAAATAAAATAAAGTCAGAAAATGAAAAGATATAAACGGAAGCACAAAGCTGGCTCATCTGATGTGATGAATGTTTGTGGTGTTAACTACACTTTCAAGTAAGCAGATAGTGGGTTTCACTTTCGCAGCAGTGGCCATTGTGTTGAAAAATAATACAGGGGCTCAATGTAAACGCTAAGAATGCAATCCATGGCAAGGCAAATTCACAGGGGCTAGTTATTAATATTAATATTAATTCGCTATTGCTAAATGCTTTCTGATTTGGAGCAGCAGTATTTTTTTTTCTTGAAATCTGTAGATTCCTAGTTTTAAAGAGAAATATGAACTAGTTTTTTTTTTTTAAAAAAAGCAATGTGCACATAAAAATACAAATATAAAGAAAATGATACCACCTATTTAAAGGGAACCCCACTGAATTAAGTCTAGAGCCTCTATGCAATAGGCTTTAGTCGTATTAACTGTTGTTAGTCCTAGAAACACACTGTGTTTCCCCGAAAATAAGACCCTGTCTTATATTTTTTTGAAGCCTGAAATAAGCGCTTGGCCTTATTGCCATGCTCTCAAAAGCCCAATTGGGTTTATTATCAGAGGATGTCTTATTTGGGGGGAAACAGGGTAGGATATATAGTCATACCAACTAACTGTTCAGAAAAGCAGCAACAACATAGGAGCAATATCACCCCTAAAAGAACTACTTGCCCATAGCTAAACAAAATTGCCAGATATGCTAAAAGTGCTACGAATAGGACCACATAAGAAAATCACAAGTGAGTGCTCGGACATTCAAAATAAGCCATTCTGCATGTTACAAGAAGCCAAGGAACCCTGGCTTGGATTCAAAGAAATGATTTACTCATGTTCTCTCTTTCCTATAGCAAAAATCACTCCTGGACATCAGCAATTAGAAAGCATGCACTGGCAAGTTTAGATCTTCCCAAAACATTCTGGTTTAGAGTTTATTATTTTAGATATAGATATACACTGCTCAAAAAAATAAAGGGAACACAAGCAGAAGACCTCCGAGATCTGATTGAATGAAATAGCCTTATTAAATACTTTATTCGTTACATACAGCAGTTTTGTGTTCCCTTTAGTTGTCTGAGCAGTGTATAAACTACTGTATGTACAGAACAAAGTATTTAGTAAGGCTATTTCATTCATTCAGATCTCAGATGTCTTTTGCTTGTGTTCCCTTTATTTTTTTGAGATATATATATAAACCCCATGTAGCCAAGCTGCAAACCTTAGATGGGATCCAGTGTCTCCACATAAGCCGATTACGGGCTTTTTGCTTACCCATACCTACACTGAGAGCAGCAGTTCCACCCCATTATGAAATTAAATGTTAGGAAGGCTTTCGTTCAGATTTAGTGTTATTAATCTGGAAGGGATCAGGCAGAAAATAATGCTTAATTCTCTTTACTAAGTGAATTAGTAACTGCAGCGTTCTGAAAAGCATAGGTATTATTTCATTTATAGCAGAAAAACAGAAGTCACTAGACAATTACTTTGATATCTAAAATTCCCAATAACTGTGACTGTGTGTGTGTGTGTGTGTGTG
Organism: Pantherophis guttatus; assembly: GCF_029531705.1. Next base: position 2,617,837 of record NW_026844101.1, read on the forward strand.
TGTGTGTGTGTGTGTATGTGTAAATATAATATGAACTGCCATAGATTATATATTTTCAAAGTTTCTCCTGAATTGCTTAAGGCAATTATTCAAAACGTGTTCAGCAGAAATGGAACCCAACACTTAAGGGTTGTTAATATTTTTTCTTTTTTTACATGAATGGTACGATTGCTGGATCCTAAACCACCCTAAAATTTCAGAGTATGGTTCTAGTTCCTATGATATTACCCTGTTTCCCCCAAAATAAGACATCCCCTGATAATAAGCCCAATCGGGCTTTTGAGTGCATGGCAATAAGGCCAAGCGCTTATTCCAGGGTTCAAAAGAAAATATAAGACAGGGTCTTATTTTTGGGGAAACACAGTAGTAGAGCACTAGCCAATGATTTTAAACTCCATTCAGGCATGGTTATGCTCTGGAAAAAAAATAATAATGTCAACAAATCAGGGACAAAGTGACATCTATTAAAGTTCATTCACACTGCTTATCTTCAGCAACAACAAAAGAAACCTTAGTTACTAACATTTTTGAATGTACATTCAGCCACCTTATTCAGATGAAAATAAGGAAACCCACCCTATACAATCTTTTTTTTATCCCGGAGCACCGATCCAGACAGGATTAGCAGCATCCAAAACATCTATTTTGAGAAAGTGTTTCTAATTGGGCAGGAACCTTGCACAAGTAGAGGATTCAACTTCAAAAGCTCTTAAAGGCATGCCGGGGAGAGAAGGGGAGTTTTTTCTTAATAATTCAAGCATTCGGAGTATTTGTAGTGCTGGTATCTACCCTGCATCCTTTGCCTTCTGGATGTTTGGACTAGAACTCGCCTCCGTCCGTTGGCAGAGAGCAGGGAAGCACAGCACATGGGAATGACGACTCCAGTAAATGATGATGACCCCTGCCTTAAACCGTCCTCCAGACTGTCTAGGGTGCTGTTTCTCAATCTTGAGAAGGCTGGATTTCAATTCCCAGAATCCCCCAGCCAGCTTGCATCCACTTCAACTCCCCAAACCCCCCCAAAAACCAGCACTCTGAAAACATTCACACACTCATCTTAAGAGTTCTAAGCCACCTTCCCTCTTATCAGAACATGGGCTGGCAAGGCCTTGCCCTGCCCACTCCCCTCCAACTCATTCCCCCAACAAGCCTGCCAGGGAGGCCAACCTAACATTGGACCGCAAGCATCTCAAGATCCAGAACATGGATTAGTAGAAAACCATTCAAAGTCCTCTAGTGGCTTAGAATATCAACCCTCCTCCTCCTCCTCCTCTCCAGTAAATGAGCAGGACTCAGAACACTTCAATACCTGGGTGAGGTAACAGTTGCTCACCTCGACTTACCTTCCTGGGGGCAGAATACAGAATTGAGTTGGAAGGGACCCTAGAGGTCTTCTAGTCCAACCCTCCTGTTCAAGCAGCAGACTTTCTGTTATCCCGGACAAATGGCTGTCCTGTCTCTTCTTGAAAACCTCCAGTGATGGAGCACCCACAACAGTAGGGGAAAAGTGTAGGCATGGGAGTCGGGGGGGGGGCTGGGAATAGGGGAATAAGGCCATGGGGTGGACTCTGGGCATTGGGAGAATCTGGGCATGGGGGTTCTGGGGAAAGTCTCTGGGCGGGGGGGGGGGGGGGGCGCTTTGGCGAAAAAGGGATTAGACCATAAAGTGGGCTCTGGGAAGTGGGAGAAAGAGAGTCGGGGGTGCGGGGGCACTTGAAAGTAGGGGCCTCTGGGAACAGGGGGATTACATGGCGGACTGGGCTGAGCATGGGGTTCTGAGGGAGTCCGGGCGGGGGGGGACTCAGGAAGTAGGGGAATTAGACCATGGGTGTGGGCTCTGGTATTGGGGGGGCTAGGGAACAGGGGATTGGAGCTTGGGGGGCTCTGAGCGTGGGGGGGAAGTTTCTGGGAATAAGGGGAAAGTCTAGGCATGGGGGGCTGGGCGGGGGAGGCTCAGAGAGTAGGGGAATTAGGCCATGGGGTGGGCTCTGGGTATTGGGGGGCTATGGGAACAGGGGGATTGGAGCTTGGGGGCTCTGAGCGTGGGGGGGGGGAAGTTTTCTGGGAGTAAGGGGGAAAGTCTAGGCATGGGGGCTGGGCGGGGGGGGGCTCAGAGAGTAGGGGGAATTAGGCCATGGGGTGGCTCTGGGTATTGGGGGGCTATGGGAACAGGGGGATTGGAGCTTGGGGGGCTCTGAGCCGGGGGGGGAAGTTTCTGGGAATAAGGGGGAAAGTCTAGGCATGGGGGGCTGGGCGGGGGAGGCTCAGAGAGTAGGGGAATTAGCCATGGGGTGGGCTCTGGGTATTGGGGGGCTATGGAACAGGGGGATTGGAGCTTGGGGGGCTCTGAGCGTGATGGGGGGGGAAGTTTCTGGAGTAAGGGGGAAAGTCTAGGCATGGGGGCTGTGGGGGGGGGGGGCTCAGAGAGTAGGGAATTAGGCCATGGGGTGGGCTCTGGGTATTGGGGGGCTATGGGAACAGGGGGATTGGAGCTTGGGGCTCTGAGCGTGGGGGGGGGAAGTTCTGGAGTAAGGGGGAAAGTCAAGCATGGGGGCTCAGAGAGTAGGGGAATTAGGCCCATGGGTGGGCTCTGGGTATTGGGGGCTATGGGAACAGGGGGATTGGAGCTTGGGGGGCTCTGAGCGTGGGGGGGGAAGTTTCTGGAGTAAGGGGGAAAGTCTAGGCATGGGGGGCTGGGCGGGGGGTGCTCAGAGAGTAGGGAATTATTAGGCCATGGGGTGGGCTCTGGGTATTGGGGGGGCTATGGGAACAGGGGGATTGGAGCTTGGGGGGCTCTTCTGAGCGTGGGGGGGGAAGTTTCTTGGGAGTAAGGGGGAAAGTCTAGGCATGGGGGGCTGGGGGGGCGGGGGGGCTCAGAGAGTAGGGGAATTAGGCCATGGGGTGGCTCTGGGTATTGGGGGTCTGGGAGTAGGAAAAACAGCTGGGGGTAGGCCTCTGGAACGGGGATTGGACGGTTGGGGGAAAGGATTCTGGGCATGGGGGCTCAGGGAATAGGGGGAATTCCATGGGGAGCTCAAGGGTGGCAGGGGAGTCTGAGTAGCATGGGGAGGGGGGCTGGTGTGGGGGGCTCAGGGAGGATAGGGGGAATTTCTAGGCATGGGTTTGGGCTGGGGGTGAGGTCCTATGGGAGTGAGGGGGGGATTAGCCATGGGGGGGCTCTGGCTATCTGGGGGGGGGGAGTCTGGGGGAAGTGGGGCTCTGGGAACAGGGGATTGGGCGTGGGGGGGCTGGGCGAGTGGGGGGGGATGGGGTAGGGGGGAGCTGTAACAGGGGAGGGGGGATGGGGGTAGGGGGTTGGGGGTTGGCTGGGCCGTGGGTGGGGGGCTTTGGGCTGTGGGTGGGGGGGTGAGCGTGGGGGATGGGGGGGTGTGTGGGGGGAGGGCAGGGGGGTTGAGGCTGGCTGGTGGGGTGGCGGGTCGGGTTTGGGGGGGGTTATGGGAGGTGGGGGAGGGGTTGAGGTGGGGGTGGGGTGCCTGGGGGAGGGGTCTGGGCGGCTCCACTTGGGGTGGGCCCAGGGATTTGGGGAGGAGGGTCTTCGGAGGCGTTGGCAGGCCGGCAGGGGTGGGTGGGGGGGGCTCTGGGACCAGGGGGGGGGTTTCGGGTCTGGGGGGGCTGAGGGCATTGGGGCGACGGGGAGTTGTGGGGGGGAGCTAGCAGAAAGTGGGCGGGGCGGATGGGGGGGAGGCCGTGTGGAGGGGGGGGTCTGGAGCGAGGTTGGGGGGGGGGCGAGGGTCTCGGGCCAGGGTGTGGGTGCAGGCTGATACGCTCTGGAGGTTGGCAGGCCGCTTGGTGTTGAGGGGGGGCTGGGTAGGAGGGTGGGCTGAGGTGGCGAGAGGGGGGTTGGAGGGGGCGCCACGTGTGCGGAGGAATAGAGAGGGGGGTGGGGTGCCGGAAGGAGTTGCTCGGGGGAGAGGAAGGAGCGCCCGCCAAGCCGAGGCCGCGGCGGTGAGACGGTGACGACCTCCGGAGAAGATGGCGCCGGAGGGGCTGCGTGAGGGGCGGCCGCGCGGCCAACCTTTTCCCGCCGCGGACGGGGCGCGGCGCGGGACAAAATGCCTCGGGCGTCGGCGAAGGACCGCGGCGTGGGCGGGGCCGGGCCGCCGAGGGACGTCCTCCATTGAATATGATCCAATGGGGGATAAGATCTGGCAGGAGGGGGCGGAGATTTTGCTGGTAGGCGGGGCTAAAGGAGCCTCCGAAGGGACGGAAAGCGTCTTCGGCTCGGAACGGAGAGGGCGGAGCTTTCTTGGAAGGAGGAGATCCCTCCGCCGAAGACTCGCTGAGCCGTCCCGCAATCCCTCCGCCTTGAAGGAGAAGGGACTATTTTTTGGACAGGAAAACCAGCTCTGGAGGATTCCTGCCCCCATCATCCACAGAGGGGTGGGGGGAATGATGGGAGCGATAGCCTAAACCGGGAGGGCACCACGTTGCTCCATGGCTCATTAAATTGCAAGAATACTCCCTTCATCCCACCCTAATGCAATGGGCTTCCCCTTCCATGGTGCTTTGCCATGGGCCAGGCTGATGGGAGGTGTAGTCCTTTCTGTTTCTCTTAAGACTTTGCCTACTCTTACACCAGTGTTTCTCAATCTTGCCAATTTTAAGAATTTTAAGCTTGTCTTCAAATCCCAGAATTCCCTAGCCGACATGGAGAATTCTGAGAGTTGAAGTCTATGGATTCTGGCTGGGGAATTCTGGGAGTTGAAGTCTGGATTCTGGCTGGGGAATTCTGGGAGTTGAAGTCTATGGATTCTAGCTGGGGAATTCTGGGATTGAAGCTATGGATTCTGGCTGGGGAATTCTGGGAGTTGAAGTCTGGATTCTGGCTGGGGAATTCTGGAGTTGAAGTCTGGATTCTAGCTGGGGAATTCTGGGAATTGAAGCTATGGATTCTGGCTGGGGAATTCTGGGAGTTGAAGTCTGGATTCTGGCTGGGGAATTCTGGGAATTGAAGTCCACCCCTCTTAAAAAAAATGCTGAGATTGAGAAACAGTGGCATAAATTCTCCTACCTAATCATTGGAATGGATGAAGAGAAGCAGCTTTAGAGAGAGAGAAATGCCCACCCAGAAAAGCTTTAAATATTAAGGATAAATGACTGGTATATATTATCAATTGCTCCAGCGAAGTGGACATCTAATTTCTAGCCTTGCCAAATGATGTGGTTTTATATCTGCATAACCACATAGATGGATCCCTTCAAAATGTTGCGTGGATGCTTCCAACTGCAATTTGATTGAGCCTTTTTTTTTTTTGCAACTGGTTTCCATCCAAACTGTCAAAAATTCACAATCACTTGACTGGCAGCAATGCTGATATTTTGGTACGAACGACAGGCAGTTCTGTTTTGTAGCAGCAGGGAGTGTGATCTAAAATAGAACCATTTAGATGAGAGAGATAATTGCAAAAAGAACACCAATTTAGGACATTCTTGTCCAAATATTTTTTTTTTTTTGTACACAATTAACTGGCACTGAGCAAGCGAGACCATATTGTGTTTAATTCACATTCCTAACTTTCCATGTTCGGGAAAAGAGGTCCAGAAACTAAGGCGACTTGAGATTTATGAATGATTGAAAGTGTATTTGGTACCGTCCATTGTCCACAATGATTTTTTCCACGTTATTACTCTCCATAAAAAGTGGAGCTAACCCTGAGATGGCGACGTCTTCCGAGACCCTTCTTTCAATTAAGTTGATTTTAATTTATATCGAAATGGACAGAAAGCAGAATAAGGTGATTATTTCTCCAGTTCTGTTTGATGGTTTTCCCCTTCCATCCTCTTTAATTTTTTAGATCTTTAGGGATGGAGTCAGGATTTGACCAAGGCCCACTGAAAGTCTAGATGTATAGATGAAATCTTGTCCAAATTGTGATGGGAGACTGGATTGTCTCTGCTAAAATAACCCCATATATACTACAGCATTGTATATCGTATAGTACAGTACTATACAAAATCAGCTTCTCATAGGAACTATGCCCTGGAACCTCTGGTGAAAATGAAATGGTCCTTTTAAGGTGTAAATATTATCAGCAAGCTGCATTCTGCATTAATTCAGTTTCTAATTACTTGGCAGATACAACCATTTTATTTAGAAGCTTTTCTTTAATGGTACCTTTTAAATTGCTCAGTGTTATATCTTGCCATAAGCAAGCCTTGCCAAGAGAAATATACCAAGTAATAAATTGTTAAGACTAATTCTCTCCTATTTTGGGACTGTAATTGGCTATTATAATTCTGTATTGGTCTTGGACTGTTCTATATCTATCTATCTATCTATCTATCTATCTATCTATCTATCTATCTATCTATCTATCTATCTATCTATCTTACCTTCCTTACCCTCCCTAGCCCCCAACTTACGATGTTCTCTATTTTTTCATTTTTCATGCATCTTTGATTCCCTTGTAGGGTCTTGAAGCATTCTGCAGAATCAAAGTTGATGTGTTTTGTTTCATTGTCAGCACATCAAAATCCCACCATTGATTTATTCAAACCTGAACAAATCTTAACCATTTTGAAGAATCCGATGGGCAAGAAAGCTGGTGACGTTAAGGGGATATCCACGAGCCATTGAGGATGCTAGACGTCTAACGTTAGACAGAGGGATGGATTCAGCATCCATCCATTTGTAAAAAGGTTCCCCTCGCACATACACGCTAGTCGTTCCCGACTCTAGGGGGCGGTGCTCATCTCCATTTCAAAGCCGAAGAGCCAGCACTGTCCGAAGACGTCTCTGAGGTCATATGGCCGGCATGACTCAACGCCAAAGGCGCACGGAACGCTGTTCCCTTCCCACCAAAGGTGGTCCCTATTTTTCTACTTGCATTGTTTACCTTCTTTCGAACTGATAGGTTGGCAGAAGCTGGGACAAGTCACGGGAGCTCACCCCGTTTACGCGGCGCTAGGGATTCGAACCGCTGAACTGCCAACCTTTCAGTCGACAAGCTCAGCATCTGAGCCACCATTTGTACCTTGGTCCAGTCTTTTTCTTCATTCTCTTAAATGGGTTGAATTGAGAAGGATTTCCCCAAATTGGTCATTCTACGATACCAAGTAAATCTGAACCGCTCCAGATTTGGACAAGGCAGCTAGTTGTGGCGTTGATGATGGTAGGGGTGGTAGATCCTTTTTCCCAGAAATTTCAGAATTTCCCAACCTGGGCATTCAAAACTGAACGCCCCTTCCCCTTCCCTTGCCCTCACACCCCCAGCAACGGTGCGATTCAGCAGCCAAAGAAGGAAACAGAGTAAAGGAAGCCACCTTCCAAACCGGATTGAAAAATATATACATATGTATTCAGACTAAAGCGACAGAGATGAGAATTACAGACACAAGTTTCACGAAGCCTGCACAGATTACATTCCAAACAGGTTTTTGAGATAGGAGAACAGGTGAATAGAGACTGTTAGGAGGTCTCTCTCTCTCTCACTACGAGGTCCTTCGAACCGTGATTTTAATAGTAACGTCTCTCTCAAGTCTTTAAATTCTTTCTGTCCCTAATCCCAGGCTTGAGTGCAGGGCTAGTCCAGAACATTGTGGCCCCCTGATAAGCTTCCGTCTGCAAGACCGTGACCCTCACCCAGAGGGTCTTGCTTACAAGAATCCCCCCCCTCCCCATTGTACAAATACGATGAGCAAATATTTACAAAACCTCGGGTACGCTTGTCTTTATTTTCTTTTCTAAGCACACCCGCTTGGCTGCATATCAGGGTTTATTTTATTTTTTTTCAGCATTAAAGCATACATCTGCATAGTTTTGTCTGTGTGTTTGTTGTGTCTGTGTGTGTCTATGTGTGTTTAAACACTAGAGGATACCTGCTTAGGGAACAATTTTTTTAAAAAAAGATGACTTGGGAATTTGACAGCTCTGAAGATTTGTTGAACTTTACCAGCTGTTCCCACAATATGTAATATTATATATATAGATAGATAGATCAGAGGATTCCTTAGGGATGCGTGTATATATGTGTGTGTGTGTATATATACACACACATACATACATACATACATACATACATACATACATACATACATACAGGTCTTTGGTTATTCGGGTTTCTCCCACGTAAAATTGGAAGTGTCTTGGCGACGTTATGACGAAGTCTCATTCGTCATCTTCAGGCTGGTGTTTTTGGCTTCGTGCTTCTAGGAGCAATTTGCCTAGATTGCTCCTAGATGACGAATGAGACTTTGTCGAAACGTCGCCAAGACACTTCCAATTTTACGCGGGAGAAAACCCGAATAACCAAAGACTTACATACAAACACCCGCGAAAACCTCAGAAAACACATAACACACACACACACACACACACATATCCCTAAGGAATCCTCTATCCCTGTCGACTTTACAAGCCCTTCTCTTTGTCTTTGATGCTTGGTGTGTGTGTGTGTGTGTGTGTGTGTGTGTGTGTGTGTGTGTGTATGTGTATTTTAACTGTGTAAAGTCTATTATTAAACCCAAGCAGAAATAAAGCCGGCGTCTGGTTTTCTCCACTCTGCCCTCTGTTGCTTATTCAAAGAAGTGAAACATTAAGGCTTCAAGTTAAGAAGAAGAAGAAGAAAAAAGGAAGAGAAAAAGACCAAACCAAAACTCTAAACTTATTCCTCTTCTCCTGTTTCCTCTTGCAAATATTTAAAAAAAAAACCCTAAAATGCCAGATATACACACACACACACACACGGATTGCAAAAAGATAAACCTGCAGTTTGATGGAAATAAAACAAGCAGACTAGTTAAAAGAAAGCAAAGCGTGGTGGTCGAGGGAATGAGATGAAGAAGTTGACCCTTTAACCAGGGGTGAAATCCAGCAGGTTCTGACAGGTTCCGCAGAACCGGTAGCAGAAATTTTGAGTAGTTCGGAGAACCGGCAAATACCACCTCTGGCTGGCCCCAGAGTGGGAATGGAGATTTTGCAGTATCCTTCCCGTGCCAAGCCCACCAAGCCACGCCCACAGAACCGGTAGGGAAAAAAATTGAATTTCACCCCTGCCCCTTAAGGCAAATTTGTTGTGGTTTTCTAAAGCGAGCACATCCCTGCAATTCACAATTTTAAAGTGTGTTTGGGTGGAGAAAGCATTCAAAAGTTCAAGTTGAACTCTTAGTGGACGTGTCCATGTTGTTCCTCCGGGCTACAACACAGAAATTTTTCTTCTGTGGCCATTGTCTTCTTTTGAGATACTATTGTGAGTCTACTCTACAACCTTGTCTACCCTCCAGACATTTCCTGGTGAGAACTAACAAGGCCCGAATGTACTGTGGTGGAATGTAGTCTGGATTCCCAGGAGGGAGGGGCCACATTCCAGAGGACAGTGGAGACAGTGAAGTTTAGATCGTTTGATTGGGAAGGAGAGAGTTAAGATGGCTTCTGCCCAGCAATTCTCAAAAGTATAGGTCTTCCAGCTGCAAGGACAAACAGACAAACCAAAATCATGGCAAGCTTCCCACAGACTCTTCCTACAGGAGAAGTCAATAGCACAAGAGTGTGGGCTTCCATCAGGGGTGAAATCCAGCAGATTCTGATAGGTTCTGGAGAACCGGTGGTGGAAATGTTGAGTAGTTCAGAGAACCGGCAAATGCCACCTCTGGCTGGCCCCAGAGTGGGGAGGGAATGGAGATTTTGCAATATCCTTCCCCCAGGAGTGGGGAGGGAATGGGGATTTTGCAGTATCCTTCCCCTGCCATGCCCACCAAGCCACACCATGCCCACCAAGCCACACCCACAGAACCAGTAGTTTAAAAAATTGAATTTTACCACTGGCTTCCATTCAGTGGAAAGCAAAGCAGATTTTGAAAGGGGCTTTCCTTTGCAGTCAATCATCCATGAAGGAATTCTGTTCCAAGAATTTGAATTATCCATCTACCAATCCTGCCTCAAAACCAGTGAAGAGCCATTCTCTCCCAGAAGTAATTTCAAGATGTAGTGGAATGCGGTCTGGATTCCCAGCAGAGAGGGGCTGCATTCCAGAGGGCCAAGACAACAAAATTCAGATAGTTTGATTAGGAGAAAGAGAATCAAGATAGCTTCTTCCTAGAAGCTCTCAGAGTATGTATTTAATGACGCAAGTAGCTTGCTTTTAGTTGGGCAAGATTCAGTCTACGGGTGAGGAACATAAAGGAGGCTGCTCAGAAGTAATTTCAATTTGCCGTTCTTGGTTCTCGGTACCTATTTTCAAAATCAGCCAGCATCAGTTCCTTCGTGAATAATAATCATAAATAACCTTTGGGTTTATAGCCCAAACACATGAGTTGCGATATCTTGAATTAAAAAAAAAAAAAAGTTGGTCAATCGGATCATTCAAAACACACCAAACCAAACTTTGGATAAAGTTTCTAACATATGTGGTGAACAGAGCAACTGGCCATCCGTAAGAGCTGGATAGAGCTAAAATCCTTTGTGTTTTTGGCAGATCTCCCAATCTGGCATCATCAAACTGTCCGCTAGAAACTTTCTCCTTAACCACAAACACAACATCTATAGTCCTTTCCTCCGAGTGACCCACATCAGCTGAAAATAAGCCCAAAGGGAAGACATTCTGTGGTTTCCAAAGTCTGCTAATGGGTTGATGCCAACTTACTCCAAAGATCTGAATAATTTACTGCCATCTCAAGGCCATTTAGCCTATTTTAAATGCAGACTTCCGAGAGAAAGAGAAGCGCAGGGTCTCACAACACTATTAACGCAAAAGGTATCGTCTCCCAGCCGAAGGAGTTTCACGTCCGAGATTGAAGAAGCTCCCTTTTGCAATTTGTGTGTGCCTGGATCCATTTTATATTCTTAACCTAATGAGATGCATCTCCGGTGCCTTCGCCTTCTTTCTTGGGCCTCGCTAGAGCTAAATCAGCCTGGCCAAGATAAATCACCGCTTTCAAATCCGCACCATCCTTCTGCAATACAAATTTGGAATGCATTTGCTAGAGACGAACTATTTGATCAATGTTGCAAGCACGCGGGTGTGTCTCTTTTCTTCGTCTTTTAAAAGAAGAAGAAGAAGAAAAAACATTGATGCCATGGACCTCGCAGAATTCAGCTCTGACCTGACTTTTAATTCTTAACCATTCTGCATTTTCTCACAGAAATTAAAAGGGAGAAAACAAATTAAATCAGAGGGAGGGAGGGACGGACGGAAAGGGAGAGGCAGGGAGAGGGAGGGGGGAGAGAGAGAGAGAGAGAAATCAATGCACATCATCACAACTGGAAGTGACCAGTATATAGTACCCCAGCAAAACATCCAGGGGTGGGCTGCTGGAGGTTCACAGGGGTTCGAGAAAACCTCTAGCAAAGACTCTGTGCAGTTCAGAGAAATCCCAAATCCCACTCCTGGCTGGCCCCACCCACCCCGCCCCTCCCAGGAGTCCCCACGCAGCCCGTTTTGGATGCACGTAAGTGCAAGGCGCATGCAGAGACTCGGGGAGGGTGAAAAACTGGCCTACAGGAAGTTCGGGAAGGGCCTCCGGAGCCTGGGGAGGCTATTTTCATCCTCCTGGAGGCACAAGAAAAGCCTCAGGAGCCTGGGGAGGGCAAAAACACCACCACCACCCCGCCGTCGTGCAGGAGGCCAACTAGGCCACACCCACCCAGCAACTGGGCAGAGAACCCCTTAGTAAACTTTTTGAAGCCCACTCCTGAAAACATCTGCTCAGTTACACATGTATGTATGTATGTATGTGTATGTCTATGTATGTGCTTGCTTTAAACTATCCGCCCTTTTGCTTTGATTTCAAAGGCACTACAGAAACATCCATGTGCTTATCTGATCATAGCCTTAATTCATACCCCAAACCAGGTAGGCCTAGCTCTCGCAGCAGTGAAGTTTTCGCGAGCTTTGCAAATTTCAATAGAAAAAAAAATCACCTGTTCTACCTACACGACAGTCATCTGCTAAATTTCACACTTCCCTGAATAAGGCCCCTGTGTTCCTTAATTGCTTTCCGCCCATCCGTCCGTCCCCCCCCTCGCCCCCTAAAACGGCTTGGGAACTTTTAAAATGTGCATTCATTTCACAGATGCAAACCGTCTTTCCTTTAGTAGTTCGTTGCCTGCGTTTGGTCCCCGTTTAATGGGAGACTACAGAATTGCAGAATAACAGAGTTGAAAGAGACCTCAGACGTTCTTATAATATCATAACAGAGTTGGAAGGGACTTTGGAGGTCTTCTAGTCTAACGCCCTGCTTAGGCAGGAAACCCTACACCACTTCAGACAAATGGTGATCCAACATCTTCTTAAAAACTTCCAGTGTTGGAGCATTCACAACTTCTGGAGGCAGGTCGTTCCACTGATTAATTGTTCTCACTGTCAGGAAATTTCTCCTTAGTTCTAAACTTGATGAGTTTCCACCCATTGCTTCTTGTCCTGCCCTCAGGTGGTTTGGAGAAGTCCAACTTCTAGTCTTCTAATCCAACCCCCTGCTCAAGGAGACTCTATACCGTTCTGGACAAAGGGCTGTCCAGTCTCTTCTTAAAAACCTCCAGTGGTGGTCTTTTTTTTTTTTTTTTAAAAGGGCAACTGGACTTTGCTTCTCCTTGAAGATATTTAGCTTCTCGTCCAAGAAGCTTCTTCAGTTCTGACTGAAGTCAGTCTGGCGTTAGAACTGAAGAAGCTTCTTGGATGAGAAGTGAAACGTCTTCAAGGAAAAACAAAATCCAGTTGCCTTTTGAAGACGCACCTTTGGAACAATCCATGACCTGAAGGACTCCTTAGATCTCCAGTGATGAAGCACCCACAACTTTTGGAGGCAAGAACTTCCACCGATTAATTTGTTCCTTCAGGAAATTTCTCCTTAGTTCTCGGTTGCTTCTATCCACGATTAGTTTCCATCCGTTACTCCTTGTCCTGCCTTCAGGTGCTTTGGGAAATAGCAGCCCCTCAAATATCAGAAGACTACTATCATGTCAACATTAGTACTTCTCTTTGTTAGACTAGAGCAGGGGTCAGCAACCTGCAGCTCTGGAGGTGCATGTGGCTCTTTCACCCTTCTGCTGAGGCTCCCTGTCACTCAAAATATGCATCACAACTGTCAATCTGCGACACCTGCCGGCACGCAATTTATTGAGCTTTTCGACCCCCAGTAGGCCAATCATGGATAAATCCAAGAAAAGTTTCAGAAGAAAACAGAACGGTTAATTCAACTACATATGCTAGTTTTGTGGCCGCTCGAGAAGTAAGTCAGGCACAGGAACGGTTTTGTGGCTCCCGGTGTTTTCTTTTCTGTGGGAAATGGGTCCAAATGGCTCTTTGAGTGTTTAAAGGTTGCAGACCCCTGGACTAGACACATTCCCAGTTCCAACCAAGGGAAGATGTTCATATAAAAGGAAAGAGGAGCTAGAAAAGAGAAACAGTGAAGGCTGGATAGAAATAAATTTTGCTTTCAATTCCCTTAGAATGAAATTGAAAATTAAAGCCAGCTTCCCCCTTGCATAATAATTTCCACTTTTTGCATTTCAGTAAAAACTCAGTAACAGCATTTGGAGGGAAGCTCTGATTTAAATGCAAACTTTGGGTTCAGTCATGGATACATTCTTCCACACTAATCTGTATTAGCCCCATTTCTTCAGAAACGTTACGTCAGTTTTGGGTGCCAGGCTTTTAAAAAGAATCGAGTCCAACTGGAATAGATTCAAAGAAGGACAATTAAGGATCATGCGGGAGAAGGCAGGCAGAAGTCTAGCTCGGCCTTGAGAAGACCAAGGGACGATAGAACAAATATCTGGAAGTCCTCTCACAGAAGATAAAATAGAATAGAATAACAGAGTTGGGAGGGATCTTGGAGGTCTTCTAGTCCAACCCTCTGCGTAGGCAGGAAACCCTACACCACTTCAGACAAATGGTTATCCAACCTCTTCTTAAAAACTTCCAGGGTTGGAGCATTCACAACTTCTGGAGGCAAGTTGTTCCACTGGTTAATTGTTCTCACTGTCAGGAAATTCATCCTTAGTTCTAAGTTGCTTCTCTCCTTGATTAGCTTCCACCCATTGATTCTTGTTCTACCCTCAGGTACTTTGGAGAATATCTTGACTCCCTCTTCTTTGTGGAAGCCCCTGAGATATTGGAAGACTGCTGTCATGTCTCCCCTAGTCCTTCTTTTCATTAAACTAGATATACCCAGTTCCTGCAACCGTTCTTCATATGTTTTAGCCTCCAGTCCCCTAATCATCTTTGTTGCTCTTCTCTGCACTCTTTCCAGAGTCTCCACATCTCTTTTACATCATGGCATCCAAAACTGAATGCAGCATTCCAAGTGTGGCCTTACCAAGGCATTATAAAGTGATATTAACACGTCACGTGATCTTGATTCTATCCCTCTGTTGATGCAGCCTAGAACTGTGTTGGCTTTTTTGGCAGCTGCTGGCTCCTATTTAAATGGTTGTCCACTAGGACTCCAAGATCCCTCTCACAGTTACGAATATTGAGCGAGGTACCACATATACTGTACCTGTGCATTTTGTTTTTCTTGCCTAAATGTAGGATCTTCCTTTTTTCACCATTGAATTTCATTTTGATGAACCAGATCTGTTCTCTTTCATCCAATAATGTAAGCTATGAGATAATAGATTTAAGTCACAACAAGGATGATATCAGTTAAATTTTAGGGAAAAACATCCTAGGAGGAAGGAACATTTTGGAGGCTTTAATTTGCAATTCCAACACTGAGCAGGTGGATGAAATCCCTGTCTTCCATTTTGATAATTCTGTGCTTCTATCGTGAGTAAACATTTGGGAAGTTGTCAATCTATTATATCTCAGGGTTATCTGGGTAAGGAAGACAGCCACAGTTTTTCCCTGAACAAAAGAAAACTTTCTTCTATAAATAGAGGATGGTGTTCTTAGACCATTATGTGTGCAATCTGGAATTAAAATAGCTTACAAGAAGATAGAAAAATATAGCAACACCCTAAAAACAGTCCACAACAATCATTAAGAAGTCAACAGCATTCAAATGACGGAGGAAGAGCAGAGATTTGAGTTAAAATCTACTGTGTTTCCCGAAAATAAGACCCTGTCCTTGTCTTATATTTTTTTGAACCCCAAAATAAGTGCTTGGCCTTATTTTCGGGGAGATCTTATTATTTTGGGACACGTGGAGCAAGACAGGGGCTCTTCTTGCCGTCTTACCTGATTTCCAGCTCCGTCTCCCAACCCTAACCAGAGGAAATGGCAGGGACCTGCACATCTGGTTAAATAATTTGGGGGGCGGGGCTTATTTTAGCGCATGCGCTCAAAAGCCCGATCGGGCTTATTATCAGGGGATGTCTTATTTTCGGGAAAACACGGTAGCTGGAATAAAATAGTGTCCATCCTTATCCATCATCCTACTGAAAGTTCACTGGTCATTGTCCAAATTACCCAGAAGGCACTTCTTTCCAATTTCATTCAAGACCGGAGGATGGATGATGGATCATGTAGTAGTGGATAACCTGGGCAGAGCATGCTGGGGGGAGGCTCCACAACGTTGGAGAAAACAGACATGAGTCACCCAAATGTCTCTGAACTTTGATTCCAAAAGCAGAGGGAGACCTATTGTCCCAAAGGTGCTTTCCAAAAAAGGAACTAGGCTATCTTGGTGTGTTTTTTTTTTTCCTTGAATACATTTTACTTCTCATTTAAGAAGCTTCTTCAGTTCTGACTAAACGGTGGGGAATAAGAATGATTTATATTCTCTGCAATCATCTGGTATTAGCACTCTTGGGGCCACTTGGGAGGTTTATCGGTGCCCTCAGGGTCCTGAAGAGGAAACTCAAATACTTTGGCCACCTAATGAGAAGGAAGGACTCCCTGGAGAAGAGCCTAATGCTGGGAACGATGGAGGGCAAAAGAAGAAGAAGAGGACGGCAGAGAACAAGGTGGCTGGATGGAGTCACTGAAGCAGTCGGCCTGAGCTTAAATGGACTCTGGGGGATGGTAGAGGACAGGAAGGCCTGGAGGAATGTTGCCCATGGGGTCGCTATGGGTCAGACACGACTTCGCAACTAACAACAAGATATACAAGATACTAAATCAAGCTTGGATGACGACACAGCACCAAAGCTTAGGGCATCGCTTTAAAAATTCTACCTCTTATGTTTCCCTCCCCCTAAGAAGCCAGACCATAGATGGCTGCTAAACCTCTAGATTGAAAGGACATCTTTCTTCATCCTAACATCAGAATCCCATCCAACCGAATCTTTTTTAATGTGGCCACTTTTTCCAAAGCTGAAATGCAAGTCAACATCCTACTATCCTTGCATTCTTCTAGAACAGTGATGGCGAACCTTTTTGGCACCGAGTGCGCTCGTCTGGGCCGCAACCCGGAAGAGGAGCTGCCCAGGGCGCCTGCGTGCACCTGAAAAATGAACTTCCGGTTTCAGCTACTCAACTTCCGGTTTCAGCCAGCTACGCGTCCGGGTTTATGGCGTGCATGCAACCAGCAACGATCAGCTGGCCAGCACGCATGCTCATGCAGGAAAACGGAAGACCAGCTCATCCAGTTTCCAGCAATGCTGCATGCAAAAAGGCCAGCTGATTGTTGCGCGCGCATGTGTGCCAGAAACCCAGAAGAGGAACAGGCGTGTCCACTTTGGGCACCCGTGCCATAGGTTCACCATGACAGTTCTAGTACTAATCGCTTCAAACCATACAGATCTGTTTATCTCCTTTTCTTTGGGGGATGCCTATGTCCATTCGGACTACTGTATCATCCAGAGGTGTCTGTAGAGCACAGTCCAAGAAATTCAAGATGGTGGCCACCATCACGCAGTTCAAAGCTCTTGCTATTTTTATGCACGTTGCCTGAACATGGCTTGCTTTTAACTCTACCTTGCAGATACCCAGGATATATAAGGAACAACGTAATCTGAGCATTTGGATGTGTGTCGATACCTTTCCTGGATTTCTAAGGTCATTCCCATGCCCACTCCTTTCTAGCACTGATAACATTACCTAGTTGGGTAATGAAAGGTCTGCAAGAAAATAGCCAAGCTCAGAGAGCACCAAGGACCCTACAGTCCTCCTCCTCCTCCTCCTCCTCCTCCTCCTCCTTTCTCCAACCCCCACTCCCTTTTAACACGGTTGATGTTACCTCGTCGGGTAATGAAATGTCTGCGAGAAAACAGACAAATTCAGACAGCACCAGGGACCTCACAGCCTTTCTTCTCCTCCACTCCGCACCCTTCTAGCACTGATGATGTTACCTAGCAAGGTAATGAAAAGTCTGCATAAAACAGCCAAGCTCCGAGAGAACCAAGGACTCCATGGTCTTTCAGTTAAGTTTTTATCCCCTGGATGAAAACATCAAATGCCACAGATTTATCACGGACACAGGAAAAGAATGGATGTGCCTCACTGCTCAAGAAAAGAAGTGAAACCCATTTAAGGGCTTCATGAGCTCCCTGGAGAACTCGCTACAACTAAACCACACAACAATGGATGAATGGGAGAAACACACCTCCCACCGTTGGGAAGCTTACCGTAAATCTAGGAAGCAAACTAAAACACCGAGCTTGCAAAATCCAAAATGAGCCCAAAATGAATTTAAACATAAATCCAAAAGGTGAACCTGAAATATATCTTCACTCGAATTTCCTGAAATCTGTTTTAATCACCTTGGAGCATGCCTTGGTGGTTCTATCCGGTTTGGGTAAACTGGTACCGGCGGCTGCGGGAGACTCTGCCCACCCGTCCGGACATCATCACGTCCCGTTTTTGACCCTCTGTGCATGCGCGGATGGCTCTCACATTTGCGAACCGGTAGCGAGGGTAAACGTATACCACCCCTGCATCCTTGGAGTGGTGAAGTTATAATTTTGGTGACGGCGTTGGTTGATATTAACCGGGGAATTTGGAATGCATGTTGGTTGGTTTTTACTAGGTGTAACTACAGACAGTCCTCGACGTATGGCCACGACTGAGCCCCAAACCTTTGTCGCTAAGCGAGACAGTTGTGAGTTTTACCCCCATTTTACGACCTTTCTTTGCCACAGTTGTTAAGCGACTCACTGCCGTTGTTAAGTTAGGAACAGGGTGGGTGAAATAAATCTGGCTTCACCCGTTGATTTTGTTCACCCAAAGGTTGCAAAATGGGACCACATGATCCCGGGAAACTGCAACCGTCATAAATACGAGTCAGTTGCTGAGTGTCTGAATTTTAGCCACGTGAACCCTGGGGATGCTACAATGGTCGTAAGTGTGAAAAAAATGGGCATGCCGCTTTTTTCAGTGCCGTTGTTAACTTTCAACGGGCACTAAAAGAACTGTTGTAAGTTGAGGACTACAGGTAAACATTTTGAGGATGAAATGCGAAATAATTTATGCTGGAGAGTCAGTGCTGGTCAGAATCGATTGGAGAAAGATCTACAATTCCCACTTCTGAAAAATGCAGTTTCGTTTTGCTTGGCATGGAGGAAAGAGTCGTAACGCATTTGGTACCCTGATCTGGTTCTCACAGGAGAACATTTTCCTTCTTTCCAGAACAAACCCCAACTCGTGTCCAAGTGATTGTAACGACAACATTTGCACTAAGGGATCCATTCCCTCCCTGCCCTCCTAGCTCTTCCATGCCACACACACACATACACACACACACCAAATTTGGCAAAAAAGGGCAAAAAACCCAAACAAACCCCAAACTAGGGATGGGATTCTACCGGTTCAGACCGGTTCGGGAGAATCGGTAGCTCCAATGATCAGCTGGGAGCGAACCGCTTCATCCCTACGATCAGCTGGGCCCACCCACCTGCCTGCGCTATTTTCCTACCTTTATCTTCTCAGCTGATTCGCGTGGCAGAACAGATTGCCGCGCCTCAACTGTGTTTCTCCTTAACGCGGAAGTTAAGATTTCTTCAAACTGCGCACGCACGCGCAGCGAAGCGCGCGATCACCGAACCAGTTGTTAAACCAAGAGGATCCCACCACTGCCCCAAACCCACAATATTTTTAACACCGTGATCTTTTGCAGCATTCAGTCTTGAAAGGCAGTCACTCAACTTTATATATATATATATATATATATATAAAGTGTTTTTCTATCGAGGCACCTGGTCTACCCCAGCATGTGGGAGGGAGCATACTGCATCCCTTTCGCCTTTCATCTCCAATCCAGGAGCCCTCAAGCAGTCGCATTCACGACAAACCATTTTATACCAAATTTATATTTCTTATTTCTTTATCACCGAAATATAAATTTGATATATATATATATATAATTATTTAAGGCCATTATGCTAAGTATCGGCATTCTAAATATACTACTTCTATTTTCTGCTTGTTTTCTAAACTGAAATATGAGATTAATTTACACCGAAGGGGAGAGGCAGAACGACGAAGGGAAGACTTTCTAACTTTCGAGGAGAAATATTTAGAATTTTTGTAAACAGTTTTTGTAGAGCACTTTTCTTTCGCAAGTTCTCTTTCGGATCGGCTCTTAAATCTAGCGACCAGAGGTCTTGCTGTCTCCCTGGATATTCCGTTTGTCCATCTGTCAAACAGGCCACCAACGTGTCTCCTGCAGACGTGCGTTCAGCTGACTGGCACACACAATCACACATGCGCACGCATACACACGGACACACATCGCGAAATTTCAACAGATCAAAAGAAATACCTTGCGTCGAGATTATACACGCTGCTGCACCAGTGCAAGACAATTTAACACCGTTTCACAGCCCCCAGGAGCAGGAGAGTTGGAAGGAGTATGGCTGTTTTAAAATCATAAGTTACCTTCTCAAATATTTTGATTTTTTTCCCCTTCAAAAGAAGGACAGGGTTACTGGTAATATTTGAAAATCCACCTAGAATTGTCCAAAGGGGGGGGGGGATAAGAAAGTCCCTTATTTGCGCAACTCTTCATGGGAGCATTATTGTTTTCAGATGTTTCAGCAGATGGTAAGAAGATGGCTAGAAAATCGTCCCAATTCTTGGCCCAAAGGATGGCGACTAAGAGACTGAACATGACTCGGAGGTCTAGTGGCGTCCATCAACCTTCCTTCGGTAGATTAGGTTTCTCATGAGTGTATGCGTATGAATTCCCCACTCATCCTAACAGGAGGAAGATGTATGTCTGGCCCAAAGCATGGATGCGCAAACCTGATTCCCTTCGGCCACCTCTGAAATTTATTAAGAAGACCACCACTGGTAAGGAAATGGTTGAGGATCCAGAAGACTATAAATTAGGTAGCACTTGCTTGCCTCAAACGCAGGTCTTCTGAGATTTGTATAGATCACATATGGGCTGAGAAGAGAAAACCAGAAACTTATTGTATTCCATCACTTCTTCCTCATGAGTTCCATCTCCTCTCCCTCATGAGTTCCATCTCCTCTCCCTCATGAGTTCCATCAACTCTTCCTCATGAGTTCCATCACTTCTTCCTCATGAGTTCCATCAACTCTTCCTCATGAGTTCCATCACTTCTTCCTCATGAGTTCCATCAACTCTTCCTCATGAGTTCCATCCCTCATGAGTTCCATCACTTCTTCCTCATGAGTTCCATAACTTCTTCCTCATGAGTTCCATCTCCTTTTCCTCATGAGTTCCATCAATTCTTCATCTTGGCCAGCCTGGAGACTTGAAGCAGGGGTGGAGGAGAAAACAAAAGGTCTAAGGACAGGATGGGATGGACAAAGACAAATGCACAATGGTTTTTTACCATTGTTTGACATAGCAGACATTGTCGGTGGTAGACGGATCAGTTTGTCCAGGAAGTATCCAACGAGCTGTGCCAAGTGCATCATCCTTTGAAGGATAAGCCTACAGCTGGCCTTGGCCAGCAGAGGAGGACCTCCATGTTGCCTTTTCAAAATGGTTGGGGGTGGGGAATCATAAATCCAGCCATAAAATAATACAGAGCAGACACCCTCAGTTGGTTTCCTCCTTCTGTTCCTGTTGGATCTTCACAGTGTATGTAGCTCCACAGATGGACTTGCAGGGGGTGTCTTCTTTCTCCCATATTCTTACTCTTCTCATTTTGTTTACACTGAAATTTCATAAGTTGTTCCGCCCACCCCAGAGACTTTCTTAACATTTGAGTGTCTAGCTGGACTCACAGGAGCTTGGACACTAGAAGTTGAGCCTATTCGACACTCGACTCTGGAAAGACCCTTTGGCTGTCCATTGATTTTACTGTGAGGGCTCTTCAGCGGGACGTCCTCTCTGTGGCTGGAAGAAAGAGAAGATCCAAAGTTAGTAGGCAGAAAACAAGGGATTTTATACAGGTACCATGTTTCCCTGAAAATAAGACATCCCCTGATAATAAGCCTAATTGGGATTTTCAGTGCATGCACTAAAATAAGCCCCCCCTCCGAAAAAAAGCCTTCCTGAAAATATTTAACCACATGTGCAGCTGGTCCCCACCATTTCCTCTGGTTAGGTTTAGGGAAACAGAGCTGGAAATCAAGTAATACGGCATATGCTCCACAGGCCCCAAAATAATTTATTATTTATTTTATTTTATTTTATTGAATTTGTATACCGCCCTACTCCCGAAGGACTCAGGGCGGTGAACAGCCATAGAATAAAACATATAAATACAAAATTTAAAATAGAACAAAACGAATTAAATAATGTGGCTGAACAAATTTAAAACCCCAATAATTTAAAACCAAATTTAAAATTTCCATTTAAAAAGGGGAAAGACTTAGGTCAGGCCAGCCTGATGAAACAAGAAAGTCTTGAGCACGCGACGGAAGGTGCGCAGATCCGGGATCCTCCGTATCTC
Organism: Pantherophis guttatus; assembly: GCF_029531705.1. Next base: position 2,639,546 of record NW_026844101.1, read on the forward strand.
CGGGGGGAGCTTATTCCAGATAGTAGGTGCCCCCACAGAGAAGGCTCTCCCCCTGGGGGCCATCAGTCGACATTGTTTGGCCGACGGCACCCAGAGGAGCCCCTCTCTATGGGAGCGTACTGGTCGGTGGGAGGCTATTGGTGGTAGTAGGCAGTCCCATAAATAACCAGGTCTAAGCCATGGAGCACTCTAAAGGTGATAACCAAAACCTTGAAGCGCACTCGGAAGACCACCGGGGAAGTCTAATAAGACCTCCCCGAAAATAAGGCCAAGCGCTTATTTCGAGGTTCAAAAAAAAATAAGACAGGGTCTTATTTTTGGGGAAACACGGTAGTCCTTGACTTGCAACCCCAATTGAAACCGAAATTTCTGCAAAGCAGCTGTTAAATAAATCACACCCAGTTTTGTGAGTCTTTTTTTTTTTGCTATGGGTGTTCTGCAAATCACTTGCGGTTTTTAGTGCAAGTTTATTTTATTTATTTATTTTTTCAACTTGTATACCGCCCTTCTCCCCAGGGGGACTCAGGGCGGTGGACAGCCAAACTTAAAACACATATAGTACAAAAGTTAAGAAAAAAACTAAAATAAATTAAATCATCGGCATTTCCAATTTAAAATCCCGTATCAAAAGTGGTTAGATTCTGCGCAGCAGCACCGGGGATTTGTCAAAACTATGCGATTAATCCATCATAGCGATTTTACACAACTAGCATGTTTCCCTGAAAATAAGAACAGGTCTTATATATATATAAGTATATGTATAAAAGATATAGTAGAAATAAGGGAGGAAAAAATGTATAAGTATGAAATTATTGACTGATGAGAAACTGTTGAAACAGAAAAGGTGTTAAAACTTTTTTTGTTTTTAAAAAATGTTTAATATATATATATATTTTAAAGAAAGAACAGGTCTTATATTAATTTTTGCTCCAAAAGAGGCATTAGGGCTTATTTTCCGGTTAGGTCTTATTTTCAGGGAAATACGGTACTAAATGCATCCGTCTGGCTGACGATCTTAACTGGGGCTTATTTTTGGGGTAGGGCTTATATTACGAGCATCCGGAAAAATCATGCTAGGGCTTATTTTCCAGTTGGATCTTATTTTTTGGGGAAACGCAGTAAAATAGCAAATCCTTTTGCATTACTATTCTTTTGCATTTAAGTATTTAATGACTATGGGCCCCACAGTTTAAGGATTGATATTATGGATATTATAGTATAGTTAGGCCATGCTGGGTTTTGTATGTCATGTTGACAGATTGGGATTCCAAATTGTGAGTTTAACATCTGCAAGTTGACCACCAAGCTCAGAGAGCACCAAGGACTCCACAGCCGCCCTCCTCTTCCTTGTCCACCTCTTCCTCCATTCCACAACCCCCCACCCCCTCCTAGCACTGATGATGTTACCTAGTTTGGTAATGAAATGTCTGAAAGAAAACCACCAAGCTCAGAAAGGACCAAGGACCCCAAATGTTAAAATCTACTCTTCTATTTAAGAAATATATATAATTAAGCAACCCATTTCACATCCTCATTGGATCTAAGTGCTGAAATCTGAAACTTCATACTTACGTCTACTAGCCAGCCTTAAGTTACTTTATGTGCAGTGTGCTTTCTAGTGTGATACTCTTAAATATTGGATGAGTCCAGGGAATTACATCCTATTTCTGAGTAACAAACTAGTTTATAATCTAGTCTTGACTTAACTCTCATTTCCAGGTAATTTAATAAGTGCACATATACATTTTTTGAGACCTTCTCCCATTGGCTGAAAACCATCCAGAAATGTTAAAAAACGATCCACAGGTGGAACTCTGCACCTGGTTTTCTCACACACAACTGCAGCCACGCTAGAACTCTCCATACCTCGCAGGGCCTATGGACTGGGCTTCTGTTAGCTCCATCGTGTTAACGAAGGAGACGGATTTTGGAGCCCCATAGGAGGGAGACCGGGGGATCCCACCGGGAGACGAAGGAACTTGGTGGCTTGGCGATTTGTAGGAGCCGTTGCTCATCCTGCCCTGCAGTGCCTGATGGGCTTGGATGTTGTTATTGGCTAGGTCTGCTTGGAGAGAAGGTGTGGAAGTCCTTGACACTCGGGTCATGGCGCTGGAGAGGGAAGAAACAGACGTCTGTAAAGCCGGATTGCGTGCGCTGAAGCTGCTGTGGGGCATTAAATTGTCTCTGGAGCCGTATCTCAAGACTAAGCTACGGGGATCGTCCGAGAGCAGGCTGACTTGCTGAAGGCTGTAAGAACTCGGGGTGTCATACACCCCCGAATCTGCAAACACGGAGTCTGGGTGAGAGTGCAGGAGCTTCTCCCTCTCCTCCATCTCCTTCCTTTCTTGGATGGACGCCATAATGGTTTTCGACAGGTTGTCGTAGCGGACTGGAGAGGGGTCTCGCGGGTGCGGGGTTGGCCCACCCTGCCTGGGGCTAAAGGTCTGGGGAGACGGGCGCTGGAGTTCCCTTCCCCGCAGATGGCACATTTTGGCAGACAAATATGGCGAGTGGTATCCGACGGAGCCCACCGCGGCGTGCGCAATGCACCGCTTCCCGGCTGGGGAAATGGGGTTGAGCAAACTGTCGTAGGATAAGCTCCCGTTCCTGTTGGAGAGAGAATTGGGGGCGAAGATGCTTTTGTAGGGGGTTGAGGTCGCCCCTTCGGATTTCATGGAATGGAGGGGCAGTTTCTCGGGGCCTCTCCGGACACCCGTTTTCAGACTGAGGGATCTGGAGTTGGCGGCGAAAGAATCGGCTTGGAGCGGAGAAGACTGATAGGTCTTGTGAAGAGAACTCTTCCGATAGTTGGGGAGCTCCATGCTCGGCTCGGATTGATAATCCAGGCTGCTGTCATTGTCGTCGGCCAGGGAGCTCTGCCGGAGTCCTTCCTGGAGGGAGATCTGGGAGAAAAGAAGAAAGGGTCAGATGGAGCTGCTGTCGGCTCTCGTGGGTTAACCAGACAGGAAACATAACCTAATTTATCTTTATTGTAAGGCTACCTTAGCAGAATCTTGCAAGTCTGAAAGTACAAATCTCCCGCTGTCTCTTTTTTAGCCTGATAAGCTAGAGATGATCCTTTCTGAGTTTCTGCCTTTGCCCTTTATGTAGCTGCAGGCTATGTCATCTCTGATTATTCCCTAGGCAACCTATCTTCTCCTGTATTCCCAGATCATTCCCACATACCACAACATCAGTGGAAGCAACTTATTTCTTTCACCCTCTCTCTGTTTGTCTGTCTGTCTGTCTCTGTCTCTCTCTCTTGCCTCTCTGTGTCTGTCTGTCTCTCTCTCTCTTTTGTCTCTCTCTGTGTATCTCTGTTTCTCTCTCTCTCTCTTTTGTCTCTTTCTATGTGTCTGTCTTTCATTCTCTGTCTATTTCTCTCTCTCTGTCTCTCTCTGTGTGTCTCTCTCTATTTATCTCTGTGTGTTCGTGTCTCTGATTGTCTCTCTGTCTCTCTTTCTGTATCTCTTTCTCTCTTTCTCTTTCTCTCTCTGTCTGTGTCTCCCTCTCTCTGTTTGTCTCTCTGCCTCTCTTTTTCTTTCTGTATCTCTCTCTCTCTCTCTCTCATCCAAGGAACAAATCCCTGGAAAAAGATTAATGAGCCATTACAGAGCTTTCTTTAAATGGCCTTTTCATTGGTACTGTGGCCTCATTGTTGAAAATGACAAAGGACAATGGTTAAAGGCTTGCTTCTGGAGAGGAAAAGGAGTAATAACCATAACATAACATAACATAACATAACATAACATAACATAACATAACATAGCATAGCATAGCATAGCATAGCATAGCATAGCATAGCATAGCATAGCATAGCATAGCATAGCATAGCATAGCATAGCATAGCATAGCATAGCATAGCATAGCATAGCTCAGCGCAAGCACAAGCACAAGCACAAGCACAAGCCAAGCCAAGCCAAGCCAAGCCAAGCCAACACAACACAACACAACACAAAAACACACAGCACAACATCTTTTTCAGACACATTAAGTAAAGACCTGGCTGAGAAACACTGTTCAATCTGCTATCATTCCACCGTAATTTTTATTTTGACCCAAGGAAAAGGCAATTACATAGACAGAACATATTTCAAGATAGTTTGAAGTTGGACACTTTGTTTCATCGGGTCAAACCTGAGATTCAGCCTGCAACCATGCCATCTTACCTGCTCAGATGTTCCATGATAGTGGACTTTAGAGTTGTTGCTGAAAGCAGGGCGATATTTGTACATGGCAGGTGTGGGAGGACTCATCAGTTTGGGAGAAAGGCTGCTCTCTGGAAAAAAAAGAAGAAGAAAAAGAAAACAAGCCATGGTTTATGGCATGCCCAAACCATGATTGAGTTTCACATCACCTATAATATAAATGGCTTGCTTAAGGCTTAGCACACTGTGTAAATCCAGCTACTGAATTTTTTAAATCTTAGTTTACGGCTTAGGGCAGGGGTCTGCAACCTTAAACACTCAAAAGAGCCATTTGGACTCATTTCCCACAGAAAAGAAAACACCGGGAGCCACAAAACCCTTCCATGCCTAACTATTTCTTGAGCGGCCACAAAACTAGCATATGTAGTTGAATTAAACGTTCTGTTTTTCTTCTGAAACTTTTCTTTTCTTGGATTTATCCATGATTGGCCTACCAGGGGTTGAAAAGCTCAATAAATTGCGTGCCGGTGGGTGTCGCACACTGGCGGTTGTGACGCATATTTTGAGTGACAGGGAGCCACAGCAGAGGGGTGAAAGAGCCACATGCGGCTCCAGAGGCACGAGTTACTGACTCCTGGCTTAGGGGGTTATATGGACCCAGTCAATGATGGCTTAGTCAGTAAACCGTAGTTGAACAAACTATGGCTTAGTTTCTATGAATCCAAGAGTTTCTGCATTACGGGTTAAACCAGTCATGAGATTTTTCACCAGAAAGAAGGTTTTAAAAGAGAGAAATTCCATACGTTCAGTTAAAAAAAAAAAAAGAAAAGAAAAGATCAAATATTGTACCTTCGGTGCTTCCCAGTTCGCTGTATTTACTGGAATCCCCTTTGGGTGGAAGTGGAGGCTGTATATCCATGGTATTTTCGTCCAGCGCTTCAAGGCTAATTTTAGACTGAAAACAATCGCAAAACCTAGTTAAGCGTTGCCGAGCGGTCTATTCTAACCTTAAATCATGCATCTCCCCCCCCCCGAAAGATGTCTCCACACCAGTGGTGAAATGTAAAATTTGTTACGGTTCTGTGGACGTGGTTTGTAATGTGACTGAGTGGGCATGGCCAACTTTTTTTTTTACTTTTAAAAGCATTTTTTCTACAACCTCTTCAGCTGAAGAGGTTGTAAAAAAAAATGCTTTTAAAAGCCTCTGACGATCCCAGCTAAGTTGCCTGATCATCAGAGGCTTTTTTTTTCTTTTAAAAACATTTTTTCTACAACCTCTTCGGCCGAAGAGGTTGTAAAAAAAAATGCTTTTAAAAGCCTCCGACGATTCCAGCAGGAACCTAGAGGTTGTAGAAAAAATGCTTTTAAAAGCCTCTGACGATCCCAACTGAGCCGCGTGATCATCAGAGGCTTTTTAAAAAACTTTTAAAAGCATTTTTTCGGCCGAAGAGGCTGTAGAAACAATGCTTTTAAAAAATTTTTTAAAAAAACCTCTGATGATTGCACGGCTCAGCTGGGCATGGGGTGGGGTGGCAGGGATTTTTGCTACCGGTTCTCCGAACCAACCACCACCATTGCTACCGGTCGGCGATCCGGTCCGAACCGGGAGCATTTCACCCCTGCTCTACACACTGTGCAGGATAACAGCGGTCTTCACACATTGTGTTAAACTGCAGCATTGTTGGTTCAGTTTGAGCTTAGCCAGCCTATGAAAACAGCCACTGTGTTTTCATTCTGGTTTATGGCCTAATATATTGCCTGAACCCATCCAGGTGAGACTTGTTCAACAAACCATGGTTAAGCAAATCACCGCTTAGTGAAGTCTAAGAAGCTTGGCTAAGAGCCCGTTTGGTCTAGTGGGTAAGGCATCAGGCGAGAAAGCAGAGCATGAGTTCTAATCCTGCCTTAGGCATGAAAGATGGCTGGGTGACTTTGGGCCAATCACCAGGAGACTGGGAATTCTAGTCTCGCTTTAAGCATGAAAGCCAACTGGCTGACTTTGTGCCAATCACCGGGAGACTGGGAGTTCTAGTCCCGCCTTAGGCATGAAAGCCAACTGGGTGACTTTGCGCCAATCACTGGGAGATTGGGAGTTCTAGTCCCGCCTTAGGCATGAAAGCCAACTGGGTGACTTTAGGCCAATCACCGGGAGACTGGGTGTTCTAGTCCCGCCTTAGGGATGAAAGTCAGCTGGGTGACTTGGACCAATCACTGGGAGACTGGGAGTTCTAGTCCCGCCTTAGGCATGAAAGCTGGTTAGGTGACCTTGGCCCAATCCCTCTCTCTCAACCCGCCTGACCTCACAGGATTATTGTTGTGGGGAACATAGGAGGAGGAAGGAGTGTTATATATGTTGGTCACCTTGAGTTATTTATAAAAATAAGGCAGGCAGGATAAATGTAAAGAAATACACCAATCCGGCACCTAGAATTTTTGCTTTGCAGGGATTGAAACCTGAAATAAATGAATCAACTTTGATTTCAGCTTGGATGGACCAGATTCACCTATCATGCTAGATCAGTGATGGCTAACCTTTTTGCCATCGCGTGCCAAAAGCGGGGGGAGCGCAGGGGTGTCGCACGTGCATGTGCCCACACCCAGAATTCGGTGCACCCCGCCCCACCGTGCATGTGTGTGCGACCCCCCGCGCTCTCCCTGCTATTAGCACGCGATGGCACAGTGGGACCGGAAGGCCCGTTTTTCACCTCCCCAGGCTCCAGAGCCTTTCTAGGAGACTGGGGAGGGCAAAAACAGCCTTCCCCAACTCCCCTGAAGGCCCTCCGGAGGCCGGAAACAGCCCATTTCCCGACTTCCGGTGGGCCCAGAAGGCCCAAAAATCAGCTGGCCTGCATGTGCATGTGCGCTGGAGCTGAGCTAGGGCAATGCTCGCGTGCCCACAGATATGGCTCCGCGTGCCACCTGTGGCACGCGTGCCATAGGTTTGCCATCACGGTGCTAGATCATAACTTAGCTTGTCTGGCTTTGGCTTAACATGTTGTACAAACCCAGCTAGTACAAATTAATTAACCCCTAGGGTTTAAAAAGCATGTTTTATGAATTCAGCCCAACGTAGCTAAGTCTTATGAAACTCTTTCACCAGGAAAACATGGAAACAGATCTCTATATGGATGGATCCCAGGTAAAAGATAGCTCATAAGGAATGCTTCACCTTGCTCTGGTTGAGGTTGGCTTGAACCCCGTTGTCACTTATTTTGACGGTGATCTGTCGCTCCTTTAGATCCGGCCTCAGGAAAGGGGGCTTCACGCTTACCATCTCTTTCTTCTTGGGATCCACAATGTACCTGCAAGATCACGGGATCTTGAAACGTCCGCTTTTCATTAAAAGATACCGCCTCATGAGTGCTGCAGACCCTCAAGGACTCAGAGTGAAGGTCTGCAGGTGGCTTACACAAAGGAACAACTAATGAGCAACTAAGAGTGGAAGTTAAGAGTGCTTCTAAAGAAATAAAAATATATACCAGCGCAACTAATCATCTACAAGGCGGGGTCATCTGAAGGAACGCCATTTTGGTGTGAAAGGCCACAGACAAAGGCTTCGCGGGTGATGAAGTCATGTGATAGTAGCGTCTGCATTTCCTGCGTTGGATCAGGAAAGCACATCTTTCTCCTTCTGTCCTGGCCACTTATTACCGAGGCACGATTGAGAGCGTTTTAACAAACTGCATCAATGTTTGGTTTGGTTTGGTGGCAGCGATGCCTCAGATAGAAAGTCCATACAGAGAGTGGTAAGGACAGTGGAGAAGATTACAGGAAGCTTGCTTCCTGTTATTCAGGATACTGTTTATAAGCGCTATGTTCTTAGAGCTCAAAGCATGATTAGAGACCCCACACAACCACTTCAGGGTCTGTTTCTGTCGCTCCCATCTGGGAGGAGGTTTCAAAGTATTTCTAGCAGGACTACCAGATTCTGCAACAGCTTTGTTCCCTAGGCCCTCCGTCTGCTAAACTCGCAGGATTCGTTTTTCTCGTCATGTACATGTATACATCCAAACTAGACTGTGTTGTTCCTCTGTGTCATATAATATATGTGGGTATACATACATAACTTTGTATTTATTTATTTATTTTGTCACGTTCATGTAGTGTATATTGGAGGGGATGACCCTTTGAGAGCTGCATGCAACAAAATTTCATTTTAATGTATGCCGATTAGTCTACATTCAAAGTGACAGGAAAGTTATTCTATTCCATTCCATTCCATTCCATTCCATATTTTCTATTCTATTCTATTCTATTCTATTCTATTCTATTCTATTCTATTCTATTCTATTCTATTCCATTCCATTCCATTCCATTCCATATTTTCTATTCTATTCTATTCTATTCTATTCTATTCTATTCTATTCTATTCTATTCTATTCTATTCTATTCTATTCTATTCTATTCTATTCTATTCTATTCTATTCTATTCCATTCCATTCCATTCCATATTTTCTATTCTATTCTATTCTATTCTATTCTATTCTATTCTATTCTATTCTATTCTATTCTATTCCATTCCATTCCATATTTTCTATTCTATTCTATTCTATTCTATTCTATTCTATTCTATTCTATTCTATTCTATTCTATTCTATTCTATTCCATTCCATATTTTCTATTCTATTCTATTCTATTCTATTCTATTCTATTCTATTCCATTCCATATTTTCTATTCTATTCTATTCTATTCTATTCTATTCTATTCTATTCTATTCTATTCCATTCCATTCCATTCCATTCCATTCCATATTTTCTATTCTATTCTATTCTATTCTATTCTATTCTATTCTATTCTATTCTATTCTATTCCATTCCATTCCATATTTTCTATTCTATTCTATTCTATTCTATTCTATTCTATTCTATTCTATTCCATTCCATTCCATTCCATTCCATATTTTCTATTCTATTCTATTCTATTCTATTCTACATTCTATTCTATTCTATTCCATTCCATATTTTTTATATTCTATTCTATTCTATTCTATTCTATTCTATTCTATTCTATTCTATTCTATTCTATTCTATTCTATTCTATTCTATTCCATTCCATTCCATTCCATTCCATATTTTCTATTCTATTCTATTCTATTCTATTCTATTCTATTCTATTCTATTCTATTCCATTCCATTCCATTCCATTCCATTCCATATTTTCTATTCTATTCTATTCTATTCTATTCTATTCTATTCTATTCTATTCTATTCTATTCTATTCTATTCTATTCTATTCTATTCCATTCCATTCCATTCCATATTTTCTATTCTATTCTATTCTATTCTATTCTATTCTATTCTATTCTATTCTATTCTATTCTATTCTATTCCATTCCATTCCATTCCATATTTTCTGTTCTGTTCTGTTCCGTTCTGTTCCGTTCCATTCCATATTTTCTATTCTATTCTATTCTATTCTATTCTATTCTATTCTATTCTATTCTATTCTATTCTATTCTATTCCATTCCATTCCATTTCGTTCCATATTTTCTGTTCTGTTCTGTTCTGTTCCGTTCCGTTCCATATTTTCTATTCTATTCTATTCTGTTCTGTTCTGTTCTGTTCTGTTCTGTTCTGTTCTGTTCTGTTCTGTTCTGTTCTGTTCTGTTCTATTCTATTCCATTCCATTCCATTCCATTCCATTCCATTCCATTCCATTCCATTCCATTTCGTTCCATATTTTCTGTTCTGTTCTGTTCTGTTCTATTCTATTCTATTTTATTTTATTTTATTTTATTATTATTCTATTCTATTCCATTCCATTCCATTCCGTTTCATATTTTCTATTCTATTCTGTTCTGTTCCGTTCCGTTCCATATTTTCTATTCTATTCTATTCTATTCTATTCTATTCTATTCTATTCTATTCTATTCTATTCTATTCTATTCCATTCCATTCCATTTCGTTCCATATTTTCTGTTCTGTTCTGTTCTGTTCCGTTCCGTTCCATATTTTCTATTCTATTCTATTCTGTTCTGTTCTGTTCTGTTCTGTTCTGTTCTGTTCTGTTCTGTTTCTGTTCTGTTCTGTTCTGTTCTGTTCTGTTCTGTTCCATTCCATTCCATTCCATTCCATTCCATTCCATTCCATTCCATTCCATTTCGTTCCATATTTTCTGTTCTGTTCTGTTCTGTTCTATTCTATTCTATTTTATTTTATTTTATTTTATTATTATTCTATTCTATTCCATTCCATTCCATTCCGTTTCATATTTTCTATTCTATTCTGTTCTGTTCCGTTCCGTTCCATATTTTCTATTCTATTCTATTCTATTCTATTCTATTCTATTCTATTCTATTCTATTCTATTCTATTCTATTCTATTCTATTCTATTCTATTATTATTCTATTCTGTTAACACACCAAGGTGCCCAAGGCAGAGGTTAACATCTGCATCTATCATTTGTACAGATTCAAAATATATAATCCATAGATCAGTGAAGACCAGCTGGTCCAGTCCCCAAGCTGTCATCCCCACAAACCCAGCATTGGTTAATGAACCATCTTCTGTGCTTCTCCTTAGATCTCACCTAGGAGCCAGGGGGCTGCAAAGGACATGTTCCACGTTCCCACAGCATCCTTGAGTAAAAGGATTGACTCCTCCACGGAACTTACCCGTCACCTGGAATTAAAAACAAGGAAGGCAGTTTGAAAAAGGAAAGGAACCTACCATTGGGAAGTGGAGAAAGGCCTTGGGAGGTGGAGGGAGGAGATGCTGCCTATGGAACGGTCAGATAAGAGGCAGCATAGCCCACAGCTGGGTAGTGGAGGGGGCAAGAGATTCAGAAGGGACCCTCCCTAGTTTCTTGGGCTGTAAAAGAGAGCGGGGGGGGGAGGATTGTACAGGTAGTTCTGGACTTATTTTTATTTTACTTTATTATTTTATTTTATTAAATTTCTATACCGCCCTTCTCCCGAAGGACTCAGGGCGGTGAACAGCCAGAGGATAAAACACAGAGATACAAAATTTAAAATAGATGAAAACAAATTAAATAATTTAGGCTGGATTTTAAAATACCCCATAATTAAACAGATTAAAATTTGCGTTTAAAATTTAAATTTAAAAAAGGAGAAGATTTAAATTTAAAAAAGGAGAAGATTTAGGCCAGGCCAGCTTGATGAAATAAAAACGTTTTAAGCGCGCGACCACAATTGAGCCCAAAATTTCTGTGGTTAAGCGAGACAAGTTGTTCAGTGAGTTCTGACCCATATCACGACTTTTCTTGCTACAGTTGTTAAGCGAATGGCTGCATTTGTTAAGTGGGTCACACGGTTGTCAAGCGAATCTGGCTTCCCCGTAGACTTTGCTTGTCAGGAGGTCGCAAAAGGGGATCACGTGACCCACGGGACACACCAACGCTCATCTGAATCTTGATCATGTGACCACGGGGATGCTGCAGTGGTTGCAATGGTAAAAAAAAAAACGGTCCTAGGTCACTTTTTTCGGTGCCGTTGTAACTTCGAACGGTCACTAAACGAACTCTGTTGTACGTCAAGGGCTACCTGTACTTTCAGATTTGCAAGATTCTATCAGTTAGCTTTATAATAAAAGAAAACTAGCTGATCTTATTTTATTTCCTCTCTGGTCCACCTGGAAGTCTGATACCCCGGTTATGCTGCTGCTTCTCCTCCTCCTCCTCCTCCTCCTCCTCCTCCTTTCTTCTTCTTCTCTTCATCCTCCTTCTCCTTCCTCCTTCTCTTCCTCCTCTTCTTCTTCTTCTTCTTCTTTTCTTCTTCTTTCTTCTTCTTCTTCTTCTTTTCTTCTTCTCCTCCTCTTCCTCCTCCTCCTCCTTCTTCTTCTCTTCATCCTCCTTCTCCTTCCTCCTTCTCTTCCTCCTTTTCTTCTTCTTCTTCTTCTTCCTTCTTCTTCTTCTCTTCTTCCTCCTCCTCCTCCTTTCTTCTTCTTCTCTTCATCCTCCTTCTCCTTCCTCCTTCTCTTCCTCCTTTTCTTCTTCTTCTTCTTCTCCCTCCTCCTCCTCCTCCTCCTCCTCCTCCTCCTCCTCCTCCTCCTCCTTCTTCTTCTCCTCTTCCTCCTCCGAAACTCGCTTCACAAATGTTTCAATTAGCCACAGGAATTTTGGGCTCCGTTGTGGTCGTAACTCAAGGACTACCGGTAAGTAACACGCCGACAGCCCATGGTTTTTAATCAATTGTGGTCGTACATTGAGGACTACGTGTATGCTCAACTGCTCTGGCGGGGCAAGGGATAGCAAATGATCCCAGGAGTAAAGTAAGAGGATAGATCGATCTTACCTGCTCGTTGGTTGTGCGTCCTCGGGCCACCAAAACAATGTGGAAAGCAGTCAAGCCAATAACTGGGATGAAGAAGAGCCCAGCGATACACATGACTGTCATTCTGGATGCTGACATTAAGGAAACCCTGCAAATTATTGTGCCGTGGGCACTGGAGTACGGTAGAAAGAATCCCTTTCGTGTTGGCCCAAGTCCCGTCTGGCCGGGTTGAACCCAAAGAGGACCCCAAAAGGAGGATACGTGACGGCGGTGTGGGCCACACCCACTTTTTCAGCGTGATGTAAGACATAGATGAGCCCGAAGGTGAACACGCCGACCATGTGGGCACTTAAAGACAGCAAGAAAAGGAAAAAATAGCGGTAGTTTCGTCTTCCGATACAGTTATTAACCCAAGGGCAGTGATGATCAAAATCCTGGTGAGACAACAGGAGAGAGAGGGTAATAAAGCAGGCGTAACTTGGCGTACACAGGAATAATGGGAAACGTAATAATAACAATCACAACAACTCTATCAACCTGTCAGGCCTCCAAGAACCGGGAAAGACACATAGAGATACTTCTGAGTAAGTCAGAAACGACCCAGCAATAAAACCCAGTTAATAGAAGCCATCCTTCAATCTTGGTTTCACAAGCTGCAGAACTCAAAGACTTGGTTCCACTCCATGGGAAGACGCTGTAAGGCTGTAATTCATGCTAAAGGTTACCTAACTAAGGATGATTAACTGACATGGGGATCATTTTTGTATATCTCGTTTTTTCTACAGTGATCATTTTTGTATTTCTCTTTTTTTCTACGGTGATCATTTTTGTATATCTCGTTTTTTCTACGGTGATCATTTTTGTATATCTCGTTTTTTCTACGGTGATCATTTTTGTATATCTCATTTTTTCTACGGTGATCATTTTTGTATATCTCGTTTTTTCTACGGTGATCATTTTTTGTATATCTCGTTTTTTCTACAGTGATTTTTTTATTATTATTATTTGATTTATATGCCTCCCTTCTCCGGAGACTCAGGGCGGCTTACAATGCGTTAAGCAATAGCCTTCATCCTTTTGCATATTTATACAAAGTCAGCTTATTGCCCCCACAAACTGGGTCCTCAATTTACCTACCTTAGAAAGGATGGAAGGCTGAGTCAACCTTGAGCCTGGCGAGATTCGATCTTACTTTAATTTTTGTATATCTTGTTTTTTTTCTACGGTGATCATTTTTGTATATCTCGTTTTTTCTACGGTGATCATTTTTGTATATCTTGTTTTTTCTACGGTGATCATTTTTGTATATCTCGTTTTTTTCTACGGTGATCATTTTTGTATATCTCGTTTTTTCTACGGTGATCATTTTTGTATATCTCGTTTTTTCTACGGTGATCATTTTTGTATATCTCGTTTTTTTTTCTCCATGTTTCACTTTTCTTCTTTATACTGTAACGGCTATTCTAATAGCAAATCCTTCCTAAAAGTGATTGCATTAAATTCTTGATTAAATTATCTTTCCATCGATAATTAATTTTATGGTACTATTCCCCCCAAAAAAGTGGTGTGTCATTAGCTAGTTTTAGAAAATTACACTTTTCCAAAAGGTTTCCACAATTTTGGCCACTACTGTAGCTTAAATCAGAGCGAATTAAGATTTCCCTCCCCTCTCCTTTTCTCCTTCTTCCTGCCTTTAGTTTCTCAATGCTTCTTACTTCCCAGTGGCGGTTACTATGTAGGTGTGTGTGTGAGAGAGAGCGAGAGAGTGCGCACATTTAAGGGATATATGTGTGACAAAGAGGATTTCCTGATAATAAACCTCCTGCTCCATAAAACACTTCTACTGCCATGACATAAAATCCGATTGTCTTCTCAGCCAATAAATTCTCCTCGCTAACCTTCACCCCAGCCATCTCTCTAATGAAGAGGAGTGCGTTTTACAGTTCTGCTCCGGCTGCCTCCTTTTAATGAATTTCTCTGCCCGGAGTTTGATTCTCATCTCCTGTTTTTAAACTGCACAACCGACGACGTCAGAGAAAATGATTTTAAAAGACTTTGTTCTCCTGCCAAGTTGGTCAAAATCATCTCGCAAAGGGGAAAGAAACTTAGAAGCTGCCAGCCAGATGTAGAAAAAGGAAAGAAGTACCTCCTCGCTTAAGAATAAGATATTGGTTGTGTTTGCAACCAGGATTATATTCGTCTGGCTTTGTTTGGTTGCTTAAATATCCGGCGAGTGTAATTAAGGCATCTAATTTAACACAGAACATAGAATCATAGCGCTGGAAGAGACATCAGTGGCAGGTGGTGAAATGCTACCGGTTTAGACCAATTCGCCTGAACCGGTACTAATAAAGGCTACTGGTTCGGACTACTGGTTCGGGCGAACTGTAGAGAAGAGAAGAGCAACCAAGATGCTTAGGGGATTCAAGGCGAAAACATACGATGAATGGTTACAGGAACTGGGCATGGCTGATCTAGTGAAGAGAAGGACCAGGGGAGACATGAGAGCAGTCTTCCAGTACTTGAGGGGCTGCCACAGAGAGGAGGGGGTCAAACTGTTTTCCACAGCACCCGAAGGCCAGACGTGGAATAATGGATGGAAACTGACCGAGGAGAGATTCAATCTAGAAATAAGGAGGAATTTCCTGGCAGTGAGAACAATCAACCGATGGATCAGAAGTTGCCTTCAGAAGTTGTGGGAGCTTCATCCCTGGAGGCTTTCAAGAAGAGACTGGACGGCCATCTGTCAGAAATGGTGTAGGGTCTCCCGTTTGGGTTGGGTGGTTGGACTAGATGCCCTACAAGGTCCCTTCCAACTCTGTTAATCTGTCTGTAGAGTCTTCCATACCCACCACACTGAAGGCTATTCTTATTCCTCCTTGTTCATTTCTTTATTTGGTTTATATGGCCATCCACCCATCTCACAATGGCATCTCACTTAGACAGCTAACTCCGGGCACACTCGCGACGATATAAAAATGCATGAGAGCAACACCAATCAGCAATAAATGGTTGCTTTGAGTCTCTTTGTCAAGGGCATCAGATGCACAATCACAGTGGTGGCCAAAATTGTGGAAACCTTTTGGGAAAAGTGTATTTTTGAGGTTTGATGGCTAATAACACCACTTTTTTTTTTTTTTTTTGGAGTTTCAAGATAATCCTATTCCACTGCTGGAATGGCCTGGGAATAGCCCAGACCTTCACCCAATGGAAAATCGATGGAGCTGACTAAAGAAACTTGTTAGGCAGAAGTGACCCAGCAATAAAACCCAGTTAATAGAAGCCATCCTTCAATCTTGGTTTCACATTAGAACAGCTGCAGAACTCAAAGACTTGGTTCACTCCATGGGAAGATGTTGTAAGCCTGTCATTTATGCTAAAGGTTACCCAGCTAAGGATTAACTGACATGGTGATCATTTTTGTATATCTCGTTTTTTTCTACGTGTTTCCCTTTTTTTCTTTATACCGTAACTGCTATTCTAATAGCAAATCCTTCCTAAAAGTTATTGCATTATGTTCTTGATTAAATGATCTTTCCATTGATATATAATTTTATGGTCCTACTACTCAAAAAAAAAAAAAAAGTGGTGCTATTAGCTAGTTTTAGAAAATACACTTTTCCCAAAAGGTTCCCACAATTTTGGCCACTACTGTACAAGCCAAATCGCCTTTTAAACAATACTCAAGGGATCGTGTTTAATTATATATTTCCACAGCCAGCGACAACTCTGTCCGTAAAGGAAAGTCACGCGTGTCCTTACCTCAACGCAGTTGTCGCAAACGCTGCAGTGGGAGCAACGAGGAGGGCGGTAGAAGTGGCAGGTGGCACACCATTTCATCCGAACTTGGATGCCTTTGATCTCCACGTTCTTATAGAGTGGCGCTCGGAAGTCGTCATCTTTATCCTCGTCTTCGTCGGCTGCTCAGTGATCGGACGACACAAAAGAAACGGTTCGATGAGACACAACAACGTTCTCAGTTCAGGCAGTCCTCGACTTTACAACAGTCCCAAATTTACGTTGCTAAGTGAGACACGTCTTCGGTGAGTTTTGCCCAGTGGTGAAATCCAATTTTTTTACTACCGGTTCTGTGGGCGTGGCTTGGTGGGTGTGGCAGGGGAAGGATACTGCAAAATCCCCATTCCCTCCCCACTCCTGGGGGAAGGATATTGCAAAATCTCCGTTCCCACCCCATTCTTGGGCCAGCCAGAGGTGGTATTTGCTGGTTCTCCAAACTACTCAAAATTTCCGCTACCGGTTCTCCAGAACCTGTCAGAACCTGCTGAATTTCACCCCTGGTTTTGCCCCATTTTATAACCTTTCTGGGCACAGCTGTGCAGCGAATCGCTGCGACTTGTTCAGTTAGCCACACGGTTGTTAAGTGAATCCCACACACCCACTTTACGATCTGTTTGTGTTGCTCCCTTCCCTTTAAATTTTACGGTCACTTTTTTTCAGTCATGTTCGAACAGTCACTAAATGAATGGTTGTAACCCGAGGACTAGTATAGTTTTTTTTCATCTGCCTCCAATCTCTAACATTCAATATCCTTGGATGTACCCGGATGGTTGCACGGTGGTTCAGTTATGTTCCAGTCAGGGGTGGACTTCAAAAATTTTCGCAAGGGGTTCTCTGCCCAGTTGCTGGGTGGGTGTGGCCATGATGGGCGTGGCCTAGTTGGCCTCCTGCACCACGGCGGGTGGGGGGAGGACATTTTTGCCCTCCCTAGGCTCCGGAGGCTTTCCTTGAGCCTCCGGGAGGACAAAAACGGCCTCCCAGTCTCCGGAGGCCCTCTGGAGGCCGGAAACGGACTTCCCGAAGTTCCGGTGGGCTTGTTTTTTGCCCTCCCCGAGCCTCCGCATGCGCCCTGCACTTAGCTGCATCCAAAACGGGCCGCGTGGGGACTCCTGGGAGAGGCGGGGCAGGGTGGGCTGAGCCAGCCAGAGTAGGATTTGCGGGTTCTCCGAACTGCATAGAATCTTAGCTAGAGGCAGTGGTGGGATTCAGCCGGTTCGTACCACTTCGGGAGAACCAGTTGTTAAATTACTTGAATCCCACCACTGGCTAGAGGTTCTCCTGAACCCCGGCGAACCCCCACCCCCACCCCAGCAGCCCACCCCTAGTTCCAGTTGGTCATTTTTTTAACCTTTCGGTCGTGGGAAGCCAGACACAGAGGTCATATTTCTTCAGCCGGATCACCCTTGGAGTACAATGGGCCCTGTTCCTGTGAAAAGCGTATTCCCAACTTGCCAAGACTGCTTACGTGTACATCTGCCAATCCAAAACGCCAGCAGAGCATGCTCCAAACACCCCCACGCAGCTGACAAGGCTCTGAGTCATTGGCCCCAGCAATTACAAATGGCAAAATAACAACAGAAGCATCCAAGGGGATGAATAGCATATTCAGGACCCGAGCATGTACGAAGCTGCCGTGTACGAACCAGGAGGAGGTTAGGAAATCTAGAGACTTATTAAAGTCACAAAATAAGTTTCGAGGGCCCGGAGACGCAGCGGAGTGTGGAAAGACAACCAGATGGCAGGTTTTCCATGAGAAGTGCCTTCAAACGGCCGGTACGCTCTCAGAGAGGGGCTCCTCCGGGTGCCGTCAGCCAAGCAGTGTCGACTGGCGGCCCCCAGGGGGAGGGCCTTCTCTGTGGGGGCACCCACTATCTGGAACAAGTTCCCCCCGGAGATACGGAGGATCCCAGATCTGCGCACTTCCCGCCGTGCTCTTAAGACCCTCCTATTCCAGCAAGCCGGCCTAGCCTAATTTTCTCCCCTTTCTTTTTAATTTTTTAAACTGAAATTTTAATTTGTTTTAAATTATGGGTTTTTTTTAATTTTCTTGGGCTAAATTATTTAATTTGGTTTTAAATTGTTTCTAACTTTTGTATTTATGTATTTTATTCTGTGCCTGTTCACCGCCCTGAGTCCTTCGGGAGTAGGGTGGTATATAAATTTAATCAAACAAACAAACAAACAAACAAACAAACAAAAAGGACATATCCAGCTAGTCCTCGACTTATGACCACAACATTAAAAAAAGGTTCTGTTGCTAATTTTGTGAATTATGCTCCATTTTACGACCTTTCTTGCCACTTGCCACTGCTGTTAAGCTTAATCACTGCAGTGGTTAAGTTAGTAACTGGGCTGTTAAGGGAATCTGGCTTCCTCGAGGACTTTGCTCGCCAGACGTTCGCAAAAAGGGATCACGTGACCCCAGAACATGGCAACCGTCATGAATATGAGTCAGTTGGAGCAGTGCGGTGGCCTCGAGGTGGCGCTCTCGCTTCACAATCAGGAGGCTGTGAGTTCGATCCTAGGTAGAGGCAGATATTTCTCTCTCTGGGCACAATGAGAATATACTCTGCTGAACAAAAACTCCGCCCTGGTGACAGGAAGGGCATCCGGCCATTAAAACACACTTCAGTTGCCCAGACTCCACCCCGCAAGGGATGATGGCATTGTTAAATGGAGATGATAAATATGAGCCAGTTTGTCAAGTGTCTGAATTTGGATCACGTGACCACGGGGATGCCGCAATGGTCGTCAGTTTGGAAAATGGTCATAAGTCACTTTTTTCAGTGCCGTTGAAACTTCGAAGGGTCACTGAATGAACTGTTGTAAGTCAAGGACTACCTGTAGCTAGCTGGGGATTCTGATGCAGAATCTAATTCTAATGTCCCTTCTATTCACAGGCATCCCTGTTGTGAAGCAGTGCCACAGATAAATGACCTGAAAGGCATCTAATTTATTCCTCTGCCTGCATTTATTATTGTTATTTCTTTCCAGAAGGATTAATCATTTCTCCTCTCCTCAAAATTTAATCAATCCATCAAGACAGACTGCAGGAGGTGGGATGGCAGAACGTGAGGGGCGGAGTGAAAAGAGGGATCTGCCTAGAATCCCTACGTAGCAGGGGTGAAATCTAAAATTTGTTACTACCGGTTCTGTGGGCGTGGCTTGGGGGAGGGGTAATGTGACTGGGTGGGCGTGGCCAATTTTTTTTTTTTTAACTTTTAAAACCATTTTTTCTACAACCTCTTCGGCGAAGAGGTGGTTAAAAAATGCTTTCAAAAGGCTCTGACGATCCCAGCTGAGTTGCCTGATCGGCAGAGGGTTTTTTTAAAAAGCTTCTGCCGATCAGGCAACTCATCTGGGATCATCAGAGGCATTTAAAAGGGAAAAAAAAGGGTTTTTTTACTTTTAAAAGCCTTTGAGGATCCCAGCTGAGCCGCACGATCATCAGAGGCTTTTTTTTTTTTACTTTTAAAAGCATTTTTTGCCCGAAGAGGTTGTAGAAAAAATGCTTTTAAAAGTTTTTTAAAAAAGCCTCTGATGATTGTGCGGCTCAGCTGGGCATGGGGGGGGCAGGGATTTTTGCTACCGGTTCTCCGAACCACCCGCCTCCATCGCTACCGGATCGGGCGATCCGGTCTGAACCAGGAGCATTTCACACCCCTGCTACGTAGCCACAAGCAAATGTAAGTCCAAACATTCTTGAGTACCGTTGACCTTTATTTAAATCTCAGCAACTTAATCGAGAAGATTCCTGTGCGTAGGCCTTTAGCAATAAATCACTTTAATTGAACCTTCTCGTGTAATAAAAGTGCTGTTGATATTCCCTGGGCTCTAATGAAAAATACCCAGAAAAAAAAAATGATCAAAGGGCAAAGAAAGGAGGAGAAAGAATGTCCTGAAGGTGATTTTTTCAAGAGGCAACTGGACTTTCTGGTTTTTCTTTGAAGGGGTTTCGCTTCTCATCCAAGAAGCTTCTTCAGGTTCTTGGAGAAGAAGCGAAACGCCTTCAAAGAAAAAACAAAAAGTCCAGTTGCCTCTTGAAAAAAAAGCACCTTTGGGACAACCAGGACCTGGAGGACTGAGGATCTTCATAGACAGAGGACTGAATGTGGCCCAATGCTCAGTGATTATCCGTCCACCAAAAGGACCTTTTAGGTGACGTAAAGACGAGACATCTTCAAGGGCACCACGGATCTTGAGACATCTAATGGGGAGCCCCTGTGGATCGATGCCAAGATTTCCTTGTCCGTAACCACCAAAAAAAATGGACAAATGGGTGTAGAAGAAGGAGTGTCAGAACCTGGGGGTGGAGTGAAAAGGGGTCTCAGCCTAGAACAGGGGTGTCAAACTTGATTTCATTGGAGGGCTGCATCAGGGTCGTGTTTGACCTTGGGGCACTGCGGTGGGTGTGGCCAGAGTGGGTGTGGCCAGCTCGACGTCACTGATGTCGGGGGCCCGAGTCCTCTGCCAGCAAAAACGGGCTCTCAAGCTCTGTTTTCGGCTGCGATGGCCTCCTGCAACCCTCTGCCAGTGAAAACGGAGCTCAGGAAGGCCGCACGCAGCCCTCCAGAGCTCCGTTTTCACTGGCAGAGGCATCACGGGCCAGTTCTTCGCTGTTTCCAGGTCGGATCTGGCCCCTGGGCCTTGAGTTTGACACCCCTGGCTAGGATCCCCAGGTAGCCACAAACAAAGTTCAACCTTTCTTGAGTGCCGTTGACCCTGATCTAAATCTTAGCAGGTTAGCCGAGAAGATTCCCGTGTGTAGGCTTTTAGCAATGAAATAGTTTCATTGAACCTTCTCGTGCGGATTCTGCTCCTTCGCACGGCTGACGTTTCTACAACGTCATCAACGTTTTCAAGGGATTTCGACAAGAAATGGTAGGATAGGCCTTCCTTCCTTCCCGCCCTTCTGAAATTCCCGATTTACCTCGTGGGAAGACTCCTGGGTCCATAAACGTGGCCATACTGAAGTTTGCAAGCACAAACAGGAATACGAGCCCATTGTAGAGTGGAACAGCTGGGGAGATGGCTCTGGTCAACCACGGGCACCTGAACAAAAACATGGGCAAAGACACGAGAATGTTATTCGTCAAACGCAACAACTGCTAACACTTCCCCACCGAAAGCAGGGGAAGGATGCTGCAAAATCTCCATTCCCACCCCACTCCAAGGGAAGGATACTGCAAAATCCCCATTCCCTCCCCACTCCAGGGGAAGGATACTGCAAAATCTCCATTCCCTCCCCACTCCAGGGGCAGGATACTGCAAAATCTCCATTCCCTCCCCACTCCAGGGGAAGGATACTGCAAAATCCCCATTCCCTCCCCACTCCTGGGGAAGGATACAGCAAAATCTCCATTCCCTCCCCACTCCAGGGGAAGGATACTGCAAAATATCCATTCCCTCCCCACCAGGAGAAGGATACTGCAAAATATCCATTCCCTCCCCACTCCAGAAGGATACTGCAAAATCTCCATTCCCACCCCACTCCAGGGGACAGATACTGCAAAATCCCCATTCCCTCCCCACTCCTGGGGGAAGGATATTGCAAAATCTCCATTCCCACCCCACTCTGGGGCCAGCCAGTGGTGGTATTTGCCGGTTCTCCGAACTACTCAAAATTTCCGCTACCGGTTCTGCAGAACCTGTCGGAACCTGCTGCGTTTCACCTGATTCACAATCAATGATCACCGTGAAGCCATAAAAATCGCATGGATATGGGATTTTTTTTTTTAAAAAAAAAAGAAAAGTGAATAGGATAGACCTTTGCAAGAGGAGTAGTAGACGCAGGGGAAAAAAAAAGAAATAAATCGCCCAAGATCGGATTGTGCAGAATGTCTTAAGTATTTCTTTTCTTTTATTTCTTGATGTTCTTGCCTTGTGCAACTGGCTACACCAGAAAGGTCAGACTTTCTGAAACAATGCTTAAGTGAGGGTTCTTCTACGCCTTATTGGCTTTTGCAGGGTAAAATAAATAGCAAAGTTTAAATAAAGGACACAGTGAATAATTATAAGCATCGGCCAGATGTCCTGGTTCCCCACCCTTTTGCTGTTTCTGGTAATAATTTGTTTTCTGGAAATTACGTTTTTTTTTACAAGCTCTCCAAGCATTGTGAAAACTCAGGATGTGCAAAAAAAACCTTTGTAAATCTCCCTTTGCAAAATGTAATTCCATCAATTAAAGGACTAGAATCCTTCGTTTGATAGAAGTGAGAGCTTTTTATTCTTGGAATCATAGAAGCTGATAGTAACTTAATACCTAGAATGAGCACAAAAAACACCCCCCAAAAAACCCAGTACCCCAATCAAGGAACTACCAAGGAGAAAACCAGCCACACCAGCAAGGCAAGCTATTGTATATAAACAGGGAGCAAATCCCACACTCGCTAGGACTGATGATGGTACCTGGTTGGCTAATGAAATGTCTGCGAGAAATCAGCCAAGCTCAGAGAGCACCAAGGAGCCCACAATCTGTCTCCTCTCCTCTCAGCCCCGCTCTCTTATAGCACTGATGATGTTACCTAGTTGGGTCATGAAACGTCTGCAAGAAAACCACCAAGCTCAGAGAGCACCAAGGACCCACAGTCCTCCTCTCCCTCCTCCTTAAACCCCACACCCTTCTAGCACTGATGATGTTACTTAGTTGGGTCATAAAACGTCTGCAAGAAATAACCAAGCTCAGAGAGCACAAGGACCCCAGTTGTTGTTGTTGTTATCCTCCTCCTCTTCCTCCTCCTCCTCCTCCTCCACAAACCCTCCTCCTTTCTTGCACTGATGATGTTACCTACTTGGGTCATGAAACGTCTGCGAGAAAACCACCCAGCTCAGAGAGCACCAAGGACTCCAGAGTTGAACTCTATTCTCTTCTAGTAAAACTACATTTTCATAAGTTCATCAAAACATCAGGTTTACCATGATTTTTTTTGGGGGGGGGAGGGAGCAGCCTCCAACTACTCCATAGTCACCAACACCTGATTACAAAAGCATAACAGTTCTTCCAAGAGCAGGGGGGGCATATTTTTTCTTTTCCTTTCCCACTGTTGGAAATTTTCCAACCTCTGTGTTGACTAAATGCCAGGCTGTGTTGTCTATTTTGTCTGCAACACTGGCCCCTTTGGCCCAACCTCCCTCCCTCCCTCCCTCATTCTCTCTCTCTCCGTCCCTCCCTTTCTCTCTCTCTGTTATCATGGGCTGGATGGGATTGAACCTATCCATATCTCTCTGGTCATTTCCCCCAACCTATAGAAAGGGGTACAGGGACGATCGAAAGGTTGGCAGCTCAGCGGTTCGAATCCCTAGTGCCGCGTAACGGGGGGAGCTCCCGTGACTTGTCCCAGCTTCTGCCAACCTAGCAGTTCGAAAGCACGTAACAAATGCAAGTAGAAAAATAGGTACCACCTTTGGTGGGAAGGGAACAGCGTTCCGTGCGCCTTCGGCGTTGAGTCATGACCACGGAGACGTCTTCGGACAGCGCTGGCTCTTCGGCTTTGAAGCGGAGATGAGCACCGCCCCCTAGAGTCGGGAACGACTAGCACATATGTGCGAGGGGAACCTTTCCCTTTACCTTTATAGAGAGGGGTATCCAAAACCAGGGCAACTTTTAAGATTTGCGGACTTCAACTCAACTGAAGTCTTCAGCCAGCGTGACATCCTCAAAGATCTTCTGAGTGGTGGCTGAAGGGCCTATATGGAGATGAATCTACGTCATGCCATATAGCGCATCACACACTTCAAGGTGTCGCTTCCATATCCTCAATTTCTTTGGAAATTTCCCCTCTGGGGAAACGTCTTGCCATGCGAGACGCAATTGCTCACGAAAACGATGAGGAGAATGTGATTGGCGCTATCAACCAAGATTCTTTAGAACAACAGGGGAGCTGTTAATTTCTCTTCGCCGAGTTTTGAATAGTCTCTCTCTCTCTCTCTCTGTGTGTGTGTGTGTGTGTGTGTGTGCATTAGACGCACCAGTTCCACCATAAAAAACTTCCTTTGTACTTCTCAGGAAACACATTGTGGGTTTTTTTTTTTGCACTGAGCCAGTTCCAAACGAAAACGGGAAGTCAGCACTATTATTTGGCTGCAATTCTTCTTCTAATAAAAATAATAATAATAATAATAATAATAACTCAGTGTTTTGAATCTAAATGATAAACCTGTCTGTAGCTACCAGGAAAATACCCCCCAGATCTGAGGTGAAATCCAGCAGGTTCTGACAGGTTCTAGAGAACCGGTAGCGGAAATTTTGAGCAATTCGGAGAACCGGCAAATGCCACCTCTGGCTGGCCCCAGAGTGGGGAGGGAATGGGGATTTTGCAGTATCCTTCTCCTGGAGTGGGGAGGGAATGGGGATTTTGCAGTATCCTTCCCCTGCCATGCCCACAGAACCGGTACTAAACAAATTTGGATTTCACCACTGTTTCCAGCCATTATTTCTTGTCCTGCTCTCTGGTGCTTTGGAGAATAATTTGACCCCCACTCTTCTTTGTGGCAGCCCCTCAAATATTGGAATCATGCGATCATGTCATCCCTAATTCTTCTTTTCTCTAAACTAGCCAGACCCAAAACCTGCAGCCATTCTTCATATGGTTTAGTCTCCAGGCCTTTGATCACCTTAGTTGCTCTTCTCTGAACCTTTTTCCAAAGTCTCAACATCTTTTAAGTAGTAGGGTGACCAAAATTGGTTGCAGGATTCCAGGTGTGGTTTTGTAAAGCGGCACTAATACTTCGTAATAATATTGGATAGCCTATAGGTTTGATATCCATGTTTGTGAGGAGCCCTGCACAAGATTTTGTCAGGGCTAGAAAAAGCAGGAGACCATCTGGTCCTTCCTTAGGCGTGAAAGCTGGCTGGGTGAGTTTGGACCGATCACCAAGAGCCTGGGAGTTCTAGTCCCACTTTACGCATGAGAGCCGGCTGGGGAAGTTTGGGCCAATCACCAGGAGAACAGTGAGTTCGAGTCCTGCCTTAGGAAGGAAAGCCGGCTGGGTGACTTTGGGGCAGTCCCTCTCTCTCAGCCCAACCCGCCTCACAGGGCTCTTGTTGTGGGGAAAAGAGGAGAAAGGAGTATACGCACGTTCACTGCCTTGAGTTATTTGTAAAAGTAATAAAAGTGAGAGAGAGAGAGAGAGAAAGATATGAGAGAAAGAGAGTAGATGACAGATTAGATAGAGAGATAGAGAGAGTAGATGATAGATAGATGGATGGATGGATGGATGAATTGAAGGAAGGAAGGAAGGAAGAAGAGGAAGGAAGGAAAGCAGAGGGGAAAGGAAGAGAGGGGAGGGAAAGAAGGGGAGGAAAGGAAGGGGAGGGAAGGAAGAAGACGAGGAAGGAAGGAAAGTAGAGGGGAAAGGAGGAGAGGGGAGGGAAAGGAAGGGAAGGGAAGGAAGAAGAGGGAGGGAGGGAGGAAAGCAAAGGAGGGGAGGGGAGGGAAGGAAGAAGAGGGAGGGAGGAAGGGAAGAAAGCAAAAAGGAGGAGAGGGGAAGGGAGGGAAGGGAAGGAAGAAGAAGAAGGAAGGAAGGAAGGAAAGCAGAGGGGAAAGGAGGAGAGGGGAGGGAAGGGAAGGGAAGGAAGAAGAGGGAGGGAGGAGGAAAGCAAAGGAGGAGAGGGGAGGGGAGGGGAGGGAAGGAAGAAGAAGAAGGAAGAAGGAAGAGGAAGGGAGGGAGGGAGGAAGAGAGGAAGGAAGGAAAGCAGATGGGAAAGGAGGAGAGGGGAGGGGAGGAAGAATAAGAAGGAAGAAGAGGAAGGAAGGAAGAAGAGGAAGGGAGGGAGCAGAGAGGAAAGGAGGGGAGCGGAGGAAGAAGAGGGGAGGAAGGAAGGAAGGAAGGAAGGAAGGAAGGAAGGAAGGAAGGAAGGAAGGAAGGAAGAAGCCATACAACTTCAAAAGGTTGCAAGATTAATCCACATGTTCCTTCAGATCTCCCTCGTAGTCACCTCTGAGTTTATTGCTCTAGCCTGGTATTAATCATTTTCCCCCTTTCATTATAAATCATGTGCAAGGAGCATTGATGTGCCAGCAGCATTAATAAACAGGGGGATGCAGGGGACAAAACATTAAAGATAATGTTGTATACATCTCTCTCTCTCTCTTCCTCCCTCCCCCCTCTCCCTCTCCCTTTCTCTCTTTCTCTCTCTCTCTCTCTCTTTTTCCCTTTCTCTCTCTCTTTTCAGAAGCGGTTCCGGCTTATTAGCTTCTTCTGCTCCTGGGGTCTCGTGCAGGAAACAAAGACGTTAAATCTTAATTGAAACTACCTTTCTTCCAAAGGTTCAGTGGAAATAATTAAAGCTTGCAGCCATGACTCAAGGGAACGCGGCTGCATTTTGATTCATGGCGAAACAAAGGAGCTACTTAGGTGTCACCAAACAGTCACACTATTCATCCCGGAGAGTGACCACAGGAGGAACATGTGTTTGATTGCCAACCGTGATTCTATTAGGCATGACAAGCTGTGGGGAGAAAAAATCTGTAGATGGGCTGAATGGCCGTCACGGGGCTTACAGGTATCGGCTCGGATTGCCAAACACGGTGAACAGAGTCACAAGGATTTAGGCTTACACAAACTGCCATGTTAGAGGGACGCTTGTGTTGGCGTACATCACACTCCACACCACAAAGGAGCTGGGCACATTTTCATTCTGGTACAATAAAAGGAGGAGGAGGAGGAGAAGGAGAAAGAAAAAGAGGAGGAGGGAGGAGGAGGAGGAGGAGGAGGAGGAGGAGGAGGAGGAGGAGGAGAAAAAAGAAAAAGGAGGAGGAGGAGGAAGGAGGAGGAGGAGATGGAGAAGAAGAAGAAAAGAAGGAAGAGGAGGAGGAAGGAGAAGGAGGATGAAGAGAACAAGAAGAAAAAGAAAAAGGAGGAGGAAGGAGGAAGGAGGAGGAGAAGAAGAAAAAGGAAAGGAGGAGGAGAAGAAGAAGAAAAGGAGGAGGTGGAGGAGGAAGGAGAAGGAGGAGGAAGAGAAGAAGAAGATGAAGGAAGAAAAAGAAAAAGAAAAAGAAAAAGGAGGAGGAAGGAGGAGGAGGAGGAGAAGAAGAAGAAGAAAAGAAGGAGGAGGAGGGAGGAGGAAGATGAAGAGAAGAAGAAGAAAAAGAAGAAAAAGGCGGAGGAAGGAGGAGGAGGAGAAGAAGAAGAAGAGGAGGAGGAGGAGGAGAAAAGGAGGAGGAGGAGGAGGAGGAGGAGGAGGAGGAGGAGGAGGAGGAGGAAGAAGAAGAAGAAGAAGAAGAAGAAGAAGAAGAAGAAGAAGAAGAAGAAGAAGAAGAAGAAGAAAGAAGAAGAAGAAGAAGAAGAAGAAGAAGAAGAAGAAGAAGAAGAATTCATATGATATGGTTTCTGTCTTTCATGTTGTTTTCATTCCAGAAAAAGAAGAGGAGCTGGGGAGTGTGTTTCCTTTTTGCCATCCTTCCATTGATCCTTGTTTTTCCATCACTCCTAAAAAAAACCTATCCATGCTTTATTATGGGTATGCCCCATGTGCCTTCTTAACATGGATCTTTATCCAGCCGCTGGGTTAGTGAAACCCAAATAAATTGCAGTGGTCCACAAGTTGACAGATGTTGTGAATTCGGCCCCACGTCAGCAAGATCTCTGATCGATTTGTAGCCAGACATATACAAGCAAAGTCAGAAAAGGCGAGGACAAGTAAATAAATAAATAAATAAAATAAAAAATACTATTAATACTCTTAATCACATCGATAGAACACGTTGAGCAATGTTTCAAGCAAGCAGCATCATGGCTTAGTGCCTATGTGAGATAGGGTCCATGCCTCGTGATTAAAATACAGTTCTAGATTTATATCTATAGTTCTAAATAGCCATCCTTTTTTGATTAAACCGCAATGAGATGAGTTCACTCATTGCAACCATAGTTCATAACAGTTTGGCTTCACACAACACACAACTAAGAACACATGAGAAACAAGTCCTAAGATGGGCTTGGGATTTTTCTGAGAAGCAGGCACTGGGACAGGATTCATACTTGGCTTAATCCCGCTAACCATCGTTTTTTAACCATGATTTCTCAAAAGCGCCCAGATTGGTTCACACAACTTGCTAAGTCATAAACTGTGGTTTGCAAGCCGGTTTCACCAGCGTGTCCTGGCTCACAGCCCAGCTCCTGTAATTTAGCACAATGCTGTTTTCCCCAGCGTTCAATATTGATTAAGAAAGTCATCCCAAGAAGTTTATCTATATATGCAAATATGCAGCTGATTTTCTTCTGTATTCAGTGGGGGCTGATTTCCAAGGAAATAAACAGTTTGTAAACACAATCTGGTTCAGACAGTAAACACAACCTTTTTCTCTAAGTGGGCTGGATTTTTATTCCCTTTGCACAGAGAAACGTGGAAACATTATGCCTCTCTGCTTGTCTACCTATCTATCTTTTCCTTCTCTTTTGTGAACAATCTATTTTGTTGAAAAAAAAAATACTATGGAAGAGACTAGGGGTGGTATTCAGCTGGTTCAGACCGGTTCTGGAAAACTGGATGTTAATTTTAATCTGGTTCGCCGAACCGGTTGTTCCAAGGACTGGATGACCCCGCCCACCCCACCCCACCCCTCCCAGGTGTCTCCACGTGGCCCGTTTTGGATGCCAGATAAGTGCAGGGTGCACATGGAGGGCGAAAAACGGGCCTAGCAGAAGTCCCAGAGGGCCTCCAGTGAGGGGAGCCGAATGTCAACTTGCAAAGCTTTCAAGTTGCCATGAGCAGGAGGGAGGGAGAACTGATAGAGCTGATTGATTTCCCTAGCTGAAGTGCATTCCATACATTCTTCCTGACCGCAATCAGAAGGAGGGTGTTGGATTTCACAGCCAGCCAAAGTGGTTAATTGGAGAATGTGATTTATGACATGGCCAGAGAGGAGGGGAGAGACAGGGTCATAGGGGAACATAAATCTACATGGGATTATTCTAACTGCATCCGAATATTGCCAAAATGGTGCTCCTAATAAAGGACTGTATTTCTTTTGAAGTTCGGCTCATGGCTCATGAATTAATTAGGGCATCTTTCGGAAACTTCACAGCCGTTTTTGCCCTCCTGGAGGCTCCAGGAAAGCCTCTGGAGCCTGGGGAGGGTGAAAAACAAGCCTACCAGAAGTACCAGAAGTCCAGAAATGGGCCCATTTCTGGCCTCCGGAGGGCGTGCGAAGCAAACCGGTTGTTACAACCGGTGAATCCCACCACTGGAAGAGACGCTGGGAAGGCAGACTCCTGAACCTAGTCAGGGTTATCCTGTGGAACGAAGAAGGCCTGAACTAAAAACAATCTAAAAAGCAAGATAGAAATTTGGGAACTGGAGAAGACAAAAAGCAATAGGTGGAAGGTTGTATGAGGAGGATGCAATCTGGAAATAATCAAGAATTTCCTGACAAAGAGGATGATTAATTCATGGAACAATTTGCCTGATGGAGTTGTGCATGCTCCATCACTAGAGGTTCTCAAGAAAAGATTGGATGGAAATGTAATCAGACACCAGGATCGTATTATCACATGTGGTGGATGTGCCCAAAGCAAAAAAAAAAATTGGACAAAAATACATACTGTACATGGTTGGAAAAAATGATACAGACTTAAAACCAGAAATATTCTTGTTGGGCATCCTACTGAAAAAATATAATAAAGGCAGTGGTGAAATCCAAATTTTTTTACTACTGGTTCTGTGGGCTGGTTTGGTAGGTGTGGTGTGTGGTGTGGTGTGGTGTGGCTTGGTGGGTGTGGCTTGGTGGGCGTGGCAGGGGAAGAATACTGCAAAATCTCCATTCCCTCCCCACTCCAGGGGAAGGATACTGCAAAATCTCCATTCCCACCCCACTCCAGGGGAAGGATACTGCAAAATCCCCATTCCCTCCCCACTCCTGGGGGAAGGATATTGCAAAATCTCCATTCCCACCCCACTCTGGGGCCGGCCAGCGGTGGCATTTGCCGGTTCTCCGAACTGCTCAAAATTTCTAGAATTGCGTTTGAACAACAATGGAAAAGTGAAGAGATCCCTACAGAGGAAAATGTAATTAAAAAAATATTAGAATGCGCAGAAATGGATAGATTAACACTTACAATCAAGGAAAAGGAACAAACTGAATATTTTTTAACATGGGACTCATTTTATCAATGGCTAGCCAATAAAAACAGAAGTTAGAAATATGGGAATATAAGAAAAGGATTAATTTTATAAGGAAGGTTTATTAAAATGGATAAGGAAATACTACTATTATTATTATTATTATTATTATTATTATTATTATTATTATTATTATACAAATACCAATGTGATGAATACTATTGTAAATATTATGATTATTATTTCTCAAATTATTTGTATGCAGGCAACACACTATTTAGAAATGGAATATTGTATATGTAATAAAACTTTTTAAAACTGGGGGGGGGGAGAAAAAGAAAAGATTGGAGAACCACTTGTCTGGCATGGTATAAGAACTCCTGCCTTGAGCAGACGGTTGGACTAGGACCTCCAAGGTCTCTTCCAGCCCTATGATTCTGTAAAGATTCCTGAGAATACTATGGATTGCCAAGAAAACAAACAAACAGAATGCTGGACAAAACAATCTAGACTTCTCACTTAGGCACAAAAAACCAGAGGAATTATTGAGTCTGTCAAATGTACCTCTTTAACTGTCTTTAACTGATTCTACAACCCAACAAGAG
The DNA here is from genome assembly GCF_029531705.1 of Pantherophis guttatus. Next base: position 2,670,388 of record NW_026844101.1, read on the forward strand.
AGACACAGACTTCAGAGGATAATTAGAACGGCAGAAAAAAACATGGCTACCAACCTGCCTTCCATGGAGGATCTGTATATTGCACGAGCCAAAAAGAGGGCTGTGAAAATATGTACAGACCCCTCGCATCCTGGACATAAACTGTTTCAACTCCTACCCTCAAAATGACGCTGTAGAGCACTGCACACCAGAACAACTAGACACAAGGACAGTTTTTTCCCCAAACGTCATCCCTCTGCTAAACAAATAATTCCCTCAACACTGTCAAACTATTCACTAAATCTGCATTACTATTAATCTTCTCATCATTCCTATCACCCATCTCCTTCCACTTATGACTGCACAACTGTAACTTGTTGCTATATCCTTATGATTTATATTGATTGTTTCCTAGTATGATTTGGTTGCTTATTTGTCCCCTATGACGATCATTAAGTGTTGTACCTTATGATTCTTGACAAATTTATCTTGTCTTTTTATGTACACTGAGAGCATATGCACCAAAGACAAATTCCTTGTATCTCCAATCACACTTGGCCAATAAAGAAGCTATTCTATTCTATTCTATTCTATTCTATTCTATTCTATTCTATTCTATTCTATTC